>QRDG01000534.1:826085-1368240 GCA_012064385.1 Puccinellia tenuiflora | reverse complement strand
AAATCTCCGCTTCCGCATCCATACTGAGCAACTAGTCGGGTACGATGGCTGACACCGTACCGCCAGTCGTTAAAATTTCTTTTTCTAGTCCGCTGAAAAAATCACGATTTCGCAGGCATACTGAGCAACAGTGCACACGGTACGGTGGCTGGTACGGTGACCTGCCGCCGTACCAGTGGTCGTTAAGTTCCACTGGTACCTCCAAAAGTTGCATTTTCTTGGATATTTTCTAAGGACATGAAAGGTTAGGATCACATATATTTTGCATATAATAATTTCAGAAACATTGGCAGTACTTAGGTGTCGCAACAGTGGAACACGGGGTTCCCCTGATGCGGTAAAAGTGGGTCCACCGTCAGTGGGCCCACCAAGAAGGCAAAGAAGGCAAAGGTTCAAGGCTGGCAGATGGGCCCCCATCTGCCCCACAGTGAGCAGGCAAGGACGGCATCGACAACCACGACTAAGGCCTGGGAGACCTCCTGGGGTCGCCCTCAACCCGGCTGACGACGCGGAGGTCCCGGGGACCCGGACGCCCGGCAGGAGGCTAGGCTCACCCCCGGGGTCCAACCTCCGTACAAGCGAAGAGGATAAGCTTGCAAGCACCGGCTTTAAGCTCCTAGAAGACTTGGGCGCCGCGGGGGGACACGGTCGGAAAAGGTGTCAGCCTTTGTCCGCCCGCCCTACAAAAGTTGGGCGACCGCACCTAACCCCCCTCAGAAGAATACTTAGACGAGAGGAGGCCACGTTGCCCCCTAAGAAGAACCCGGAGGGGTTTTCCCGCCTAAAACCCCTCCGCCCCCAAAGGTGCCACTGTGGGATCCCCTTAGCCTATAAAAGGAGGACCAAGCCACCTGAGAGAAGGGACGGATTTCTAGAGAGTCGGAGGCTAGGCTAGGTAGCGCACCAGACGAAGAGTAGTAGAAGCGAGAGGTGATCTCCTCTGGGACAGGATCTGCTCGTCTTCAACCTCTAGCCAACAACTCCCGGGTTCTCACCCGCAACCTCCTCTGTAAGCTACACCATGATAAACCACTCAATACAGACATGCAGGAGTAGGGCATTCAGCCTTCGGGCGGCCTGAACCTGGGTAAACTCCATGTGTCCCTGTGTTGCTTGCTAGTACGTAGATCGGAGGTCTTGACAAGGTTCTCCCGGTGGACGATGTCTCCCAACCTCCTTCGCGCCCCGTGCCAAACCTAAAAAGGGGGTATCCTTTACTCCCGGTGTCCGTGATCTAAGACACGACATCTGGCACGCCAGGTAGGGGGCGCAAGCGCTGGATTCGTCTCCATCAACTTCGAGATCTTCTTCAAGATCTTGATCAAGTTCTACGTCGACCCCGCCGCCAGATCCTTCGGCAAGGTCTACGTCGACCGCACCACCAAGTTCAACATCAAGCTCATCGGTCGCGGCAAGATCTGCCCCGAGCTCTTCTTCTACGCCAACCGGAGCAGCAGTTGGGGAGATGACCCCCAGATACCCTAAAGATGCTCACTCTCCAGACTGTTCAAGCCGGCTAGCCCAAGGCGGACATACCCGTCCGGCTTTAGGACGCCTCCATCTGGCTTGAGAGCAGCCGGACCTACCAACCGACAGGTCCGTACCAGTGGGCCAGCCACACACAACCGTCACCGCTGAATAGTACGCCCGGTCGGGCGTTACCTTAACACGACATGATGATCCGGCTCAAGCCGGACTATACCATAGATGATGTCATAGGGGCAACCATGTAACTTCCTTGTAACCCAAAACCCTAGCTCGCTAACTATATAAGGCGGGCAGGAGCCCCCTGCGAGGGGCAAGTTCTAAGATCCCTAACTTCCACGACGATCATCATCTTCAACCTCTAGCTGGCTAGAGCGCCAAGCCGTCCACCACCAGAAGCAGCTCCAGGAGCATCATTGTAGCCCAAACTCTGTGATCTTGCAATAAGAAGTAGAAGTGCAGGACATAGGGGTGTTACCTCCACAAGAGGGCCCCGAACCTGGGTACATCGCCTGTGTTTGCCGTGCTTGTTACCCAATCCCGCGCGAACACCATCATTGCCTTGCTCCACAAAATTCCCCATCTCTGATGGGTATGCCGTGCTATCTACCACGACATTTGGCGCCCATCGTGGGGCCAAGCGACGAGCGGAGTCATGTTCTGCGCGGGATCCCGTTCCGTTGATGACCAGCGCATCGTCTCTGGTCTCGTGCTCTCCATCGGCTCCATCGGCTGCATCATCGACAACACCAAGAGCTTCGCCGACGTGGGCTTCACCAGTGGAGGCATCATCATCACCTTCGGCGACTTCCCCGTCTACATCGCCGTCGCTGCGAAGGAGTACCCGGAGGAGGTTCTCACGTGTTTGGCTCCATCGGCCTTCGACGCTGGCACGCGCAACTAGGAGTCCTCCTCTGATCGCCTCGACTCCGGTAGTATGGACCGCGACGACGCCAAGCTCGTCTACGCTGAGGTGCACATGGTCGAGCATGCGGCCGCAGGAGGCGCCGTCGGCAAAACCATCCACGAGGCTGGCGAACCTTCTCAACTCCAACGCAACCTCGAGGCATATTTTGAGCTGCTGAGCACACCGATCGCGCCGAGTGCAGATCCGGCTACAGCGGCGGCCGAGCTCGGGAGGATGCACCAGCACATCTACGACAAGGCACTCCACCTCGCCTCAACGCAGCGCCGGCTCAATGCCACGATGCGCAAATACAACACCGTCCACGGCCTCGAACCGGCTAGAAGCAACATGGACGCGCGAAACGAGATCAGGCGCAGAGGAGGGAACCTATGCGGCGCCATGGACCGCGCCAAGAATGACTAACCCGACATCGTCCAACCAGAATACAGCTGTCCGGTCCAAAACATGAAGGTGGTGGAGATAGTGGCCGCTGAACTCCCTCACCTCCAACGCGAAGAGCTACGCCAGCAAATGTACCGGGTTCAAGAACTCGTCGCCAGGGCAAACCGGCTGCAGCGGGAAGCCGAGCCGACCGGAAGCAGGGACTTGCCGCTCTACGCTCCTCCACCATGCTACGACGTGGCCGGCAAGTGCAAGTAAGGCTATGAGGCATCATCAACAAGCCGCGGCAGGGAAAAGAACAAGCAGCCACGAGCTCATCGCGCGAGAAGCGCAAGTTCACACCCACGAGACCACGACCGTGATCCGGCTGGACGACGTGAAGACGGCGACGACAACAACCCACGAGCCGGACGCAGCGTCAAGGAGCGAATTGGCCACACGGTCACCATCGACCAACGCCTGGGGCCGCTGGGACCGGAAACCAGCAACGACGCTCGCCAATGCATCAAGTCGCTCAAGGCTTCAAGCATCGTCGAGGAAGAAGATGCTGCCGCGCATCGCTGTTTCGGACCACGCATCCGGACAGAGCAGTTCTCGAAGCGATTCAAGCTGCCAAGGGACACGCCCAAGTACAACGGCACCGCCAAGCTGGAGGACTGGCTGGCCAATTACATCACCGCAGTCAACATCGCAGGCGGCAACAAGCGGGTGGCCGTACGCTACGTGTCGCTCATGCTCCAAGGATTAGCTCGGACCTGGCTCAACAGCCTTCCAGCTGAAAGCGTCAACAGGTGGCTGGACTACGAGGAAGTGTTCAATCGCAACTTCACCGGCACCTACCTGCGACCAGGCAATGTGCAGCTGCTCGCGGTGTGCAAGCAGAAGGAAGACGAGTAGGACCGTTCCTATCTCACCCGATGGACCAGCCTACACAACTCCTGCGAGGGAATCCTGGAATCCCAAGCCGTCCAATACTTCGTCCAAGGCTGCCGGGATCAGACTCTACTCCGGCACAAACTCCTAAGGAAGAACCCAAAGACTATGGCGCACTTAATGGCAATCACCGACGAGTACGCCACCGCCGATGCGGCCATGGCCAATCCGATTCGACTCGACGAAGCCGGCAGGATTGTCACGGACGGGCCGACTACACGCCGAAGCTGGACGGAAACGCAAGAGGGAGGAAGATCAACCCGGCGCGACTCTGACGCATCCGGCAAACGCAAGTCCACGGACGAGTGCATTGAGTCTAAGGTTGTCGCCACTATAGAAGGGAGACCGGCTGGTGGCTTCGATAGCTGCCGCATGAGGACCAGCAGCGACATGTGCTGGACAAGGGCGAGGAACAACTACGAGTCTCTGCTCGACCGGCCATGCCGGAACCATGGCGACTGGCCGACTAACCACACCGTCAGGCAGTGCAACCTCGGCCGTCCAAGGCCGCCACAACCATACGAGCGGCGGGATTTACCTCCTCTGCCAAACGAAGCCGGACGTGATGACCGGAGGCGTGACGACAGGCGTCGCGACGACTAGGATCGTGACGACCAGCGATGCGAGGACCAAGGAAGGGAGCGCCTCCCACCTCCACCGCCAAGGGGCCACGACGAGTACCAGAATCCGGACGCCGCATACATCATGTTCGTCAGCGAGCGCGACGACAAGCGTAGCCGGTGCGAACGTTTCAAGGAAGTGAACGCTGTGGTACCCCCTGTCCCCCAGTGTCTTAACTGGTCGGAGGAGGCGATCACATGGGACCGCGGCGACCACCCGGAGGTGATGCCCAACCCATACGGCTATGCTCTAGTCCTGGAGCCCATGCTCATATCCCCCAAGCGCACATGCACCTTTTCACGCGTCCTCATCGACGGAGGCAGCAACATCAACATACTCTACCGCGACACGTTGGGAAAGCCCGGCGTCTCCGAATCCAGCTTGCTGCCAAGCCGGACGGTCTTCCACGGCATTGTCCCCGGACATGCCGGCTCCTCCATGGGGCTAATCCGGCTTGATGTCATGTTCGGCTCCAAAGACAACCACCGGCGCGAATCCGTCATGTTCGAGGTGGTCGACCACACCAGCGCTTATCACGCCATCCTTGGGCGGTCGACGCTCGCCAAATTCATGGCGGTGCCGCACTACACCTACCTCAAGATAAAGCTGCCAGGTCCACGCAGAATCATCACCGTCTCCGGGGATTACAAATGCTCCATCGCCTACGCCACTGACAGCGCGAAGGTGGCCGAGACCATGATCTGCGATGAGGAGATGCGGCAGTTCAAGTGCAAGGCCAGTGAAGAGAAGCTGGAAATACCAGAATCGGCCAATCCGGATGGAGAATCAAGCTTCCAGTCAGGACGAGACACTAAGAAGATCTACTTCGACGAAAACGACAAGTCCAAGTTCGTCACCGTGGGGGCCAACCTGGACCCCAAATAGGAAAGTGAGCTCGTCGAATTCCTCCGTGAGAACCGGGACATCTTCGCATGGTCCCCCAAGGACATGCCTGGTGTACCGAGGGAATTCGCCGAGCACTCTCTTCACGTCCGGCCAGATGCAAAATCGGTTAGACATTCTTTGCATCGCTTCGTAGATGAAAGAAGGAAAATAATAGGGCAAGAAATAGCCCGGCTGCTCCCAGCCGGCTTCATAATGGAAGTTCAACACCCAGAGTGGCTGTCAAATCCAGTCCTAGTACTCAAGAAGAATAGGAAGTGGCAGATGTGCGTCGATTACACCAGTCTCAACAAGGTCAGCCCCAAGGACCCCTTCACCTTGCCGCGCATCGACCAATTGATCGACTCAATGACCGGTTGTGACCTCCTCTCCCTCCTAGACGCATACTCCGGATACCATCAGATACCGCTGAATCCGGATGACCAACTCAAGACCGCCTTTATCACCCCCTACGGAGCATACTGCTACACCACCATGCCATTCGGCTTGAAGAATGCGGGAGCAACATATCAGCAATCCATGCAAAAATGCCTGCACGATCAAATCGGCTACAACGCGCATGCATATGTTGACGACGTCATCATCAAAACCAAGGAGAAGCGTACCCTACTCGACGACCTCAAGGAAACATTCGATAACTTGCGCCGTTTCCAAATGAAGCTCAACCCGGAGAAATGCGTGTTCGGCATGCCAGCCGGACAGCTACTCGGCTACCTTTGTCGGCACGAGGAATCGAAGCCAACCCGGAGAAAATCGCTGCCATCGAGAACATGCGACGGCCAAGAAGTGTCAAGGACATCCAAAAGTTCACCGGCTACCTGGCATCCCTTAGCCGGTTCGTCAGCCGGCTTGGAGAAAAAGCTCTTCCACTATACCACCTGTTGAAGAAAGCGGACAAGTTCGTCTAGAACAAGGCAGCCGAAGCCGCCTTCATCGAGCTCAAGCGCGCGCTCGTCACCACCCCCGTTTTGTGTAGCGCCCCGACCCCAGAACTATACATTGAAGCTTTGTGCAACCGGTCATGCTACACAATCAAAGGTTACTGGGTTTACCAATCCCAGGCCAAAACCTTTGCCAGGTGTGCTCGGAATGGATCATCGGCACACAACACTTCGATCATGCCATAAGCTCAAACATAGCTATCATGTATAGTTAAGAGATCAAGACTTGTGGAACAACAGGCACATTGCAGACTCTACGGCACAAAAACTCATATAGCAACTCATATATGAGAAAGATACAAATATTACACACAAAAGGTCACAGACCCAACAATTCATCAAGCGGAAGCGAGGTAGTGTTGTCTAACAACAAGTTGCAAATTATGGCCTAAGAGGCCTACAGATAAAAATAATCCCAGCCAGCTTGTTCCACGGTCCCAAGCTGCCACCTGGGAACCCCGGACTACTAGTCGACGTCCACGAAGAACCCACCTAGCTGCTCGGTGTCGTCCTCCTCTGAAACAAAGTTATAAAGGCAGCAAAGAGAGACTGAGTATGACGTACTCGCAAGTTTAGTAGGGCGATATAGGCCCAATGATTGACGGAGGCTCTAAAGCTGCATATGTAGTTATTTTGCATAAAGCTAATTTTCATAACAAAGATATATGACCCATGGCATCGACTACTTAGAGTATTTTTCGTAAAGGGGATCAGAGAGTAAACTTTTCATCTTCGGTTCTTGTCGAACCAACTTGTAGCCAAACCATTCTTCTCCACCAAAGGCACTCCCTCGAATCACCCTCGAGGAAATGAACCTTTTAACACACGTTGTATTGCAACCTTTAGCTGCCAAATTAATTAATTAGGTTAAGGTTCTCTATGGTCTCGTATATCCGTCCCCAAGTCGTCCATAACCGCGGACACGGCTTTTCGAAAAGATTGACCCTGCAGGGGTGTACTAATTTACCCACCGGTACCGTTCGGCTCACCTGATTGGCCCTCTTCCGGGGAAGGCCGGCGAGTGGGCACGGTTAAACCTTTACCTCGCGTGAGGCTATCCAAGAGTCATATGTGGCCATAGGGCAAGTTTACCCAGCCTATTTCAGCCCCTGCCCCATCGCCACGTCCTAAACACAAATCCTTCTCAACATTTTCTTTTCCACTCACATGCAAATGGAAAACCGAACTAGAGGACCCTTGGATATGCCCGCACAAGTTATTTAGTTACAGAGGATTCCATATGTCCCCACCGTTGGAAGCACGCTTAGTCTTGGTTCTAGAGACAAGAACTTGCACCTAGGGGCAAGAGTGAGGCAAAACAACATCCCCGATGGCACTCACCCAAGCCTTTTAAGCAAATTAATTAAGTACCAACAACAACCACCATGTCCGATCATTCCATCATCATTCATCAATATGGAATTTAATCAATGGACATAAATAGCATTTAACTAAGCATGGCTAAGCATAGCTAAGCATATAAGTACAACAATTAAATTGTTGTCTCTGGCCAACACATCAAACCTAGGGTTCATAGGTAGGGAGACATGTGATGGTTTAGGGGATAACATGCATTCATAGGATACTCTACATCTTGGTCAAGAGTGACATTTGAACCATATGCAATATTATGGTGGATAAAATAAGTTTATAAAACAATAGGATGCTAGAATGCCAAGAAGGTTAGGTTATCTCTTTCCTTTCTGCCGGGGCGTGTAGTACGGTTCGTCGGGGTAGGTAGGGAGACCCTCGACATAAATCACCCGAAGAAAAAGGTGCAATGCACAATCACATGATGACATGACAGGATTTATGCAAAGCTATCAACATTTAAATTATTTAACAAATTAAATGGAGTTCCAAATAATTAGTGCAATTATTTGGAAATAACCCCATATTTATCTTAGTGACCATATTAATTATAAATTATTAAATTATTAGAGAAGTGGCTTAAATATGCATGGACATGACATAAATAAGTAGGTTTTGTTCTTCCGATCAATTTGGTACCTCATTTGTGAAATTCCAATTATCGATGATTAAATAGTGAATTAAATAATTAATTGAATTAATTATTTTAATCAAATTATGAATAACATCAAATGAATATTTGTGATCATGATGTGATATTAGCATGGTTTGATTGCATTTGAAGTGTTGATCACATTGATATTTCATTCATAATTTTTGGCTAAATATTTAACAAGTTATGATTTTTCTAAATTACGTATTATTTAAACCATTTTAGGAATTCATATATGAACAGCAAGAATATAACTTCAAAAGAATGTTACAAAGATTCCATCTTGTAGAGTTTGTTTTCCTAAGCAATATGATGTTTGATTTGCCAAATTTGAAGCCATATTTTTAAAGATATGAAATATTTAAATCTGCTTTTATTTTCCAAAAAGGAAAATCAAAATAGCCAGTCAGGTCGGCCTTGTGCCGGCCAGGCCGGGCACCAGCCGAAGGCGTCGGCCTTTGGCCGGCCCAGGCTGGGTGCAAAGGCCGGGCCACTACCCGAACCGTCTGGCCTCTGGCCGGCCCAGGCAGAGACCAGGCCGGGCGAGCACGCGCGCGTGGCCGTCAACGCCACGACCGGCGTGGCCGACACGGTGACCGCGCGCTGGCCGGCGGCGAGCGCGCACGGCACAGGCGTGGGCGAGCAAGCGCGGGGACGGGGAGGGGCGGCAGTTCCCACGGCGCGTCGCAGGGAAGCCGGTGGCGGCGTCGTGACCCAAAGGTCACCGGGGAAGCCCCGGCGAGCACGTCCAGCGGCGGAGCGGCACGGTCGACCACGACGGCGACACTCTAATGCGAGACAGGACCAAGCGAGACTACCTATGTGCTCTACTCGGCGAGAGGAACCTAACGGTGGCAGCGTCGCTAGCTACTGGTCGCAGGAGCGACCACGGCGACGGCGCGCGGCGGCGGCTCACGGTGGCGAGCGGCGCGGAGACGAACCAGAGCGAGAGGGCGACGGAGAAGGGGGTCCTGAGGACCGGGTGCTCACCACGGAGACAATGAAGGGTTCGGGGAGGCCGAAGGAGGCGGGGGCAGCGACAAGCGCAAGCTCGAACAGCGGCGGCCGGAGCGGGAGGGGATCGCACGGCGAAGTCGATGGCGGCGACCCCGGGCCGATTCCTTCGGCGTGGAGGTGCAGCACGGCGAGGCGGTGAGGTTGGCATCGTCCATTTGCTCCGGGGCATCCTCGGTCGCCGACGATTTGGAGGGGACGGCGGTGGCCATTGTGAACCTGGAGCTCGATCTTGGGTTTGGGGTTTGGAACGACGCAAGAGAGAGAGAGAGCAGAGCAGAGAGAGGGAGAGAGGCACGACCTTAGGGGGGCCTCCTTATCCACCGGGGAGCAGGTGGCGAGCGGCATGGTGCAGGAGCATGGCGCCAGTGCCGCTCCCGGCACAGTGAGGGAGAGAAAGGAAGAAATTGCAAAAAACCCCTGGAAGTAAAGATCTCTAATTGCCAATTGGTCCAGACGCACTTTTAGGGATTTAATTAAGGCACCTAAGCATTGTTATAAATTCTACAAAAATTTATAAAGCCTCCCCTTGACAGGTAGAAGCTTCACAAAAATTTGGGCTCCAAAATAAAATGTTTAAATTCAGATTTATTTATATTGTTGCAATATGGTCATTTTGATAATTTGCAAAAATGCATTTATTTGGAGCACTTAAACATTTCCAAAAATAATGAAAGTATTTATGGAGGCTCATAATATATTAATGAAGCTCCCCATAATTTTATTTTGAATTTTTGGAAAGCTTAACTTGATTTCAAAAATAGAGTTTGTATTGAACCAATTTGAATTCTCAAATTTATTTAATTGCTTGTTAAGAATTTAGCCTTTGGCAATTATTTATAAAATATATCCTTGAGCTTCCTGGACAATTTGGAAACTCAAGAACAATTGGTTTCTCCAATTTGAGTACTGTATTGAGGTTGAAGATTGTGGGAGTTGAATTTGTTTCCTTTAATGCTTTCCAATTATTGTTTTATTTTAGATTAGCAATTTAAATGTATGCAATGATGCAATGTTGCAAAACAAAAAGTGAAAATTTGGCCCATATTTTAGGGTACCAAGCTGGGGCTGTTACAATTCTACCCCCCTTACAGGAATCTCGTCCCGAGATTCTAGAGTAGGAAGAGGGATGAGGGAAACATGGCAACACGTATCTTCCACGGTCTTCTCGATCACACGATGATCTTCCTCGGTGCACAACTTGGAGCTAAGAAGCGTGATGTGCCGATGGGGCGGAAAGAACCGAAGATAGCTAAAGGTGATAGGAAAAAATGAACTTGCCCAAAACCATAAGCTATTGAGGAAAACTAGGAAGGACTTGACCAAACAAGGTCGAGCCGAGGATAGGACAACCGATCACTTGTTCAAGGCAATGACAACACTTCACACCACCATGAGGTGTAGCTTATAGAAACGTGAAGCACTGCGAGGAGAAATGACATCTTCTGGACTCCACGCCTTTGATACACAAGAGATTTCCATAAGATTAAAGCTCGGGCCCTAACGGAAATGAAGGATTCATACACTGTCCGTGTGATGGGGAAAAGCTTGGGTTCACCTAGGAGGGATAGATATGGCATTGATCCACATTTAGATAGAGAGGTAAAACCTCATGAACGAGCTATTGCCACGAGATAGATGGAGCAGGAGGATCGACCGATAGATATTTGGCAACTCCGTGGTGAGGTTCTCCTTGAGGTTCTAAGTATCACACTTCGGCTTCGGAATAACCTCCAATCGATCATCAAGCGAAGGTTGTGCTTAACGATAGAGAAGGGCTATAAGGGGAAACTCCTAGGGTAAGTTACACATGATCCCCAGGGATAGTGGTTGAGGTTAGAGATTTAAGAGATTTCTTCACTAGGCCTTCCGGTGAGGTGCGTGAACCATATCATCGGACTTGTCGGGGTTTAAGGCAGGACTAGGTCATATTCGTGATAAACACCAAGCATCATTTCTGCTTGAGGTTCCGAGTTGGTTAGGTGTACAGACAATTCAAACTTGAAAAGTCCGAGGAAGGAGTTTGCTAAAGTTAACCGATAGGTAGGTAACTAGATTCTCAAGCTCTGAGCTACATTGTCAAGCTCCAGAGAACGATCGAGATTGGGAAACCCATGGGGTCACGATTACTAAGAGAAAACTGAACTACCATGTACTCCAATCACTGAAGCAGAACTGAGTCCTGATTGGGAAACACCGGTAAGATACTGAGATTTGGCAACTTCTTCTTATTTAGGAACAAATCGGCCAGTGGCACACATGACGTATTTAGAGAACTGGAGGTAACAACCTGCCATCTCAACAACAATTCGCACATGCATGACCAACTTGTGATTACACCCGAGGAGACAAAGTGAACTTCACTCGGATCATCAGTGACAAAAACATGCTTTTCAAGGAAAAAGATGTGGTCTTGAGAGTTTCGACATGAATCTAACTCGTTGACCGAAGGTGTGCACCTGGACAAATGGACTTGGCGACACAGACAACTCAGCTCGATGATATGAGTACCAGTCATGCTAAGAGTGCCACCAAAGTCTTTGGATTTCAAAACCATAACAATTGCTAAGAATATCCGATTACCACAACGATATTCATCCTCAACATTCTCGAGCCCGAGTAGCTCGGAGGTAGATGGATAAGGAAGGGTAAGAGCATCACTTCATCAGGTAGGTCATGAGACTAAGCGCGACCTCTTGATATAAAAGAGTGTGACACTCCAAGGTGGAACGGAACAAAAGCTAGACAAGCTCTTATTCTGCGAATTACAAAACTTTGACCTAGTCCGAGACAAGGACAAGGTACCGGAGTTTGTTTCTCCTGACATCCCGAAGTGGAATGCCTTGACGAACCACAAGAATAACATGCATCAGAACACCCCAATGCACGATAAAACTTGACTGTCCACTGACAGATAGAGGATAGACAACAAATTTAGTTTAAGGAACGGCTAACAACAATTTCAAGATATTGTAGAAGCCCTTGTTAGCACTCTTCCGACAACTAGTGCCGAAAGGGTTTCAGGAAACGGGTGTTACCGGAGGAATCACAGGCATTGATGGACCACTCGCTAAGATCAATCTTGTCGTGATCCAGATAGTTCCATAAAGGAGATTTTAGCTAAAGCCAGGGATAGGGAAGAGTGTTGAGCAAAACAATTACGGCTGCAACTTCGAGCTTGAAGACTAACTTTAATTTTGCCAACCTGGTGTAGGGTTTGAATTAACATCAGGGTTCAACGGAAAAGATCTTGGGTTAAAGATCGGCTTCATGCACCGGGACTCACAATAGCATAATGCTCACAAGGGTGACAATCCTCATGAATCATTACACCTGAGCCCTAGCACAATCCGGGACCTTCGGTTCAAGATCTTGGGCTAAAGCAAAGGAATTTCTTGACGATCCGCAACACTTCCTTTCTTCGGGCTTTAGAATTGGCAGACGAGCAAAGTTAACCAGTAACCAAAGATAGAACCCAACCCCGTGATCCTAAAGATTTAGAATTTGCCGACGATCAGAAGAACCGTTAAAATCAAATAGAGGTAAGATGGCACCGAGATCAGAGTGAGTTGGGTAAGGAGTAAAAAGAATCCTAAGAGGGTTTTCACAACTCATTTTTAGGCTAAAAATAATTTTCACGGACTAGACTCGACATCGACCAATAGAAAGGGTTTCCTACAGGCAGTCCTGCTCTGATACCAACTTTTAGCGCCCCGACCCCAGAACTATACAGTGAAGCTTTGTGCAACCGGTCATGCTACACAATCGAAGGTTACTGGGTTTACCAATCCCAGGCCAAAACCTTTGGCAGGTGTGCTCGGAATGGATCATCAGCACACAACACTTCGATCATGCCATAAGCTCAGACATAGCTATCATGTATAGTTAAGAGATCAAGACTTGTGGAACAACGGGCACATTGCAGACTCTACTACACAAAAACTCATATAGCAACTCATATATGAGAAAGATACAAATATTACACACAAAAGGTCACAGACCCAACAATTCATCAAGCGGAAGCGAGGTAGTGTTGTCTAACAACAAGTTGCAAATTATGGCCTAAGAGGCCTACAAATAAAAATAATCCCAGCCAGCTTGTTCCACGGTCCCAAGCTGCCACCTGGGAACCCCGGACTACTAGTCGACGTCCACGAAGAACCCACCTAGCTGCTCGGTATCGTCCTCCTCTGAAACAAAGTTATAAAGGCAGTAAAGAGAGACTGAGTATGACGTACTCGCAAGTTTAGTAGGGCGATATAGGCCCAATGATTGACGGAGGCTCTAAAGCTGCATATGTAGTTATTTTGCATAAAGCTAATTTTCATAACAAAGATATATGACCCATGGCATCGACTACTCAGAGTATTTTTCGTAAAGGGGATAAGAGAGTAAACTTTTCATCTTCGGTTCTCGTCGAAGCAACTTGTAGCCAAACCA
Source organism: Puccinellia tenuiflora (assembly GCA_012064385.1). Lineage (NCBI taxonomy): Eukaryota > Viridiplantae > Streptophyta > Magnoliopsida > Poales > Poaceae > Puccinellia > Puccinellia tenuiflora. The sequence continues at coordinate 1,354,571 of QRDG01000534.1, read as the reverse complement.
CTCTTCTCCACCAAAGGCACTCCCTCGAATCACCCTCGAGGAAATGAACCTTTTAACACACGTTGTATTGCAACCTTTAGCTGCCAAATTAATTAATTAGGTTAAGGTTCTCTATGGTCTCGTATATCCGTCCCCAAGTCGTCCATAACCGCGGACACGGCTTTTTAAAAGATTTACCATGCAGAGGTGTACTAATTTACCCACCGGTACCGTCTGGCTCACCTGATTGGCCCTCTTCCGGGGAAGGCCGGCGCGTGGGCGTGGTTAAACCTTTACCTCGCGTGAGACTATCCAAGAGTCATCTGTGGCCACAGGGCAAGTTTACCCAGCCTATTTCAGCCCCTGCCCCATCGCCACGTCCTAAACACAAATCCTTCTCAACATTTTCTTTTCCACTCACACGCAAATGGAAAACCGAACTAGAGGACCCTTGGATACGCCCGCACAAGTTATTTAGTTACAGTGGATTCCATATGTCCCCACCATTGGAAGCACGCTCAGTCTTGGTTCTAGAGACAAGAACTCGCACCTAGGGGCAAGAGTGAGGCAAAACACCATCCCCGATGGCAACTCACCCAAGCCTTTTAAGCAAATTAATTAAGTACCAACAACAACCACCATGTCCGAACATTCCATCATCATTCATCAATATGGAATTTAATCAACGGACATAAATAGCATTTAACTAAGCATGGTGATGCATCTAAAATGCATACATGAACTTTGCACTATAATAGTTATATTCCATTCATATTTGCATCATATAAGGGGTATATTACTGTTATTTAATGATTTTTGGTAATTATAATGATTTCCCCTTTATATGGAATTAATCCTACGTAGGCAGAAAACCCCTATTTCTTTCTTTATTTGTTTCAGGACCTTAACGACGTCATAATGAGCTATAAATTTAGGAGAGTCATTATTTTGGAAGGATAAGATTTAGGAGCGAAAGAAGTCAACGAACGGAGGCTGGAGGACCAAAAGGGGGGTCCCACGCGGCTACAGTACCAGGCCGCGTGGGCCCATTCAATTTGGCCCTCGTGGCCCCGTTTGCATCGATCCTTCGCCCAGAAGCATCCTCGTGACCTAAAAATGCCTATATAAAAGGTCCCCCAACGTTTTCCAGAGGGAGGCGGCGGAGAAACACAAAACCAGAAACAGAGAGACAGAAGGCTGCCGCTGGAGAAGATCGGAGGGGGGAAACGCTACCGGAATCACCTCCGGAGGTCTTCTCCATCCCCCCTCCGGAGTCTCCATCAACACCACCGCCAAGACCAGCACCATCTTGGTGATCCACTTCATCCCCCTCATAGTTTGAGATTGTTTGATCCCTAGCTATTGTCTAAGTGCTATTCTACATGTTTGTGAATTGCTACTTGTCATTATTTTGTGGGGAGATTATAGTTTCAGATTGTGTTGTATCACTTGTACCACTGAATCATATCATGTCTTGGCGTTGTGAGTAGTTCTCTCATGTTCCTGGGGGTATAGGATGAATTGGCAATGATTTATATATGACATGTGTTGGTATTTTGTCTAGTTTTTATCTTTGATGTGATTCTATGATACTGTTGTGCGAACGTCGACTGCATATCACTTCACCTATATGGGATCATAGGAGAACACCATAATGTGATGAATTGAGGAGGACTTAGGGGGACAAGCAAACCTAAGACCGAATCATGAAGTTACTTTATGGGGTATTAGTATTGGAGACCTTAAAGATTAATGCTATGGTGGGACTTTATGTCTTAATAACTCTTGTTTAGTCATTTACTTGGCCACATGATCCATCATAAGAGGTTTAGTTTATTCATTTAGCTATTCCTAATTATGGCTCCGTCCAAAGAAGATTAAAACTTGACAAAATGTTTACCTTGTTGTTCTAGAAATATTTATGCCATGAAGTCTAAGTAGCCCTTGGGAACTCTCTCCACCTATAATAAACACACACTTGAGCTTGTCCTCTTGCTGCATAGAGGATTGGGCTTTCTCTCTTTGAGAGCTTTCACTTGTCATATTGCATTTTCAGCATTTTACTTAATTGCAAACTCTACACCAAAAACCCAAAAACACTTGCATCATTTAATCATTTTAGTTTGTCTAGTGCATAGATAATAAGGGAAGTGACACTCTTATTTGAAAGGATAAATACTTATACCTTCTACTCCTCGTGGGATCGATACTATACTTACACATCGAAGACTTCAACGATCCCCTATACTTGTGGTTATCAAGACGTTTTCTGGCGCCGTTGCCGGGGAGTGTAGCGCTTAAGTTTTCATTCTTGTTTGCACTAGATTTTTATTTTCAGTTTTGCATATACTCTAGTTTACTTTCAGTTTTGCATTTAGTTTAGTTTTACTTTCAGTTTTGCATTTATCAAAAACCCAAAAAAAATAAAAAAATGGAAAACTATTATAAAAATGCCAAGATAGCTGCTGAATTCAGACAATCAGAAGAAGGGAAAAGATTAGGAGGCTATATAGAGCTCCTAAATGAAATAGCTAGAACGTTGCTCAATTTTCATAAGGAAGAAACTTGTTGCTCTGAATACTCTAGACACTTTGAATTCCAATGCCCTTCCAATAAAGATGAACCTGTTATCGCAACTTATCATACAGGAAATTATGCTCACTTAGGGATGGAAGAAGTAGAGCAATTTGTTGTTTTTATGGCAGCCTATGAATTATACACCTTCATTGAGGAACATGAAACCTGCCCTATAGCTTCTCAATTTAAATTTTTTATTGATCCTCTCCTTGAGCTCTGCACACTTGAATTTGATGAAAATATTTATGTTATTGACACAACGAAGAGAACTACCCAAGAAAGAACTAATGTTTTGCAGGAAGAGGATGATGAAAACATAAGCTCGGAAGAGGGAGTATGTGAAGAAGATGACAAAAGCCTAAGCTTGGGGATGCCCATGCAGCCCCAAGAGGAGGACAATGAAGAGCAAGAAGATGTTGAAAATGATGAACAACTAGAGAATGAAGAGAGGAAACATCCACCTTCACCACCTATGGATGAGGGTAACACTCAAAATTTGGTTGATGATAAACTTCGCTTTTATGATTTTGATGATGAGAAAGAATATGAACCTATGCCTAATGAGAACATTATTGATAATGGTTTTAAAAATGATGAAGAATATGGTTTAGACATGCTATATGATAATGCTTTAGATGATGGTCCTATGCTTATTGATAATCCTCCATGTTTAGTTGTTACTACTTTACGTGAGGATAAAAATGATATACTTGCTGCTTGTGATGATACTCTCACTCATGAGAGTCCTACTTTATTTCTGAACTCCCCTATTCACACCATGGAGGAGAAACTTGCTTATGTTGAGAAATACTTATGTGGTTTGCAATTATCTTTAGTTCCAAATATTTGTTGCAACCATGATATTAAACCTTGGGAACTCTAAGTAGCCCTTGGGAACTCTCTCCACCTATAAGAAACACACACTTGAGCTTGTCCTCTTGCTGCATAGAGGATTGGGCTTTCTCTCTTTGAGAGCTTTCACTTGTCATATTGCATTTTCAGCATTTTACTGTATTGCAAACTCTACACCAAAAACCCAAAAACACTTGCATCATTTAATCATTTTAGTTTGTCTACTGCATAGATAATAAGGGAAGTGACACTCTTATTTGAAAGGATAAATACTTATACCTTCTACTCCTCGTGGGATCGATACTATACTTACACATCGAAGACTTCAACGATCCCCTATACTTGTGGGTATCACATGGCTAAGCATAGCTAAGCATATAAGTACAACAATTAAATTCTTGTCTCCGGCCAACACATCAAACCTAGGGTTCATAGGTAGGGAGACATGTGATGGTTTAGGGGATAACATGCATTCATAGGATACTCTACATCTTGGTCAAGAGTGACATTTGAACCGCATGCAATATTATGGTGGATAAAATAAGTTTATAAAACAATAGGATGCTAGAATGCCAAGAAGGTTAGGTTATCTCTTGCCTTGCTGCCGGAGCGTGTAGTACGGTTCGTCGGGGTAGGTAGGGAGACCCTCGACTTCGGAATCTATCGATACCCAAATAATACAAAAGAACAAATAAATCACCTGAAGAAAAAGGTGCAATGCAAAATCACATGATGACATGACAGGATTTATGCAAAGCTATCAACATTTAAATTATTTAACAAATTAAATGGAGTTCCAAATAATTAGTGCAATTATTTGGAAATAACCCCATATTTATCTTAATGGTGAGCGTACACGGCACAGGCGCGGGCGAGCAAGCGCGGGGACGGGGAGAGGCGGCAGTTCCCGCGGCGCGTCGCAGGGAAGCCGGTGGCGGCGTCGTGACCCAAAGGTCACCGGGGAAGCCCCGGCGAGCACGTCCAGCGGCGGAGCGGCAAGGTCAACCATGACGGTGACACTCTAACGTGAGACAGGACCAAGCGAGACTACCTACGTGCTCTACTCGGTGAGAGGAACCTAACGGTGGCAACGCCGCTAGCTACTGGTCGCAGGAGCGACCACGGCGACGGCGCGCGGCGGCGGCTCACGGTGGCGAGCGGCGGGGAGATGAACCAGAGCGAGAGGACGACGGAGAAGGGGGTCCTGAGGACCGGGTGCTCACCACGGAGACAATGAAGGGTTCGGGGAGGCCGAAGGAGGCGGGGGCAGCGACGAGCGCAAGCTCGAACAGTGGCGGTCGGAGCGGGAGGGGATCGAACGGCGAAGTCGATGGCGGCGACCCCGGGCCGATTCCTTTGGCATGGAGGTGCAGCACGGCGAGGCGGTGAGGTTGTCATCGTCCATTTGCTCTGGGGCGTCCTCGGTCGTTGGCGATTTGGAGGGGACGGCGGCGGCCATTGTGAACCTGGAGCTCGATCTTGGGTTTGGGGTTTGGAACGACGCAAGAGAGAGAGAGCAGGGCAGAGAGAGGGAGAGAGGCACGACCTCAGGGGGCCTCCTTATCCACCCGGGAGCAGGTGGCGAGCGGCCTGGCGCGGGAGCATGGCGCCAGTGCCGCTCCCGGCACAGTGAGGGAGAGAAAGGAAGAATTTGCAAAAACCCCCTGGAAGTAAAGATCTCTAATTGCAAATTGGTCCAGAGGCACTTTTAGGGATTTAATTAAGGCACCTAAGCATTGTTATAAATTCTACAAAAAATTATAAAGCCTCCCCTTGACAGGTAGAAGCTTCACAAAAATTTGGGCTCCAAAATAAAATGTTTAAATTCAGATTTATTTATATTGTTGCAATATGGTCATTTTGATAATTTGCAAAAATGCATTTATTTGAAGCACTTAAACATTTCCAAAAATAATGAAAGTATTTATGGAGGCTCATAATATATTAATGAAGCTCCCCATAATTTTATTTTGAATTTTTGGAAAGCTTAACTTGATTTCAAAAATAGAGTTTGTATTGAACCAATTTGAATTCTCAAATTTATTTAATTGCTTGTTAAGAATTTAGCCTTTGGCAATTATTTATAAAATATATCCTTGAGCTTCCTAGACAATTTGGAAACTCAAGAACAATTGGTTTTGCCAATTTGAGTATTGTATTGAGGTTGAAGATTGTGGGAGTTGAATATGTTTCCTTTAATGCTTTCCAATTATTGTTTTATTTTAGGTTAGCAATTTAAATGTATGCAATGATGCAATGTTGCAAAAAAAAGTAAAAATTTGGCCCATATTTTAGGGTACCAAGCTGGGGCTGTTACATTTTGGCACCCCCAACACCGAAGGAACCCATGCTTCTCTACATCGCCGCCTCGAACCGAGTCGTCAGCATCGTCCTTGTGGTGGAGCGAGAAGAAGCCGGCAAGCAGCAGCTGGTACAGCGGCCTGTGTATTACCTCGGTGAGGTGCTCTCGCAATCGAAGAAAAACTACCCACACTACCAAAAACTCGCGTACGGTGTATACATGGCGGCGAAGAAGCTGAAGCACTATTTTCAAGAGCATCCGATTAAGGTGATAAGCGAGGCTCCACTCGCCGAAATAATATGCAACAAAGATGCAACCGGAAGGATTGCAAAATGGGAAATCAGCCTGGTGGCACACGGAATCAACTACGACAAGAGAACGGCAATCAAGTCGCAAGTGCTCACCGATTTCCTCGTCGACTGGACGGAAATGGAACACATACCGCCTCCTCCCGACACCGGCCTCCACTGGCTCATGCACTTCAACGGCTCCAAAAGGTACTGGGGACTCGGAGCCGGAGTCGTACTTACCACCCCCAAGGGAAGCTGGCTCGAGTACGTACTACAGATCCACTTCACGGCGTCCAACAACATAGTCGAATACGAAGCACTCGCCCACGGACTCAAGCTCGCCAAGGCCATGGGCATCAAGCGGATCCTCTGCTATGGGGATTTCGACCTGGTGGTCCAGCAGACCACCGGACATCGGGACGCCAAGGACCCCAACATGGCCGCCTACCGCTTCTTCGTCCAGCAACTCGTCGGGTACTTCGACGGATGTGAGTTCCACCACATCCACCGCACCAACAACGAGGCAGCTGACACATTGGCGAATATCGGATCTCTCAGGCAAGAAATTCCACCAGGCGTCGCCCTCGAGAAGTTGTACAAGCCGTCCATCACATCGTGTCCTGGCTCCGACTCCATCCGGATGCCCCAAGGCATGGAGCCGGACGAGCCAGCTACTCACAAGGCGGATGTTGTCGAGGTCCTCGTCATCGAAGAAGCTCCTCCATGGACACAACCCTTCCTCGCCTACCTCACCAACGACGAGCTTCCGGCGGATGAACTCGCCGCCAGGCAAATCAAGCGTCGAGCAAGCACCTACACCATCATCAACAACGAGCTGTACAAGCGCAGTGTTTCAGGCATCTTCCAACGCTGCGTAAGCCAAGAATAAGGAATCAAAATCCTCAAGGAAATTCACCAAGGCGAATGCAGCCACCATGCATCATCAAGGGCAATCGTCGCCAAGGCATTCAGGCACGGTTTCTACTGGCCGACTACGCTGGCAGATGCAAACCAGCTAGTCCAGCTCTGCAACGGCTGCCAGCGATTTGCAACACAGAAGCATACACCGGCCGCAGCACTCAGAACAATCCCGATCACCTGGCCGTTTTCCGTCTGGGGACTGGACATGTCGGGGATATGAACCCCAGATATCCCAAAGAAGCCTATTTTCTTCAACTCTCCGCAGGCCGGCTGAACAAGTGCCGGCTGCGCAGTGCCGCCTGAAATCAGCCGGGTGAAGCGAGCCGCCTACATCTACCCGAAGGCGGACGACCGGCTAGGCTGAAGCCGGCCATACCAACCGACAGCTCCGTACGAGTGGGCCCCATCCGGATAACCGCTCTGGGTGAACAGTACCCCTTGTCGGGCATCTCCTGTACCGAATCATGGCAACAAGCTCCAGCCGGCATATAACTGTAGTGATGTCATAGGGGCAAATATGTAACTTCCCTGTAACCCAAAACCCTAGCCAGCTGCCTATATAAAGCGGGCTAGAACCTCCTGCGCGAGGCACCCTAGAGACGAACACACGTAACTTCATCTTCAACCTCCAGCCGGCTAGGATCTCCAGCCGGCTGCCACCAGAGACAGCTCAAGGAGCACCATTGTAGCTCCATTCTGTGATCAAGCAATAAGAACAAGAAGAGCAGGACGTAGGGGTGTTACCTCCACACGGAGGGCCCTGAACCTGGGTAACTAGCGTGTGTTTGCGTGCTTGTTGCCCAATCCCACGCGAGCATCCATCGTCGCCTGCCCCACAATCTTTTCTATCTCTGATGGATATGCCGTGCAACCCACCACGACATTTGGCGCCCACCGTGGGGCTCGTGGCGAGCGGAGTCACGTTCTGCGCGGGATCCCGGACCGTAGATGATCGGTGGATCGTCTCCGGCCTCGTGCTCTCCATCGGCTCCATCGGCTGCGTCCTCGACAACACCAACAGCTTCGCCGACGTGGGCTTCACCAGCGGAGGCACGGTCGTCACCCTTGGAGATTTCCGCGTCTACGTCACCGTCGCCGCCAAGGAGTACCCGAGGGTGGTCTACTCGAGCTTGGCTCCTTCGATCTTCGACGCCAGCACCTGCAACGACGACTCCGCCTTCGGCTACCTCAACTCCGGCGACGCCGACTGCGACATCGCCAAGCTCAACGTCTACGCCGAGGTGCACATGGTCGAGCACGCGGCGGCAGGAGGCGCCGTCGCTGCTACTGTCCACGAAGCTGGCGAACCTTCTCGTTTCCAGCGCAATCTGGAGGCCGACTTCGAGCTGCTAAGCACCCCCATCGCGCCGGGTGCCGATCCAGCCAAGGCGGCGGCTGAACTCGAGAGGATGCGTCAACAGATGTACGACAAGGCTCTCCACCTCGCATCAACGCAGCACCGACTCAACGCCACGATGCGCGAGTACAACACCGTCCACGGCTTCGAGCCGGCAAGAGGCAACACGGAGAAGCTGAATGAAGTCCGACGCAAAGGAGGGGATCTCGGAGGTGTCCTGAACCGTGCTGGCCAGCCGCACGAGCATTCGGACATCGTCCTGCCTGAGTACAGCAGCCCGGTGCAAAACATGAAGGCTGCGGAGGCGGCCGCAGCAGAATTACCCCATCTCCAAGGCGAGGAGCTACGCCAACAAGCAACGCCGGGTCCAGGAGCTCATCGCCGCGGCCAACCGGCAGCAACACGAAACCGAGGCGACGGCGAGCAGAGAACATCATGAGCCGCCTCCAGGCTACGATCCGGCCGGCAAGTCCAAGCAAGGCGCGGAGGCGTCATCCACAAGCCGCGGAAGGGCGAAGGACAAGCAACCACGAGCTCATCGCGAGGGGAGCGCAAGCTCGCATCCTCGTGATCACGGCCGCGATCCGGCTGGGCGGCGCGAAGACGGCAACCGGAACGGGCCGCAAACCGGCCGCAGCGTCAAGGAGCGAATCGGACACAAGGTCACCATCGACGAGCGCCTGGGACCGTTGGGGCCCGAAACGAGCCACGACGCTCGCCGCCGCATCGACGCGCTCAAGGCGTCAAGCATCATCGAGGAGGAAGACATCGCCGCACATCGCTGCTTCGGACCTCGCATCCGAACCGAGCAGTTCCCGCGGGGATTCACCCTCCCAAGAGATACACCCAAGTACAACGGCTCCGCGAAGCCGGAAGACTGGCTCGCCGACTACGTCACGGCGGTAAACATCGCAGGCGGCAACAAGCGGGTGGCCGTATGCTACGTGCCACTCATGCTCCAGGGGTCGGCTCGGACTTGGCTGAACAGCCTGCCGGCCGAAAGCGTCAACAGCTGGTTGGACTTTGAGGAGGTGTTCAACCGCAATTTCACCGGCACCTACCTGCGCCCCGGCAACGCGCAGCTGCTTGCGCTGTGCAAGCAGAAGGACGGCGAATCGGACCGAGCCTACCTCACCCGGTGGACCGGCCTACGCAACTCTTGCGAAGGGATCCTCGAACTCCAAGCCGTCCAGTACTTCATTCAAGGCTGCCGAGACCAGACGCTGCTCAAGCACCGGCTCCTGAGGAGGAGCCCGAAGACCATGGCGGAGCTCATGGCAATCGCCGACGAGTACGCCACCGCCGACGCGGGCATGACCAACCCGATCCGAATCGACGAAGCCGGAAGAATCATCACGACGGAGCCGGCTGCACGCCGCAGCCGGGCGGAGAACCAAGAAGGAGGAAAATCGACCCGGCGTGATTCCGACGCGGCCGGCAAGCGCAAGTCCACAGACGACCGCGTCGAGTCCAAGGTCGTCGCCACGACCGAGGGAAGGCCAGCAGGAGGCTTCGACAACCGCCGCATGAGGACTAGCAGTGACATGCGCCGGACGAGGGCGAGGAACAACTACGACTACTTGCTCGACCAACCATGCCGGAACCATGGCGACCGGCCAACGAACCACACCGTTCGGCAATGCACCCTCGGCCGCCCAAGGCCACCACCGTACGAGCGACGGAATCCGCCTCCACCTCTAGATGAAGCCGGACGGGACGATCGAGGACGCGACGACAGACGACGCGAAGACAGGAACCACGATGATCGCCAACACGAAGAGCAGAGGAGGGAGCGCCTTCCTGCTCCGCCTCCAAGGGGTCCAGACGGCTACCAGAATCCGGATGCCGCCTACGTCGTGTTCGTCAGCGAGCGCGACGACAAGCGAAGCCGGCGTGAGTGATTCAAGGAAGTGAACACGGTGGTTCCACCCGTCCCCCAGTACCTCAACTGGTCACAAGAACCAATCACGTGGGACCGCCGTGACCACCCGGAGCTGACGCCCAACCCAGGTGGCTATGCTCTAGTCCTAGAGCCCATGATCATCTCCACCAGGCGCGCCTGCACCTTCTCACGCGTCCTCATTGACGGGGGCAACAGCATCAACATCCTCTACCGCGACACGCTGGAGAAGCTGGGCGTCTCCGAGTCCAGCTTGACTCCGAGCCGGACGGTCTTCCACGGCATCGTGCCGGGGCGAGCCGGCTCATCTATGGGCCTCATCCGGCTGGACGTCCTATTCGGCACCAAGAGCAACCATCGCCGCGAGACCGTCTCCTTCGAGGTGGTCGACCACTCCAGCGCCTACCACGCCATCCTCGGGCGGCCGGCGCTCGCCAAGTTCATGGCGGTACCTCACTACGCCTACCTCAAGATGAAGCTAACAGGCCCACGCGGGATCATCACCATCGCCGGAGACTACAAACGCTCCATCTCCTGCACCTCCGACAGCGCGAAGGTGGCCGAGACCATGGTCTGCAACGAGGAGATGAAGCAATTCAAGCGCAAAGCCAGCGAGGAGAAGCTGGAGATTCCGGAGTCGGCCAAGCCGGCTGGCGAGTCGAACTTCCAGGCAGCGCGAGACACAAAGAAGATCTACTTCGACGACACCGACAAGTCCAAGTTCGTCACCGTGAGGGCAAGCCTGGACCCCAAATAGGAAAGCGCGCTCGTCGAGTTCCTCCGTGGGAACCGGGACATCTTCGCGTGGTCCCCCAAGGACATGCCGGGTGTACCGAGGGAACTCGCCGAGCACTCTTTACACGTCCGTCCAGACGCCAAGCCGGTGAAGCAGTCCCTGCGTCGCTTCGCAGAAGGAAGAAGACAATTGATAGGAGAAGAGATAGCGCGGCTACTTGCAGCCGGATTCATCAAGGAAGTACAACACACGGAGTGGCTAGCCAATCCGGTGATGGTGGAAAAGAAGAACAAGAAATGGCGGATGTGTGTCGATTACACCCACCTCAACAAGGCCTGCCCCAAGGACCCCTTCGCACTACCACGCATAGACCAAGTGATCGACTCCACGGCCGGCTGCGACCTCCTCTCCCTCCTCGACGCCTACTCCGGCTACCACCAAATTCCGCTGAACCCGGACGACCAACTCAAGACCGCCTTCATCACCCCCTACGGCCCGTACTGTTACACCACCATGCCGTTCGGCTTGAAGAATGCGGGAGCAACGTACCAGCGCTGCATGCAGAAATGCTTGCACGACCAGATCGGTCGCAACGCGCACGCCTACGTCGACGACGTCGTCATCAAGACCAAGGAGAAGCACACCCTCCTCGCCGATCTCAAAGAAACCTTCGACAACCTGCGCCGCTTCCAGATGAAGCTCAACCCAGAGAAGTGTGTGTTCGGCGTTCCAGCCGGACAGCTACTCGGCTACCTCGTGTCGGCGCGAGGGATCGAGGCCAACCCGGAGAAAATCGCCGCCATCGACAACATGCGACAACCGAGAAGCGTCAAGGACATCCAAAAGTTCACCGGTTGCCTGGCATCCCTCAGCCGCTTCATCAGCCGGCTCGGCGAGAAGGCTCTCCCGCTCTACCATTTGCTGAAGAAGACTGACAAGTTCGTCTAGAGCGACACGGCAGACGCCACCTTCAAGGAACTCAAGCGTGCGATGGCCACCGCCCCGGTCTTAGCACCTCCGACTCCGAAGGAGCCCATGCTCATGTATATCGCCGCCTCCAACCGAGTCGTCAGCGTCGTCCTGGTGGTTGAACGAGATGAAGCCGGCAAGCAGCGGCCGGTTCAGCGGCTAGTCTATTACCTCAGCGAGGTGCTCTCTCAGTCAAAACAGAATTACCCACACTACCAGAAGCTCGTATACGGCGTGTACATGGCCACGAAGAAACTGAAGCACTACTTTCAAGAACACCCGATCAAAGTGATAAGCGACGCACCGCTTGCCGAGATCATAGGCAACAAGGACGCAACCGGCAGAGTCGCGAAATGGGCGATCAACCTGACGGCGCACGGAGTTGAATACGACAAGAGAACAGCGATCAAGTCACAGGAGCTGGCTGACTTTCTAGCGGACTGGACGGAGACGGACCACACACCACCGCCACCCGACTCCGGCGAGCATTGGCTCATGCACTTCGATGGTTCCAAAAGATACTGGGGACTCGGCGCTGGAGTCGTCCTCACCTCACCCAAGGGGGGCCGACTCGAATACGTGCTACAAATCCACTTCACGGCGTCCAACAATGTAGCTGAATATGAAGCTCTCGCGCACGGCCTCAAACTCGCCAAGGCCATGAACATCAAGCGGATCCTCTGCTACGGCGACTCCGACTTGGTGGTCCAGCAGACCACTGGTCATTGGGACGCCAAGGACCCTAACATGGCCGCCTACCGCTTCTTTGTCCAACAACTCGCGGGATGCTTCGACGGATGCGAATTTCACCACATACACCGCTCCAACAACGACGCAGCTGACACTTTGGCGAACATTGGTTCTCTTCGCGAGGAAATCCCACCCGGCGTCGCCCTTGAGAAGCTGTACAAGCCATCCATCACGCCGTGTCCCGGCTCCGACTCCATCCGGATGCCGCCTGGCGCGGAGTCGGTTGGGCCGGCTCCAGGCGAGTCGGAAACCGTCGAGGTCCTCGTCATCGAAGAGGCTCCGCCATGGACCCAACCCTTCCTCGCCTACCTCGCCAACGACGAGCTCCCGGCGGACGAGCTCGTCGCCAGGCAAATCAAACGCCGAGCAAGTGCTTACACCATCATCAACAACGAGTTGTACAAGCGCAGTGTCTCTGGAGTATTCCAGCGCTGTGTAAACCAAGAAGAAGGAATCAAGATCCTCAAGGAAATCCATCAAGGTGAATGCGGTCATCACGCATCCTCCAGGGCGATCGTGGCTAAGGCATTTAGGCACGGGTTCTACTGGCCGACTGCGCTGGCTGATGCGAACCAGCTGGTCCGGCTCTGCAACGGCTGCCAACGATTCGCAACGCAGAAGCACACGCCGGCTTCAGCACTCAAGACAATTCCAATCACTTGGCCGTTTGCCGTCTCGGGACTCGACATGGTCGGCCCGCTGAGAAGATCCAGTGGAGGCATGACACACCTGCTGGTAGCAGTCGATAAGTTCACGAAGTGGATTGAAGCCAAGCCGATCAAGAAACTGGATGGACCAACAGCAGTCAAGTTCTTCAAAAGCATCATCTACCGCTTCGGATACCCCAACAACATCATCACGGACAATGGGTCGAACTTCGTCAAGGGAGAATTCGCCAAGTTCTGCGGCAGGACCGGCATCCGGCTCGACGTGCCTCCGTCGCACACCAGCAGTCAAATGGGCAGGTCGAGCGGGCAAACGGCCTCATCCTATCCGGCATCAAGCCTCGGTTGCTCGAACCCCTCGAGCGGGCAGCCGGCGCATGGGAGGAAGAGCTACCTTCAGTCCTCTGGAGCCTAAGGACAACTCCGAATCACTCAACCGGCTTCACCCCCTTCTTCCTCGTCTACGGGGCCGAAGCTGTCATGCCAACTGACATCGAGCACGATGCACCCCGAGTCGTGCTGTACACAGAAGCAGAAGCTAAGGAAGCCTATGAAGACGGAATGGACCTGCTCGAGGAAGCACGCCAGCTTGCCGAGTCAAGGTCGGCGATGTATCAGCAAAAACTGCGCAACTACCACAGCCGGCAGGTCAGGCCTGTCCGCTTTCGAGAAGGCGACCTCGTGCTGCGACTGATCCAAGACACAAAGAACATGCACAAGCTTTCATCACCCTGGGAGGGACCATTCATCATAAGCAAAGCGCTCATCAACGACGCATACTACTTGATCGACGCACGCGAGCACAAGAAGGACACGATGGACAAGGAAGGCGATGAAACGGAAAGGCCATGGAACGCATCACTCTTGCGTCGATTCTACACCTGAGAAAGAACCATGTACGTGTCATCTATGCTATCAATAAAGAAATGAGAATGATGAGCACATGAGCAGTTTTCCGCAACTTTTCTCTGCATTTCCTTTCCGGTTCTTCCGGCAGCCGGCAAGCTTGCCTTTAGCTGCCGTGTAGCGTGACTAACCCCTAAACGGCTAACTCTTCGAATCCGGTTAAGGCCGGCAAGAGAATAAGCTGGAGGGGGCCAACAACGTGAAAAACGCATAAAGGAAAGTACTGCCGGCTGGAATAATGCTCTTCCATAAACTCGGCCAAGCCGACAGTGGGCAACCGCTTCTCCTATTACGGACGACTAACTACACAACGCTAAACGGCTAACTCTTCGGATCCGGTTAAGGCCGGCAAGAGAATAAGCTGGAGGCCGACTGTATGCGAAAGACGTAAGAAACAGAAATCGTTGCCGGCTGAGAAAACTCTGGCCCAACAAACCGGATCCTAACATTCTAGTAGTGTGCATGATCCCGCTGGACGGTGAAGTGCACACGAACGACACCGGGGAAGGCTACAGGCGAGTGCGAAAATACCTAAAGCAAAGTAAAAATGCTCTCCATGATTAAAAGAGCAGGCTAACCACTTCGTCGTTTCATTTTACGCACGAAAATGCCGCCAACCGGCTTCGAGAGCCCAAGCCGGACACAAGCATGACGAGCAGGAAATTAAAACTGCGTGCAAGTAAACAAGTACAGGAACAAAAGCAAGTAGCATTAAACATAAAGGGTAAAGCCTTACAGACGGAAGATGAACAGCAAAACAAAAGAGGGAAGTCCACAGGCGGACTTTCCCCGCACAACTACAAGGCCAAGCCGGCGAAGGGGTCCCTAGGCGGCATCCGTCGACTTCCCGGCTCCACCTTTCTTCTTGCCAGCCCAGGGATTGAGGCAGAGGGTGCCGTCGAACACCTTCACATAGAAGATGCCTCGGTCACGCCGAAGGCGGAAGCAGAGGATGAAGTCGGCTTCGAGCTCATAGAAGTCGGCAAACTCGTCCCAACCCCTGACGAACTCCACCTTGTTGACAACATCATCACCCTCCACCTGGGAGGTGAATCGCACAGTTGCATTCCAGGGGCCCTGGGTAGCACCCTCACGGAAGAGCTTGAACATGAAGTGGCCAACGCCCGGCAGCGCATCGGCGAAGGCATCAGGAAGCCTCCGCACTGGCCCAATAACCGGCGGGTGCAGGATCATGAGGAACTCTTCGATGGGGAACACATCCCATCCCAGGCGCCAGGGATTCTCAAGGGAATCAGAAGAGGCGGAAGACAACTCTGCGCTGTCTTCCTTGCTGTCAGCGACAGCAGAGGGAGCATACTTGGGAATCGGATCAAAACCCGGAGGAGGAAGAACAGGAGTGGCCTCCTCCTCGCTCGACGAGTCATGAAGAACAAGGAGACTCTTGCCGCGACCAACGACACCACAAACGCCGCCACCGGCGGCAACCACCTTCTTCGAGCCAGTGCGGCCGCCGCCCTTGCCGCGACCAGCGCTGCTACCGGCAGCAATGGTGGCGATCGCCTTTCCTCGTCCCCGTCCGCCTTTCTTAGGAGGACGGCCGCGAGGACGTTTCGCCGGAGGCGCAGCGGCGGTCTCCTCGGGAGCAGCGTCCATAGGCTCGGACTTCACCATGGCGGAGCTGCGAAGGAACAAGAGGAAGAAGGTAAAAGGAGAGCAAGCAAGCGCAAGTGAGGAAGAAGGAAGAAAACTGCCAAGCTTTATAGCAGAAACAGGGGACAACGTGGGAGACCCAACCGTCACCCACGATCCCACGGTCTACACGTGGCAACGAAACTCAGACGATGGAACTGTTCAGTGACCGTAGCCGGGCCCACGCACAGAAGCCAAGGAGGCAAGCCGTTATCCGGCAAGAAATTTCCGGGGTCTGCGCACCCACCACGTCGGCTGCCCAGACCCGGACGCATATCTATAACACCCCGAGTCACGGACTCGGGGGCTGCCAAGCCGTTAGCCGGCAAGAAATTCCCGGGGTCTGCGCACCCGCCACGTCGGCTGCCCAGACCCGGACGCATATCTATATCACCCCGAGACACGGACTCGGGGGCTGCTAGGCCGTCAGCCGGCATAAAATACCCAGGGGCTGCGCACCCGCCACGTCGGCTGCCCAGACCCGGATGCATATCTATATCACCCCGAGTCACGGACTCGGGGGCTGCCAAGCAGTCAGCCGGCATAAAATACCCGGGGGCTGCGCACCCGCCATGTCGGCTGCCCAGACCCGGACGCATATCTATATCACCCCGAGTCACGGACTCGGGGGCTGCCAAGCCGTCAGCCGGCATAAAATACCCGGGGGCTGCGCACCCGCCACGTCGGCTGCCCAGACCCGGACGCATATCTATATCACCCCGAGTCACGGACTCGGGGGCTGCCAAGCCGTTAGCCGGCAAGAAATTCCCGGGGACTGCGCAGCCGGCAAGCCGGTTCCGCAGACCCGGACGTATATCTATAACACCCCGAGTCACGGACTCGGGGGCTGCCAAGCCGTTAGCCGGCAAGAAATTCCCGGGGGCTGCGCAGCCGGCAAGCCGGTTCCGCAGACCCGGACGCATATCTATAACACCCCGAGTCACGGACTCGGGGGGCTGCATGACGTCACAACGATGGAAGAAAAGCGCAAGAAAAGTAAAGGACGTGAAATTTCGACCCGGATCGATGCTCGAACCGGCCCAAAATTCGGGGGCTAGGCATGGTGATTATCATCACCAAAACGAGCACGAATTCTGGCACAAAGACCCAGCAACCACAGAGAAAACGGCACTCATGATAACAGTCTACGGCAGGAAGCAGAATAGCGAATTTTTACAAGGCAATCTTCAAGGGTGCCCAAAATAACAAGGTGAATAATGTGGCAAGACAGTTAATAGTACAGAACGACAGTTACACCCGGCACTCCAGGGAAACAAGCAAATCAGGCGGTAGTGGCGTCGGTGGTAGCAGTAGCGTCGCCGGCTCCAGTGTCTTCAACCGGCTGTGGCGCCGAAGACGGTTCAGCAGGCACAAGCTTCGTCAAGTCCACCGCCTCGGCAACTCGCCCTGAGGCTATGGCGATTTCCGGACGCAGGCTCGCGAGAGATGTTCCAGTGCGGAAGCCATCCATTAGCCTACTCATCTGCACGCCAGGATACCATGACTTCACCACGGCCAGTGCCATGTCGGTGCCTCCGCGCGCCGCCATCTCCACCTGCTCGTTGATGCCAACTGGTGCCCCTTCAAGCCGGGCGGATAAATCATGGAGAGCAGCTGGCAAGGGAGCATCCGGCCACAGGTTCTCAAGCACGCCGCCGGCCGCTTCTTTCAACCGATCGAACTCCTGGCCGAATCGAAGAAGACGGGAGACGGTTGTCGGAGTAGACCCAGCAGCAGCACCAGAGGACTCCGGTCGGAAATGAGCCCAAGCAGCATATCTCTGGATTTGCGCGTCTACCTCGGGATAGAGGCCTGCAGTTCAAACCGGTGAGGCCGGGTAGAGGATCCCGAACAAGAAGTCAAGGAGGAAGGGACCTTACTTACCGAGGATCAAGTCGTTCACGCGCTCAACCTCTTTGACCAGGCCGCCCACCAGCTGCTCATGCTCAAGCTCACGCGCCTTGGCCGCTTGGACGATCTGGTCGTTGGCCTCGACGGAATCCTTCAGCAGAATCCTCAGCTCGACCGCATTCTCGCGGAGTGACTCAATCTCACTCTGTTGCCGCCGCTCAGCTTCCCGCAGTTTCACCGTCTCCTCGTCCAGCCGGACGACCTCGAGGCGGCGCTCCTCCGACGTCTTTTCCGCCGCCTGGAGATCGGCCTTGGCCAAGGCCAGGGCGGCGTCCCTCTCCTTCAGTTGCCTCTCCAAGCCGGTGCGGGAGGCGGTGTCGCCTATGGAGATCGGATCATCATCAAGCCACGAAGTGCACGAAAGAATTGAAGACGGACAAGAATGCAAGGACTAACCTCAGGGGCACGTTCCGAGCGGGTGAACGGCTCGAACCCGAAATCCCATTCCACCTCGACCCTGTCGGTGATGAGGCGGGAAGCACACTTGCGGAGGCCCTTCTGACCCGGCAACTCCAAGCAGGTCCGGCTGGGATCCCGGATGCCGGAATAGAAGCACATCTTGTGCGGGCGAGCCTGCAGCGGATATATCCGCCTCGACAGCCACGTCAGGGTCAGGTCCCTAGACGTTAGGCCGGCCGCCACCAACACCTTCAGCCGGCTAAACAAGACATTCTCGAGAGCCCCATCCACAGGCGGCTTCCGGAGCCAGGACCTGGGCGCCGGCAGCGAGTTGGAGAAGGCCGGAAGGCCGATCCGGTCGGCGTCCGTAAGATTCCGGACATAGAAGTAGGTACCCTGCCACTTCTTGATGGAATCAGGCAGGTTGATCTTGGGCAGCGGCGTATTCTTCGCGCTAATGGAGACACCACCACAGTCGCGCTGCTGCCCGGCGGTCGTCTGAGACCGCAGGAAGAAGAACATGCCGAAAATTTCCATACTGGGCCAGATGCCCAAATACGCCTCGCACAGCACGACGAAGCAGGACAGCTGGGTGATGCAATTTGCCCCCAGATGATGGGGCTGCAGCCCGTAGAAGCGCAGGAATTCCGCGAAGAAGGAACTCACCGGGAGCCCCAATCCCCGCTCCAAATGCGCGGAAAACACGACGACCTCGTCCTTCTTGGGCACCGGAGAAACTTCCTCTTCAGGGGGGGCGCGGGCTCCCACGTCGCCCGTCATCCCCAAGAACATCCTCCGACGGAGCTCCCAGATGAAATCATCGTCCACGGTGGAGCCCATCCACGCGCCTGAGCTCGCCATAGAAGATCGGTTCCCCGTGTTGAACGAGGCGAATGCAAAAATGGCACGAACGAGAGAGAAGATGGGCAAGAGCTAGGGAGCGCAAGCGGCAGCGAAGAAGATGAGGCGAGAATGGGGAACGGTAACCCCGGCCATTCCCCCTCTTTCCACTTTAAAGGCGAGGCAAGCGGAACCGCCCCGCTCGTCACGCCGCGTGGCGGGCAAACGTGCCGCACTTTCCGCAGATGATCCCGCAAGCAAGCAGTTGCCACAGAAAATCCAGCCCGGTGAAGCCGAGGCGACGTGCGCCAGACCTCGGGCAGAACACCAACGGCTCCCCAAGGTGGCAGGTCGTGGCTGACGTAAGCTACAACCTAAGCCTTCAAGCCGGCCACTCCAGGCCGCCGAGATCTACTGGATGCACACCACGAAGCCGAACACGTCAACGAAAACTTCGTCAGTATACAACCAAGGACAGGAGTGCCTGTGGGGCTTTCCCCACGAGCAAGCTTCCGCTTCATCCGGCTTCGGTTCCAGCCGGCGCCAACTCCAACCTCGGCATTTCAACCGTAACGATTCAAGACAAAGGGGAGAAGATCGAGAAGTCTTCCCAGCAAGCTAGCAAGGCTCCACGATCTCGGGGGCTAGTGTCGGGGATATGAACCCCAGATATCCCAAAGAAGCCTATTTTCTTCAACTCTCCGCAGGCCGGCTGAACAAGTGTCGGCTGCGCAGTGCCGCCTGAAATCAGCCGGGTGAAGCGAGCCGCCTACATCTACCCGAAGGCGGACGACCGGCTAGGCTGAAGCCGGCCATACCAACCGACAGCTCCATACGAGTGGGCCCCGTCCGGATAACCGCTCTGGGTGAACAGTACCCCTTGTCGGGCATCTCCTGTACCGAATTATGGCAACAAGCTCCAGCCGGCATATAACTGTAGTGATGTCATAGGGGCAAATATGTAACTTCCCTGTAACCCAAAACCCTAGCCCGCTGCCTATATAAAGCGGGCTAGAACCTCCTGCGCGAGGCACCCTAGAGACGGACACACGTAACTTCATCTTCAACCTCCAGCCGGCTAGGATCTCCAGCCGGCTGCCACCCGAGACAGCTCAAGGAGCACCATTGTAGCTCGATTCTGTGATCAAGCAATAAGAACAAGAAGAGCAGGACGTAGGGGTGTTACCTCCACACGGAGGGCCCTGAACCTGGGTAACTAGCGTGTGTTTGCGTGCTTGTTGCCCAATCCCGCGCGAGCATCCATCGTCGCCTGCCCCACAATCTTTTCTATCTCTGATGGATATGCCGTGCAACCCACCACGACAGGACATGGTCGGCCCACTGAAGACGGCGAGGGGCATGACACATCTGCTGGTGGCTGTCGAAAAATTCACGAAGTGTATCGAAGCAAAGCCGATCAAGAATCTAGACGGCCCAACAGCTGTCAAGTTCTTCAAGAGCATCATATACCGCTTCGGCTACCCCAACAGCATCATCACCGACAACGGCTCAAACTTCTTCAAGGGCGAGTTCGCCAGGTTCTGCGGGAGAACCGGCATCCGGTTCAACGTCGCATCCGTCGCACATCCACAATCGAACGGGCAGGTCGAACGGGCAAACGGACTCATCCTGTTCGGCATCAAACCCCGGCTGCTCGAGCCGCTCGAGCAGGCAGCCGGCGCATGGCTAGAAGAGCTACCGTCCGTCCTCTGGAGCCTAAGGACGACCCCGAATCGCTCAACCGGCTTCACCCCGTTCTTCCTCATCTACGGAGCCGAAGCGGTCATCCCAACTGACATCGAGCACGACACGCCTCGAGTCGTCCTTTTCATGGAAGCGAAAGCTAAACAATCTTGCGAAGACGGCGTTGATCTACTTGAGGAAGCACGCCAACTCGCCGAATCAAGGTCGGCAATGTACTAGCAGCAACTCCGCAACTACCACAGCCGGAGAGTCAGGCATGTCCGCTTCCGTGAAGGAGACCTCGTGCTCCGGCTAATCCAAGACACCAAGAACATGCACAAGTTGTCATCACCCTGGGAGGGACCATTAATTGTAAGCAAATCACTCATCAACGACGCCTACTACCTGATTGATGCCCGCAAGCATAAGGAAGACAAGATGGACAAGGAAGGAGACGAGACGGAAAGGCCATGGAATGCCTCCCTCTTACGCCGATTCTACACCTAAGAGAGTACCATGTATGTATCACCCATGCTATCAATAAAGGAATGAAAATGGCGAACACATGAGAGTCTTTGCATTTTTTCTGCTTTTTCACTTCAAACCTTCCGGCTGCTCCGGCAGCCGGCAAACTTTCCTTCCACGGCCATATAGCGTGAATAAGCTCTAAACGGCTAACTCTTTGAATCCGGTTAAGGCCGGCAAGAGAACAAGCTGGAGGTTGCCTTCATGTGAAAGACGCGAGAAGAGAATTCGTTGCCGGCTGGAAAAACAAACTCTGGCCTAGTAACCCAAACCCTGACATTGTATTAGCGTGCATGATCCTGCTAGACGGTGAAGTGCACACGAATCGCGGAAGGAATGGCTACGGACGAGTGGACAATTTGGTTCAATAAGATGAAAAATAGCATTCATAATCAACCGAGCAAGCTAACCGCTCCACAGGGCCGGTCCTGAGATTTTGAGGATCCGGGACAAAACTAAAATTTTGGGCCCCTTAATACAAATATGTAAAGATATATGTGGTAGCGAAATAGAAATCAAATGAGAGACGTTGTTAAATATGTGCTCATGATCATTCACATTGTTATCATTCGCGTTCATGTCTACGTTATCTTTTGTATTGATCACGTTTTTTAGATTAACATTACTTTGTTCCCCCACAAGAACTAGCGCCAACTCGTTTGGATTTTTTTAAGCTCGTATTATTCTACAAAAATTTGTGAATGTCTCGAACGCTAATTAACTGGCATGTTCGACCGACTGCCGACGCGAGCGGAGCGGAGACAAAAGGCACAATCGATCCTTACTAATTTGGAGCCACCCACGGTCCACATAATAGGCTACTCCCTTCGATCCGTTAAAATTGTCAGGAGAATACAACGTGATAGGAAGAAACTGTAGTACAAATTACTACACTTTTTTCTAATCGAAGGTTGTATTTATTTATTTATTTTTTCTACATATATGTCGCATACTGTATACATATATTTGATGGGCCCCCAAAATTTTTGGACCCGGGACAGCTGCCCCTCTAGCCCCCCTCCAGGGCCGGCCCTGCCGCTCCATCATTCGTTTTATGCACAAAAAACGCCGCTTGCCGGCTATGGAGCTCCGAAAACTGGATGCAGAACAACTCGCAGCATATAAAGATCGGAAGCTGGTCAGCATTGTACAGGTTAAAGAGTCAAAACAACAAAGATATCTGTGGCTTCAAACAATAGATCTGCAACAAAGCAAATTCCAAAGGGCTTACAAGCAGCTACGAAAGGAAACAAAGTACATGAGCAAAAAGAGGTGGTCCATAGGCGGACACCCTCGCACACAAATGAAGCCAGCTGCAGAACCACCTAAACCTAGACCGGAGGTGGCATCATATCGTCATCGCTCTCCTCCCACTCCTTGAGGCAAAGGGAGCCGTCGAAGACCTTGATGTAGAAGACCCCAGTCCGTCGCTTCAGCTGAAAGCGGATGATGAAAGGAGGAGCCAGCCGGTAAAATCTGGCGAAGCCCTTCCAGCCGCTGTAAAACTCCGCCCGCCGGCGGACCTCTTCACCTTCATGGCTGATGACGACCCGGGCAAACACCTCCCAAGGTCCTTGACGGGCTCCAACTCGATGAAGAAGAAAACGAAAAGGGCCATCACCTTCCAGCGCATCCGAGACGGCTCGAGGAAGCCATTGAGTACGCTTGATGGGCTCATACAGCGTCAACACGAATTCCGAGATGGGAAATTCATCTCAGAAGCCACCAATGGGAGAACCAGAACGGGCTGGGGAAGGATTCCTCTCACCCACCTCCTCCGTAGCAAAGTCGCCTCCGCTCCGGCCACGGCCACGACCACGTCCACCGCCACGGCCACAACCACCGCGGCCACGCTTTAGCGGCCGACCCCTTCCGCGCTTCGCCGGCGCGCTCGAGGAACCACCGGCACCATTCTGCGTTGGCGCCATTGCTAGAGAAACCGAAAAGAGAAGAAGAAGAGTATGGGCGAGACAAGAGAAGCAAACGAGCCCGTCCCGATACTTATAGCGGAGCAAGTAGGCATCTCAACCGTCGTCGTATTCCGAGGCGACACGCGGCAGCCGGAGCGAAGGACTGGCGTAATTAACCATAGAAAATCTAGGGTGGAGAAGCCGAGGAGGCAACCAGTACTGGCGCAGGAGCCCAGTCAGAACAAGCCCAACACGTGGCCTCTGCAAACGGCAAGCCAGCAAAAATACCCAGGGGCTGCGCAGCTGCCAAGCCGGCTCCGCGCACCCTGACGCTCATCTACATCACCCCGAGTCAGGGACTCGGGGGCTGCCACGCCGTCAGCCGGCAGAAAATTCATACCCGAGGGCTGCGCAGCCGCCAAGCCGGCTCCGCAGACCCGGACGTACATCTACATCACCCCGAGACAGGGACTCGGGGGCTGCCACGTCGTCAGCCGGCAGAAAATTCATACCCGGGGGCTGCGCAGCCGCCAAGCTGGCTCCGCAGACCCGGACGTACATCTACATCACCCCGAGTGAGGGACTCAGGGGCTGCCACGCCGTCAGCCGGCAGAAAATTCATATCGGGGGCTGCTCAGCCGTCAAGCCGGCTCCGCGCACCCGGACGAACATCTAGATCACCCCAAGTTAGGGACTCGGGGGCTGCCACGCCGTCAGCCGGCAGAAAATTCATACCCGGGGGTTACACAGCCGCCAAGCCGGCTCCGCACACCCGGACGAACATCTACATCACCCCGAGTCAGGGACTCGGGGGCTGCCACGCCGTCAGCTGGTAGAAAATTCATTCCCGGGGGCTGCGAAGCCGCCAAGCCAGCTCCTCGCACCCGGAAGCTAAACAAGCTTCGAGTCAGGGACTCGAGGGGCTGCTACGCCGTCAGAACGGCATCAGGAAACACAAAACGAAGAAAAAGGCGAAAAAATTCGACCCGACTTGATACTCAAGCCGACCTGAAATTCGGGGGCTAGATATGGTGAATATCATCACAACAAGACACAAATTCAAATGCAAGGTCTCTAAAGGTAGCAGTAAACAAGGTGGAAACAGATCCACATTACAATAAACGATAGTTCACAACAGGCACCAAGCCAAATTAACAGTTCTACAAATACGCCCGGCATCCCGGGGAGCAAGCAACTTAAGGGAGCGCAGCGTCAGTAGCGGCAGCGGCGCTCTCAGCCTCAGCACCTTCAGTCGGCCGGACTGCCAAAGATGGCTCTGCGGGGACAAGCTGTGTCAGGTCGACCGCCTTGGCGATCCGGCTTGAAGCCATCAGAATCCCTGGCCGTAGACTCTCAAGAGATGTGCCCGTGCGGAAGCCCCCTGTCAGCAGGTCCACCTTCACCTCTGGGTACCTGGATGTCACCAATGCCAACGCCATGTCGGTTCCACCTCGGGCCGCCATCTCCACTTGTTCGTCAATGCCGGTCGGCGCCCCGTCAAGATGGAATGACAGATCATGGAGGGTTTCCGGGACAGGAGTATCCGGCCACAAGTTTTCGAGGACGCCACCGGCAGCCTCCTTCAGCAGCTTAAACTCTTGGCGAAATTGAAGAAGACGGGAGCCGGCAGATGGCATAGCTGCAGCAGCGGCGCCAAAGGATTTGGGCAGCATATGCGTAGAGGCAGCCGCCTTTTGGATCTGCGCATCCGCCTCGGGATAAAAGCCTACACATCAAGCCGGAAAGGTCAAGAAGTGAACTACAAATGAAAGACGACGAAAAAGAATATGTCCCGTACCGAGGATGATTTCATTTACACGCTCCGCCTCCGAAACCAAGCCATGCACCAGCTGCTCATGCTCAAGCTCACGTTCCCTGGCCGCCTGGGCAGTCTGATCATGGGCGTCCACAGCCTCCTTCAGCTTGCGCCTCAAATCCTCCCCATTCTTCCGGAGAGTCTCGGCTTCGTTCAACCTCTGCGTCTCTGCCTCTCGCAACTGCTTTACCTCCTCCCGCAGCCGGACGACTTCAAGGCGGCGCTCCTCTGACACTTTCGCCGCCGATTGGAGGTCAACCACAGCTAGCGCATGGGCGGCGTCCCTTTCTTTCAGCTTGTCATTGAGCACTGTGATAGGGACCGAGACCGCCAACTGCTTCTCCAAGCCGGCACGAGATGTGGAGTCACCTAATGAAGCGAGATCGTCGCCAAGTCAAACAACCAAACCGAAGGCCAAAACTCCAAGGCGGAAGACGTCAGGAAGAGGAAACGAAGCCTTTGGCGGTGTCAAGCTCCCGCTTGAGGGTCACAATCTCCTTGTTTGCGTCGGCGAGCGCATATTCCACTGAGGAGCGGAGCAGCGAGATGTCGGCCAGCTGCTCCCTCGCCCTCTTCTCCACCAACACCGCAAGGGGAAAGTGCCCTGACGCGTCCAGCCTGACCGGCACCGGCCCAGAGTACGGAGGAGTGCTTTCCAGGTTCCACTGACGAGGACCGGGAAGCGAAGCCGTCGCTACCGCCATGGCCCTATCCTTGGCCGTCTCCACCATGGACGAGGAAGGAAGGAGGAAGGTGCCGCTTCCAGTCTCCGCATGCGGCCGGGGGGTTGCCTCGAAGGCTTCCACCATTACCTCATCGCCACCACCGGAAGCCGAAGGATCAAGGTCCGCCACAAGAGGAGCCGCAACTGGCGGTACCCCGCCACCCGACGCCACGTCCGTCTCAGCTCTCACAGCCTCTGGAGGCAGATCGGCCGCCTGCACCTCCGGAGCTTCATGAGCGGACTCAGAGGAGGGCTTGACCAAGGCGTCAGGCTTCGCCCCACCAATCGCAAGCGGCTCTCTGCGCAGTAGTGAAAACGTCACGTCAGAAAATGCAAGCTACCAGAATGAACGTCTCCACACAAGGACTTACCCATCGCGCGTGCCCAAGGACTCCGGCTTCCTCCTCCTCACGCGCTTCGACGACGGAGCCGACACGCCGCCCGACAGGCACTTCACGCCACTAGCGGACGCCTCCAAGCCCTTCACGGAGGTGACAAGGTCGTCCACCGGCTGCTTCGAAGCAGTCGGCTCGGCCGCTTCTACAACTACGGCCTCCACGGTCCTGCTGACGGCCGCTTCCGGCTTCGCCTTCGCCTCAACCTCCCTGGAGGCCACCAACCGCTCCACAGTCATATTGGCATTCATAGCCTCGATGGCCAAATCCGCCTGCGCCATACACACATAAAAGCCTTTCCCAAATCGCCAAGACTCAACTCATAATTAGGGACAGCCCGAGGAGCATGATCAATCACCTCGGGGTTGGCCCCACCAACAGGAGCCTTCTGTTTCTCCTTCTCCTCCTCCGCCTTATCCGCCTCAGCGATTTTGGCCCTGGCCTCGGCCACAATTGCATCCACCTTCTTCTCTGCCGCCAACTTCCCAGAAGGCGCCAAGCCGGCAGTGGTCGGCCGACTCGACGCCGAAGACAACTTTTTCGCTGGCAGCGCACTCCGCTTCATAAAAGAGCCACCCCGCCTGCGGATGACTTTACCCGCATCCAAGTCGGCGGCCGCCTTCGACCGCCTTTCCTTCACGATCTAGGGGGAAAGCACCGCATGATCCCTCCGAGCGACTACCTCCAGCACTTTGGTCCTACGGGCGGATAGGGGCGGCTTGGAGGCTGGCACGGAAGAAGAACCCTCAGAGTCCAGATCGGAACCACTGGAGAGATCTACAACCACGCGAGCGCCGCCGCCAACTTCCTCGACGACACCAGGCACAAGAGACTTACCGCAGGATGACGGAACCGGTGGGGGAGTGGCACGCTCGAGCTTCGAATCTTCATAGGTGCCCGAGTCAGAGTCGGAGGCGGCAGAAGGAACGGGGCTCGTTGCGTCCTAACCGCCATCGCCATCACCGACGACGTCAACATCAGCATTGGCGTCAGACGACTCCGTGGTGTCGCCGCGCTTGTCCGTTCGCCTCCCCGCATTAGACGCAGAGGGGGCGTCGTCACCCGCTTCTCCTTCAGAGGCGGTGTCTTCTGCTCCTGCCGCCTGCTCGGCAGAGGCGGCTCCTTCGACAAGGGCCGTCTGCTCCTCAGAGAGAGGACCCACCAAGTCCTCCCCGAAGACAACTTCGAAATCTTCAGCCCTCTGAAGCTCGCAAAGTTGCAAAAACGCGCCAGCCGGGTCAAGTCATAGCCAGCCAGAAGAGACTTGAGACAAAAAACGATGAAGGAAGCCAACCTCAGGGGCGCGCTCTGCACGTGAAAACGGCTTGAGCCCAAACTGCCAATTCCGCCTGATCCGGTCGGTGATCATGACGGCGGCCCAGCTGCGCATCTCCTCCAGCTCCAAGGCCTCCATGCTAACCCGGGTGGGATCCCTGACCCCGGAGTAGAAACACATCTTGTGCTCCCGGGCCTGCAGCGGGAACACCCGACGAGACATCCAAGCCAGAGTCAGGTCTCTGGAGGTCAAGCCGGCATCCACCAACTCCTTCAGCCGGCCCATCAAGGTCTTCTCCAGGGCCTCGTCGACTAGAGGTTTCCGGCTCCAAGACCTGCTCGCAGGCGGCACGTTCGAGAAAGCGGGAAGTCCGATCCGGTCTGCCTCTGTGAGATTCCGGACGTAGAAGTAGGTGCTCTGCCACTTCTTGATGGAATTCGACAAATGGACTTTGGGGAAGATGGAGCTCTTCGTATAGATGGAAACGCTCCCACAATCACGCAGCCTCTTGCCACAAGTCTGCGCCCGAAGGAAGAAGAGCATACCGAAAATCTCCATACAGGGCCAGATGCCCAAATACGCCTCACAGAGGGTGACGAGACATGAGAGCAGCGTAATGCTATTGGTACCCAGATGATGAAGTTGCAAGCCGTAGAAGCTCAAGAACTGCTGGAGGAAGGGGCTCACCGGCAGCGCCAATCCCCTCGCCGGGTGTGAGGAGAATAGCACAAACTCGTCCGCCCCCGGGTCCGGCGAGATCTCGGCCGCGCCAGGGGTGCGAGTCCCGACCTCCTCCTTCAAGCCAAGATATCTCCTCCCATGGAGCCTCCCAAGCTCCGAGCCATCCACACAAGAGCCCATCCAGGCACCGGAGCTCGCCATTGAAGTTTGATTCCCCGTCGGAGGAGAGGCAACGCCGGCGAGGACGAAAGCGCAGGAAGGAGGCGGAGAAGGACGAAGAGCGCAAGAAGAAGAAGAAGAAGAAGAAGGAGCGCGAGAATGGGGAACGATAACCAGAGCTGTTCCCCCCATCCTCCTCTTTTAAAGCGAGGTGCGGCGGAATGGTCGCTTCTCACCGCGCCGCGTGGCGCGCGGTTACTACCGGACTTTCCGCAAAGGATCCTGCCAGCGAATAGTTGCCGCAGAAGATCCCGCACGACGAAGCCGAAGAGACGCGCCCTTGATCTCGGGCAGTGAACCGCCGGCCAGCCAAGACGTGGGAACGCGGCTGACATGGGCCACGATCCAAACCCTCAAGCCGTCCAAGCAAGATTATTAAGGTCTACAACTTCCGGCCGCACGCAGCCGGACGAACCGTCTTCAAGAACCCAAGCAAACCGGCAACTCGCAGCCGGAACATTCGACCTCAACAACGCCCAACAAAAATCAGGGAAAAGCTTGCGAAGCCTTCCCAGCAAGCAGACAAGCCTCCACGAGCTCGGGGGCTAGTGTTGGGGAGATGACCCCCAGATACCCTAAAGATGCTCACTCTCCAGACTGTTCAAGCCGGCTAGCCCAAGGCGGACATACCCGTCCGGCTTCAGGACGCCTCCATCCGGCTTGAGAGCAGCCGGACCTACCAACCGATAGGTCCGTACCAGTGGGCCAGCCTCACACAACTGTCACCGATGAACAGTACGCCCGGTCGGGCGTTACCTTAACACGACATGATGATCCGGCTCAAGCCGGACTGTACCGTAGATGATGTCATAGGGGCAACCATGTAACTTCCTTGTAACCCAAAACCCTAGCTCGCTGCCTATATAAGGCGGGCAGGAGCCCCCTGCAAGGGGCAAGTTCTAAGATCCCTAACTCCCACGACGATCATCATCTTCAACCTCTAGCCGGCTAGAGCGCCAAGCCGGCCACCACCAGAAGCAGCTCCAGGAGCATCATTGTAGCCCGAACTCTGTGATCTTGCAATAAGAAAGTAGAAGTGCAGGACGTAGGGGTGTTACCTCCACAAGAGGGCCCCGAACCTGGGTACATCGCGTGTGTTTGCCGTGCTTGTTACCCAATCCCGCGCGAACACCATCGTTGCCTTGCTCCACAAACTTCTCCATCTCTGATGGGTATGCCGTGCTATCTACCACGACAGCAGCTGCTCCCTCAAGGCTGGGTGAACGGGCGCATCCTCGGCAAGCGAAGACCATGTCGGGAACTCAGGAGGTCCGTGGTGAGCCGTCGCAGCTGTCGACTCGGAGAAGCTGGGGGCTGGAAGAGGCACTGGGCACGGCCCGAGTGCTTATCTCCTTCCCACCAAAGCAGTGCAAGAGCGATCCTCGTGCGAGGGCATGGATCGGAAGCTTGGAAAACCTGCTGGACTATGCTCACCACTGCCACGCTCCCGCGAGTTCTGCCCCGACCAACACCCGCGATGCCGCCGTCCCTGCGCCAGCACCCCCCGAGGAGGAGCGACAAGAGGATCGCCATGGCAAGAGGCCCATGGATCCGACCCGCGAGGCCACCGGCCAAGGCTCCAACCCCAGGCGTCGCACCCGCGAGGAAATGGAAGGCCATGAAGGCCAGCATCCCAGGGCCTGCCCCGCTCCGAACTCGGCGACCGTCCTTGACCTCTACTGTCTTGAGCAAGGACCTGAAGAAACGCTGCGCCACTACATCTGGAGGTTCCGGGGCGTCATCGACCGCATTCCCCCAGTTGACCTGCAAGAGATTTCCATCATCGCCGTCTTCCACGCCAACGTCCGCAACCTGATGATGCGTGAAAAGCTGAGCGTCCATGCAGTGGACACCCTGGAGGACTTGTGGAAGATGGCCGACCGATGCGCACGGGCCGAGGAAGGTGCTGCCCTTCCACCCCGCGAGGTACGCTGAAGCAAGATACGCGGCACGCACGAAGTACCCGCGATGCCCCGAGATGTACCCGGAAGAATCGAGTTGTCACCCGGAACTCCCTGTGAGCAATAAAAGATAAGTTATCCTTGATCAGAATCCGTGTCATGTCTTGCTATCTATTTCGCGGATATAAAATTATGCACGAAACTGAGAACACGTCTTGTCCGTCGAATGAGCACTCCAGGGGGTCGACTCTCCCGGGGGTACGAAGCGGTGATAGACCTGATATTGCCCGGGTGGAGTGCGTGCCGAGAGGGTGAGCGACCTTCTGGGAATCGGTAGGGCCTGTGAGGGCATACCTGATCAGTCAGGGCCTCATGGGTAAGATAACATCCCTGAAGGATCTCTCAGAGACGCGGAGAAAGGAAAATATGATAAAGCAAAAACACCCGCGAAGTAGAGTAGCACAAAGTTTCCTAAGCATTACAGCATAAGTTTTGACGAGTGCAAAGTCTGACACAATGTTTATTACATTTGGGGCACGAGGTGCTCGAATGGTGTGCAGGAAGTTCAGGCGCCGCGGGGGAACATCTTCGTGGCCAGCGCAGTCGCGGAAGCCTCCACGGCCTGGAGTGAGGTTTCGAAAGGCTTGGCGTCTACGAAGTTGGGCACGACGGTGTTCGGGTTGGCCTCCCGGAACGATGCCATCACACGCGCCGCCGTCTCAAGGCTGGCTCCGTTCCGATCGTTGAGGAGCCGGCGAACGGTAAGTGAATCACAACAAACTTTGCACCAAGTTAACGGCAAGTGAATCACACTAAAACATGGTAGGACTTGCCAAGATCCTGAAGAAATACGACAAGCGCACGGGTCGGCTCCTCCGACTGCCGCCCTTCATCAGAGAGGTGCTCAAGCAGCCCTTCTTCACGACAGAGCTCATGTCCAGGCTCGCCCGTGACTGTGAGGCGACCATGGAGGCCGTGTTATCCCCTTCCGCCAGTGGTGAACCATGGACGAGGAAGGACTGCACCAATGCAGAGATGGCTCCCATGGCAACAGCGCAGGGCATCTTCAGGAACACCATTGCGGCGCTGGTGGCCATGAGGGAGCTCCACGTACGGGTGCTTCTCGCTGCCGCCGTTGGCATCAGACCACGCCTTGCCAGAGCAAAACCTGGTGCTGCCAATTCAGGTTGCAGATCTTGTCCCAATCTGAGGCGCATGGTTGTCCAGCTGCAACATATGGTCACTCACGGGTGACAGAATATATGATTAATTACGAGTAACGCACATTCCAGACGTGTGCAACATATGGTCAATCCGAAGATTAGCATTTTGTAAACTGCAAATTCGCATGTACTACGTACCAGAGAATGAACTACTCCTTGGGTCGATTTATACCACTGCAACATACTTTATGCATGGTATCTATTCAACTGAAAAACCGTGCTATCTTGCACACTGTTTGACTCTCCAACACCCACAAAAGCCAGACCAAAGTACAATACAGAGCAGACAAAAATTGTGCTAGACCAGCCCTCGACTCTTTTATAAACTGCAACACGTATTGGTCACTTTTATAATACAGTTTATACAGTTCTTTCATTACGCGGCTGAAGCCCTGCCCCCCATTGCCTCCGCAGTTTACACAGAAAAAATAAGCCTGAAATTAAATCATCAGAAAGAGCACGCTTGCATTGATCTCCTCCAATATGAGAGTAATTACACAATTCAACTTCTAGGCCATTCCACTCAAGAGGGCATCATCTCCAACTCTACAGGCAAAACGAGGAACAACATCGCTTGGGTTTAAGCAAAATCCCATATTATCTTCATGATGATAACACACGAGTAGTCCACTGCCTTTTGTTCTTTCATGACGTTGGCATCCGGCGCACTACCAAATCATCAGCTGAGTAGTACTCAGAAATAAGCCGGTAAATATATGATGGACTATGTCCGCCGCTGTTGGGAAAAATGGTAAGTACGTTAATAAAGAGATTACGAAAAATAAAATGCATGACGCATGTATCAATCAGTCCAAGATTAAATTTTATTTCTGAACACTAAACAATATATCTTCTCTTAAAATAGGACAATAGGCGCCCTAATTTGGGGAGAAGAGTGAGTTAGAATCCAGGTGAGCTGGGGTACCCACACCGCCTACGACTAAGAATGATCCATTGATTCCATTCCTAAATTTCTAATTATCAATTACAAATCATAGTGCTTAGTCTTCAAATATAAAGTTCACATGAGAAATGAGAAAACATAATTTCATGACTAAACTTTGTACGAATGGATATCACAAAGTATATGTATTGTTTCAACACACTAGAACTACATAGAACTACAACTGAAGGCACAAAATATTCTCAGTGTGTATTCTTACATACACAATTCCCAAAGCAAGCAGCCACAAACATAACTTCTTTGTTTACATGATCCCAAATATAGGTGCACAAATAACTTTGTTTGCATGGTCCCAAATATGTGCAGAAAGAACTTACGTATCGGTCACAAAAAGGCTGACGAGCTTCGGCGGCACGTAGTCGAATGTTGGATTGACAACATTTAGAAGAGGAGTACCATCCTGAGTACTGAAATTCATGCAATTCGAGAACTCGCCAAAGTCGAGCAAATCAGATGGTGATTTAAGTTCATTGAGCAAAACCTCCGGGTTGTGTGGATATAAAGGACACAACTGCAAATTAGAGAATATTAACTTCCTACTATGAGACAAAGTTGGAAAACATAAAAAGAAAGAAAATTTCAGAAAATTATATCTCAGACTGGGTTACTGTTTCTAGCATTAGAACAGCACTATTACTAACAAGAATAATCATAGCTTTTAAGACATAAAGCTTTCTACAGATGATTTTAGTGGGAAAGCTCAGCAATCAAATACTGCTTGGTGTTGGCATCTGTCAGAGGCCACAAGGTTTATTGCTCACCGGAGAAAGATTTAGTTGACAACTGGAGAGCACGAAATCCAGTTGTCTAGTTGATATGCTAAAGAAAATCATTCTCCTGAATAATTAAACTAGAAAAGAAGAGCAAAGATAATGAATTGTACCAAACATATACCTAAGAGCAATACTGACTAGAATCTACAATACAAGTATCAAAGTGACGTCCTGACAGCTGAGATTGTCAGAACATTTTGTGGAGAAGAGTAAATGACAAGTTGACAACACCTTTTTTATGTTGGTATTTGATGCAGTGATAATACTTGGTTCAGGCACAATTATAATGATATTTTGTTGACATAGCCACATGGTGTCACATGTTAACACATGGTGTCGCACAGTGACTAACCAACTTTTGTCACAATAAAATAAATTGGTTAACAACAGTAGGACGCACACAATTTGATCAGAATCTGAAGAAACCACATGTGTATATTGACCAAACACTAAGCCTTCGAAATAACAGGAAAGCATATATCATGATTCTTTAGTTGTTGGTAAGATAAAAAATTACACTAGACATGCCAATTCAATTCATAACATAAAGAAATAAACCTTATGACTGCCAGCAACCACGACAAAGGGCACAGCATGCCTTTGAGCAGCAAGAGCAACCATATTCATCCCTATTGGTGCAA
Source organism: Puccinellia tenuiflora (assembly GCA_012064385.1). Lineage (NCBI taxonomy): Eukaryota > Viridiplantae > Streptophyta > Magnoliopsida > Poales > Poaceae > Puccinellia > Puccinellia tenuiflora. Next base: position 1,320,836 of record QRDG01000534.1, on the reverse strand, counting down.
TGACTCCGCCATTTGCCATTATTGCATGAGCTCCAACGATAACCTAAAATATGAATCAGGAGTTAAAGTTGTACCAGAAACAAAGATGTCTATACAATAATAATAATAACCCTACATACATACCATGTTAACTCGGGAGATCATAGCAAAAACAGCTGAATCGGTAATAACAGTAGTCTGTACCCCTTTCTCAACCAGCTCTTCCGCAAGAACATGTCCCTGGTATCTAATTAAAGCATTGAAACAACAATAGCGAATCAAATGAGAAGATTTGGTTCACTATGAGATGGCAAGGTGCACAAACCTTGGAGCACCTTCAGCAACAAATACACGAAAAGATCGCTTCTTCTCTTTTGCAGCATACAGGAACTCTTTCACGGTTCTCGAACGACCTAGAGTTAGGATGACCTCACTGGAGAGAAAAAAAACATTAATTAGGCGCGGTTGGTATGTAAAACACAAAAAATGAAGATGTTTAAGATGATCCTTAGGTGTTACAAGGTGTCGATGTATCTATTTTTTTATTAACAAATACTGAGGAGAATTATAAGCTTAGTTAACACCTACTATCTCCGTTCCATAATGTAAGCCTTTTTAGCAAGCTATATTTTGGAACGGAGGAAGTACAAAGCAACTAAGTCCATGCAAACTTTGTTAGATTAAAATTATCTGTTGGGATATAGTGTAAATAACAAGAAATAAAATTGACAAAAAGATTGCTTCTTTAGATAGATTTTTGTAAGAGAAGGTAGTGTAATCTCAGATAGAGTTAAGAGGAATTATAACCATTTAGCATTGGGCACGTGTTCTTCCATAATAATACCATGTCAACCATATGCACAATCCCAAGTGTATGCAAAACCTCAAAAATGTTTTCCATTGCATAATTATTCCACATAGAGAGATAGATGTGATTACTCATTAATTTATCCAAAAAGCAGTATTCATGTATGTTGGCCAAAAGATGATCGTACTTTTGGTGAATAAGTTCAACAGCTTGCTCAGAAATCTGGTCATAACATGTATCTATCTCCTCAATAAGGTCACCAATGGCAGCAATAACATCGTGCTTTAGTTTCCTGGTTTTTAAGCTCTTATCTCCAGCTGCTTACATGGAAGATGCAGAAGTTCAGTGTCAGCAGTAACATTAATATCGGAATGAATAGGCAATGAAAGGGTGTCATAAACTTTATAATATATGAATAATTCATTAATTTATTAAACATAAGATGATTCCAAAATAAATCATAAAAAAGGAATGCCTGTTAGGGTAGCATATATAAGTAGATGATTCAAAATAAAAATAACAATAACTCTAACTGCATGTTCAGATGTGGTAAAAGAGAACAAAAATTCTTGAGATCATGTATTTACTTTTCCCATCTGAATCCCCAGCTGATGATGTAGAATGTGAAAGTGCAGTGCTCACAGGAATATCATCCAGGAGAGTCTGCAATGAAGGTGCCCGAAGAGTGTTTCTAGCATGGGACGCGAGAACAGCAGCCGATAAGGTAGGACGGTCATCATTTCCACTGTCATATTCATCATCACTGACAGCAGTTACAGAAAGACCTTCAATACCAACTGCTGTAGAAGATATGTCTTCCTCTTTTATTATATGCAAAACACGTCTCACAATGTTTCCAACAGCGAGCTCTGCGCAAGACAATAGAAGGATTTCAGAAATACTGAAGCTAATTTTAGCTACACAACTCATTACATGAAGTTGAAGCTGAATAATAAGTGCCAGTGTGCCACCCTCTAGTAAGGGTACAATTTGCTATGACAAAATCATCCTTATTTCTCCATGCAGCAATTGAAACATTCATGTAACTGGCTAATTGATATCTCACTACAGATCGAATGTTAACTGCCTATACTAACAGAATTATGTAAGTTCTACTGGTGCTAATGCCAACAAATCAAACTAGTACGTATATTCACCGAGAAATAGAGGGGGTAATACATTAACATGCCTTATTAACTTTCTTTGTACTTCCTTAAAATGACAAGTCGGGGAAATGAAACTCGCATGTCAAGAAAAGTTATTACCTCTTCCAACCTAAACATGGGGGAAGCGGATCGCTGGATTAAAATTTTCAGCTGGAATAAACCATAACACTGTGTTTGGATGTTGGAAAAAGGGCTTGGAATTGCCAATTTGGAATTGCCGACCCGAATTCCGCTGTTTGGGATGGTTCAGGTATTGGCCTATGGAAACTCGGTTCAATTCCACGCGAGGCCCCGTACGCGTCCGCGCCTCGATGGGAAATTCTGAGGGCAGGAGCTCGGAAAGGCTCGGAATTGCCCCGCGTACCGGTTCGTTCCCGAAGGGACAGAGACGCGAGGCCGCAAGGCCCGCAACCTCGAGCTCGGACCTGCATAGAAACCGGCGCCCCCCTGCCGGCGACCGGCCTTCCCCGCCGCCGGATCTCGTCCCTGCTTCCGTCAGCCCGTTTCCTGCCTCCTCCCCGTCTCCAGCCTCTGCGGAGCTCATCCCCAACCGCCGCCGCCTGTCGTCTTGACCGCCGTCTAGCTCGCAGATCTTGCCGGCTGCCGGCCCGCTCGAGTCCGTCTCCTGCCTCCTCCTCCTTTGCAGCCGCCGCGAAACTCATTCCCGACCGTCGCCTGTCGATCCCGACGCCTCGCAGATCTTGCCGGCCACCAGTCCGCTTGGGCTCGTCCACAAAGAGGTGATCTAGTTTGCCTGCTTGCCGGCCGCAGGTCCGTGCGAGCTCGTGACAGCGTGATGAGCTAGCTTGACTGCTTGCCGGCCGCCGGTCCGCTCGACCTCATCCCCTGCTGCTTGCCGACAGATATGTACAACGATGTGTGCAGCAACTATTTGCTATTGGAGTGTTGCTTGCTAGTGCTAATTGATGCTACGACTTGCTACCGCTGATTGTTGGCAGACTGTTGTTATGTGCATATTATGTAGCTTGAGTTATTGTGTAATTATTTTGGTATAGCTGTAGTAATTGTGGGAATATTTTAATATTATTATATGTGTATAAAATAATATATAAACATATAATTTCATACTATATTTTTTTATATATGTTGACAAGTTTATATAGTCCAAACTCAACAGAACATCCAATTCCATGAAATGTACATCCAAACAGGAATTGGAATTGGCGCTACCCTTTGATTCCAACCGATAATACCATGCACAACCAAACAACAGAATTTGAATTGAAACCCATTTCCTTTCCATCTTGGATTTGGAATTCCCACCCCAATTCAATTCCGAGCAGTTTTTGCTACATCCAAACACAGCGTAAGAAAAAACTAGTGGGGTTTTGCTGGAATGCTAGATTTGCATTCACACTACTTTGGCTTGTATATCTCATGTTCATTTCATATGAGTTGTACTTTGTTTTAGCAGGACACTATCTGCTAATAATTACTTTTTGAAACACAGGGGTTCTATGTTTAGTCAGAGAAAGCATGCAAGTTCCCTACTAGGTTTCAACAAATGGCACAGAAATTTACTCTGATGGTTTACAACAAAAGCTACATTACAAATCAGAACTTAAATTGCAGTGACTCAAGTTCACTGATGTCACACTCACTCAAATCTAGAGTATTGTGGTCACGCGGCTAACGATATACTTAACCAAATTGGGAAACTAGATTTGACAATGCAAAAAAACAATGTACAAAATACAGAAATTTAGGTGCATTTGTTGCAAGATAAAGCTCTACCATTTCCACCAGATGGTACTCATTATTTTAAATAAGAAATAGATTGGACACAACGTTTTAAGCACTCAATAAGTGTAGGCTATATAAAAAGAATTTTCAAATTTTCCTATATTAACTAGAAGCTCAGCTATTGTGCAAGGTATATGTGTTCCACAGTCAGGACCCAAATGTTTCTATCGGCCGATCAAATCAAAGGCAAACATAGGAGAAACTGAGCATCAGAATCAAGATGTAAACAACAATACGTTATCTAGATGAACATGACACACACCAAGCACATAAAAAAAGCATCAATAATTGAAAATATTGAACTGTTGCCACAGATAAATCCATGGAGTTTGCACTTGGATCGAAGCAAAAAAAAAAATCACTAGCACAGCACTACATTGCACCGAACCGAGCCAAGCAACAGCAAGACAATGATACCGAAGGAAATAAGCAAATCAGAAGGGGGGAAAAGTAATAACAGGAACGATATGGGGTACAATTCGAAAGAAAAAAAGAAGATTTTCGGCGCACCGATGGGATTGGCTGCTATGAGATGCTCCCCGACGGCGCGGATGGCGTCGGCGAGAGCCGTCGCTTGGTTAGTGCTGCCCATCCGGTGCTGCGACACCACTGACCTCAGCAACTCCGCCGTCTGCCGCGCCACGGCGTGCGACCCCTCCACCTTACTGCCCACAAACAAAACACACAAGCATGACGCATGAGCACACCAGAAGGATGCCGGTTAGGCACAGAACCGGAAGGGGAGAAGAGTTGCTTGCCGGCGTTTGAGCTTGAGGATGAAGTCGCTGATGAGCGGCTGCACGTCCGGCATGGCGGCGCGCTGCTGGCGCAGGGAGCAGAAGGATTCGAATTTGGGGTCCGATCGGCGGCGAGAGGGAGGAGGTGATGGGGGTTAGGGTTTCAGAGACAAGGAGAAATTCACGGTTCTGCCCTTCGCCTGAACACATACGCGTTAAGAAAAAGCCATGGAGAGGGAGGCGGTTTCGGGTCACGGGTGCAGATTGCATCTGCACCCGTTGTGTAAAAAAATTTAAAAACTTTTTAAAATATCAAAAAATTCTAAAAACAAATTTGGATATACATCAGGAAATTTTGTGTTAGCACAAAAAGTTTCGCGGTGAAAAGACATTTTTTGTGATCTGTCAAAAAAAGACAAAAACATGTCCCGTACAAAGTCATTTTGTATTGTCCGAATTTGTCTTTTTTGCACATCTCACAAAAAATGTCTTTTCACCACAAAATTTTTCGTGCTAGCACAAAATGTCTTGAAGTATATGTAAAAAATTTATTTTGAATTTTTTAACATTTGGAAATTTGTTTTTTGGGTAGTGGGTGCATCTGCACCCACTACCCGAAATGAATTTCCGCAGGGAGAGATGCTGTGTTATTTCTTTCTATACGACATACATTACTTGTATAATCCTATTTATATTTAGTACTACATACTAAACGCAATATACCATGTCTAATAAATACACCACAATAAGTCAATAAGTCACATCATCTAAATTATTTTTGACGGTTCGATTTAAAATTGATGGCTAGGATTTAGTGAAAGATTGCGAATTGCGTAATTGTGTAGTTTCCATTTGACACGGTATAAATCATTTGTCCAATTTCCCTATGTAATGTATTATACAAGATTGCTTCCAAGGTCTTGTCCCTTCGTCTTAGACGGGTGTTGGAGGAAATCCATATCAGAGGAGGAAAGTGCTTTCGTCTTGGACATTTAATGTCGTTATGGCTTATGAAAGTATGCATTACTCGAAGAAAAAGAAGGATAAAATTGGTGCTTGTGCTATCAAGCTTGATATGGCAAAAGAATATGACCGGGTTGAATTGACTTATTTGAGAGCAATCGTGGAGAAATTAGGATTTGCGGAGTCATGGATAAATCTAGTAATGAAATGTGTTCAAATAGTTTACTTCTTGGTTGGGGTGAATGGACAGATGTCGCCTAGAGGGGGTGAATATGCGATTTAAAACTTTTACGTTTAGTCTTGAATAAATGCGGAATAAAACTAACGTTTAATTTATCAAAACGAAAACCTAATATACTAGGTTCACCTATGTGTACCAACAACTTATGCTAGACAAGTTAACAACAAGGATATCAAGATATATAACTTCAAGCTCGATGGCTATCACAAAGTAAATGCATAAGTAAAGGGGTTTGGTTACTGACACAAGTGGAGACGGAGGTTTGTTTCCCGTAGTTACTTCCCAATGGATGTACGTCTACGTTGGAGAGGTGTGGAGTCTCTTTGGCCCTCCTACAAGCACGTCCGTACTCACCCTATTCTCCGTGAGCTCCTCCCGTGGGGAATACCCGATGGGGGATTTGCTCATCCACTATGAGGTCGTCTTGAGGGCGTTGACCAAACCCGTATAATGAGGTCTTCTTGAGGGTGTTGATCAAACCCGTACAAATTGCCCGAGCCTACCTCCACACAATAGGAGGTTTCCGTAGCACACACAACCATCTAGGGTGCATAATGCGCCCAAGAGGCACAAGCTCTTGGGAGCCCTATGCAACCAAGAGTAACAAACTTCTCGAACTTCAATCACACGTATCACCGTGGAGAACTCAAACCGATGCACCAAATGCAATGGCAAGAACGCACTAAGTGGTCAAGTCCTTCTCTCCGAAACCCAACCAAAGCAACTAATGATAGGGAGGGACTTGAGAGGAAGAACAAAGGAGGAACACAAAGGAACTCCAAGATCTAGATCTAAAGGGTTCCCCTCACTTAGAGGAGAGATGGCTTGGTGAAGTGGTAGATCTAGATCTCCTCTCTCTTTTCCCTTTCTAAAAGGAGGCAAGAATCATGGAGTAATAGAGAGGAAGCAAGCTCTCAAAAAGGTCAACAATGGAGGAGAGAGAGTGCAAAAAGTTGGACAACCATTGGGGAAGAAGGCCCCTTAAATAGGTTGCCCCGAAATCCAACCGTTGGGGGCAGATTCGCGCAGGGGTGGTACTACCGCCCCACGCGTTTCAGCCCACCAACGGCTCTCAAAAGAACCCGCAGTAGCGGTACTGCCGTCAGAGGCGGCGGTACTACCGCTGGGGTGAAACAGAGGGCATCAACGACGGCAGTGCTGGCGGCACTGCTGGCAGTGCTGCACATCCCAGGAGAGGGCTCAAAGTCCCCAGCAGCGATACTACCGCCAGAGGCGGCGGTGCTGCCGCTGAGGGCTAACAGAGCACCTCCCTGGCGATAGTGCTGGCGGCACTGCTGGCGGTGCTGCACAGCCCAGGAGAGGGCTCAGAGTCCTCAGGAGCGGTACTACCGCCAGAGGCGGCGGTACTGCCGCTGAGGGCTAACAGAGCACCTCCCTGGCGGTGGTGCTGGCGGCACCACCGGCGGTACTGCCGCCGGAGGCAGCGGTACTACCGCTGCATAGAGAAAAACAGCAAAACCCTGAAACTGAATAACTTTTGATAGGAAACTCCGAACAAGGTAAATCCAATTTTGTTGGAAAGAGGATGACAAGGGATACCCAACAAAAAGCAGAAATATTGAAACCAAGCAAGGGAGATTTTGCTAATGAATGGAAGAGTGAAACCTTCCGCATGGATGGACCGGCAAAATCTCCAAAACTGAAAACGCAAGAGAAGATGCATACGAAATCCGTTTTCGGTGAAGTTGTCCTTGTCATGACAAGCACGACAAGCACCAAGACCACACCACGATAAGAGCCAAATAAGAACCAATAAAGATGATGCCAAGGATGCAAATGTTTGAGCTCTCTATGACAATACGATCAAGATACTCGCTCGAGAGCCCCTCTTGATAGTACGGCTATCTATCCTATAACCCGGTCTCTCAACTAACATCATGAGACCGGCAAAATAGAAAACCTATCAAGATCATACCTTTGCCTTGCGCATGATCCACTTGAGCTTGATGATGACGATCTTGACCTTCTCAAGTTGGACCACCTTTCTTGATTGCGCTCCGCTCGGTGAAGACTCGCAACGTGCTCCCCCATACACCAAGATAGGAGAGACACTCTTCGACATATCTTCACTTGGCCTTTATCTTGATGACGATCACCACGTGACGCCATCCTCCATGGGCTACATAGGATATCTTTTTTGTTGCATGCTCATGGAGAACTACCATGGGATCATACGATTCCTCATGGTACATCCCTAGCCTTGTGTGTTGATCAACTTGCACTTAGCCTGGATCAACATAAACTCTTCTTCTTTTAGCCTTGACTCCAACATATGGAGTTCAAACATGCTATGGACCAAACCTACAAGTATAGCTCAAAGCACACATTAGTCCTTAAGGATTGTCATTAATTACCAGAACCACACATGGGGGCAACCATGCTCTTTCAATCTCCCCCATTTTGGTAATTGATGACAATCCCTTTTAAGAGGGTTTATATAATGAATTAAGCGTACTTGCACGACAAACAAGCAAGTACGCAAGAGCATAAAGGCAAATGCTTAAGAACCAAACAAAAGCATAAAACCAAATTCCCTTAAACCCTCTAAACTTCTCCCCCATTGGCATATATTGCCGAAATGGGAGGAAAAATTTAGAAGGCCAATATAATATGAGTTCCTCCATAAGGTGTGCATTTCTCAAGATATGAGTGAAATCAAATGCACATATTCAATGAAGAATTGGTAGAGGAAATCAAACTATATTGGAGGATCTAAAGATTGCAAATAAGATGACATCCCTTTTTAAACATCTCCACAAAGGGAGAAAAGCAATCGAAAAGATCCGAAAAGAGTGTTCTAAATGAAAATGGAGAAGCTCCCCAATGTTCATGCACTATTGACGAGTGCACAAATATGGAATCCTCACTCCCCCAAAATCATCTAGAACACACAACAAGTGCACGAGTGCATAAAACTAAAGCGAAACATAGCACTTGCACCAAAGATATGGTTGAGCCATAAGAAGATACCAATTTAAAAAGATTCAACGAAAGAGAGGGCCAACCTACCGTAAGGTGTGTGACAAGACAATTTGTTTGGTAAGACAAAAAGAGGGATGAGATAGATCATCATCATAGCCTTAACCAAATGAGAGACAAAACGCACATCACGGCTTGCCAACACACAAGATGCAAAGAAGATCTTTAAAGAAAAAGAATATGTTCACAAGCTCAAGGGTACCAATTGGAAACTAAAACCAATTGAAAAAGCCAAGAGCTAGTAAGAACATTTAGGCAATACAAATCAACATGCTCACCATGATAAGCATGAAGTCAAAGATCTTCAATAAAACATGAGTGCGTAAAAATGCAAATAAAGGTAAGACAAGCACTCACGAGCGAATTTCTTTTTGAAGCCACCAAAGAATCAAAGATAATAATCAAGGAGACTCGGAAAGAAAAGGATACCAATTGAAAAAGTTACCTCTCTCATATGTATAGGTTTCTAAGTATATAAATCATTGATGATATACACCCACAAAGAAACATGTACATACGAAATGGTTAGAGAAGAAGAGAACAAGGTATCCAAAGGGAAGTCATAAATACACAAATAAGATTATTGCTTAAAAGCATAGCACATAGCTCAAATTTATCTTATTGTATATAGATGAACTTCAAACACATCAAAGACATCACACATATCACTAAGGGAACAAGAGATAGTGGAGACGCTTTGAGATAAGGCAACAAGTATCACCAAGAGGATATCAATTGAAGGAAAGGTTTTTGCAATTTCAACACAAATATCACAAAGATATACCAAGTGAAGGAAATAGGCCAAAACAACAACAATTCCATATAAAAGAATTTCATGCCAAGACGCAACCTACACAAGGTTGAAACTAGAAAATTATGCATGGGATAGATACTTGTTACCGAGATGCCATTGGTGATGAAGAAAATCAGAGTTCGTTAATCATCGTAGCTTGACTCCTATAATCACATGGTGAGAACACCTTCCTTATGAATGAGGCAAGCATCCAATGCATCTCCATTGTACCTAAAACACAATTCAAGTACAAAATGGTTCCCAAACTCATTGGGTCCCATAGTAGTTAGATACACTACAATATATAGGACACGCTCCACATAAATATGTGCATATAGATATGAAATTGAATTTCATGCACATCTTAGCCGATTTAGGATTTGGTGGTGTATACCCTATATATTGGAACAAAAAGACAAGCATGCCATAAGATATATATATATTAATAAATATGCATGCAAAGACTTTCTTGAACCAAAAAGATACAATTTGGACACAAACACCAAGTAAACCAAAAGTAGGGCACACCAAGGTGTGACACAAAAAGGTTGTCCAAATTATATCAAAATCCAAATCAACACATGATCAAGGAAAAATCAAAACAGCTAAAGATTGATTCCAACACATCAACACATCAAGTGAGGTATCAATAGGAATCAAATCAAACAACACATGCGAGATAAGACGCAAATTGAAAATAAGATACCCGCAAGAGGCAAAGATACCAAGAGAAGAGTATTACTTGAAAGACATCAAGTAAAATAAAATCAAGAAACAAGGTATCAAAGCTCCCATAAGAGATACCAATTGAAACAAATATCTATGGATGAGATATAAAATTTCAATAGATACAATTGAAGGTACTTAAGCAAGATCAATGAGCATAGAAGATAAGATAAAAATATAAATGCTCATTGGGTTTTCTCATTTAAGAAGATAAGACACAAATCGAGTAATGAGAAAACTCCCAAAAAAGAGCAAGGTTACAACAAATAAACCAAGCACTCTTTATATTTTTCAAGATGGCACAAAGCCCCAAAAAAATTGTCTTCCACAAACACAAAAGATAGAAATCAAATGTCAATTGAAAGGATCAAATATCGATTGATGAGATAGTGTCCTAAATAATAATGGAAAGCTCCCCCAAGATTCATGCATTATCTATAAGATTTGCATTTGAATACAAAACGCACACACAAGGGATCATTACTCTCCATATGCCATTTACAACACTAAACAATACCAATTGAAAAATAGGATCCATGAAAGAGGCAAGAAGACAATGGGAGTCAACGTGAAATAAATACTTGTCAAGAGATAAGGCAAATAAGAGCAAAGGCCAATGCAAGGAGAATCAAAAATATTCTACCACAAATATAAATATGGATTGTCCAAGGACAATGACCATTTGGAATTATTTTCCCGGTGATAGAGATATCCATGAATATCCTCCCAAGATAAATCATATGGCAAAAGATAAGAATTAAAGCAATGCCATATTTGATAGAGTTTGTTGGTAGCTCCAACTATTCGAACCAACCGGCAAAGCCATGGTTAAAATAATATGGAGCGAATGATTTCTCAAATAGCATATGGAAATGCATATTTGAGGAAAAAACACACCCAGCAAAACTCATGCAAACAAGATCCAAAAGAAAACCAAATAGAAGCACTCAATAAAATTGGAACTTGTTCGAGCTAACATGCCACATAGGAATATGATAATTTACAATATCAAATCCAAGTGGCAAAACCTCAAATGTTCACGTTTTCTAGAATTGTAATAGGCACATAGCTTATTACTCCCCCATAACATGATAATCCATTTCTTCTAAGCAAGAGGCAGGTAAAAACCAACTAGAGAAATTAATGGACATTATAGAATCTGAATTTCTCATGAATGATACATATCACATAGAGACTAGATAATCTTTCTATATCAATACTATGTGTTGTACATCATGAATACACATTTTTGGGATTGTGAAGTGCACAAAGCAAGTCACTCACCCAAAATTGGTATGGTCCATTAATCTCCCAAAAGAGCCAAATTAAATCCACACAAGATCCAATAAAAGGCTCAACACAAAGTTTACATACATGATACACAACTAACATACACATACTTGATTTCTCAAGATAAGTAAGAAAGAAGCACATCATATACAAACACATGCTAGGAACAAAACTAACACATGCAAGGGGGAAAGTAATTTTCAATGTAAATGAGTTAAGAACAAGTTACCGCAAGGAGGAACATTGGGTATAAGATAGATATGTGATAATCCAATTTACTTGGCTTGAGGAAATATAACCATGAAGATCCCTTGCTTCTTCAAAAGATAGCCAAGTTTCCAATGTCCTCCAATTACACCTATTGATCAAGTTTGAGCTTGTTGGTCCCCAACAAAGTTGGGTCCTATGATGTTAGTCACAATAGGTTTGGGTACCCAAATGGTTCTTTTCTTGACACCACTTTGAGCACCCACATATTTGGCAAACACATTGCCAACCATATCCTTCCTAAGAGAATAAACATCATCAATTAGAATGGGGTTGGATAGGGTACCGTTTGTGCATGAAGAAGCCACGTGACCCTTCTCACGGCATAGGTAGCAACACCGACTCTTCCCTTTCTTCTTAATAGGCTCCTCAACTTGAGGAGCAATAGCATGAGTCTTCTTAGGTGGCGGCCTTTGTTCAACTCGTGGTTGAGCATGAAATTGAACAAGAGGCCGCTTCCCTAGTTGCTTCTCATTGAGAGGCTTCTTCTTCATAGGGCAATATCTAACATGGTGCCCTTCGATCTTGCACTTGAAGCAAGTAATCTTGGCCGGATTCTTGGTTTGTTATTGGCCCTTCTTCTTGTCAATCTTGGACTTGTTCTTGTTGTTGGATTTGAATCCAAGTCTACTCTTGTCATTGGGGGATTGTTGCACACTCAACAAGTTGTCAAGTGTGGTCTTCCCTTCATGACGCTTTACCAAGCCTTTCTTCAAAGAAGTGTCTTGGGCCTTGAGCTCATTCCTTTCCTTTACATGGTTAGTGATAACACAAGAACTAGAGGAGGTAGATGCATCATTGTTAGAGAAACAAGGCAAGGAAAGTAATTCATCACATGATGTGCCAACATTGTGAGTGGATGAATGATACGTCTCAAACGTATCTATAATTTTTGAGTGATCCATGCTAGTTTTGTGATATTGTCACATGTTTTTACTGTCATTTATATCATTTTTATGCATTTTGTCGGACTAACCTATTGACAAGATGCCAAGTGCCAGTTCCCTGTTTTTGCTGTTTTTGTATTTCAGAAAATTTACTTCTGGAAATATTCTCGGAATTGGACGAAAATTTACGGAGAATTTTTACTCGACGAAAGGCACCATAAGACCAAAGGGGAGCCTGAGGGGCCACCCACAGGGCGCAGGCGGCCTCCTGCCGCGGCCCTCCTAGGACCCGCGGGTAGGGCCCGCCCTGCTCCTGGGGCACCCCCTCGGCCCCCTCCGACGCCTATAAAATCCCTAAAAACCTAAAAACGTCGAGGTGGCCATTATTTTCCAGAAACTCGACCCCGACGCGCCGTCACCGAAAACCCTAGTTCGGGGTCCAATCTGAAGCTGATCCCGGCACTCTGCCGAAGGGGAGATCGATCCCGGAGGGCTCTTCATCGCCATGCCTTCCTCCGGGATGATTTGTGAGTAGTCTCACCTTGGACTACGGGTCCATGGCAGTAGCTAGTTGGTAGTCTCTCTCTCTTGTGCTTCAAGTCTTATGATCTTGTGAGCTGCCTAACATGATCAAGATCGATTATTGTAATGCTATGTGATGTGTTTGTTGGGATCCGATAGATTATGAAGTTATGTTCAAATTGTGCATGATTCTTATATGAGTAATTTATGTTCTTGCATGCTCTCCGATGTGCGTAGTTACTTTGGCCAAGTGATTATGTGTATCTCCAAGAGAGGGTATTTATGCTAGATAGTGGGTTCATGCCCCCTTTTGTTCCTGGGCACGAGTGACAGAAACGTCTAAGGGCGAGGGTGTGCTGTTGCTACTAAGGGTAAAACAGCGGTGTTAATGTCTATTTTGATATTAGTATTGCTTACTTCATGCACTTTACTTAATGCAATTGTCTGTTGCTTACAACTTAATACCGTTGGGTGACAGGCTGGATAGCGATCCCACAGTGGACTTTTTAGACAAAGACGCAGTTGGACTCAACGGTCTTTGTTCCTTGTCGTGATGCCTCCATAAATATTATCATGTCCTTTTTGTCGTAGCTAAATTGGGTTTGTGTCATGATCTTGTCAATTGCCTAGCTGTAATTCGTTCACCCATCACATGCATATTTTATTTACTTGAGAGACTCCACTAGTGAAACCATGGCCCCCGGTCCATCTTTTTACATTGTTTACAACCTCATTTACTTGTTTTTAATTATCATTATTCCTCTGGTCACTTTTCATATTTTATCTATTTTATCATACAATTAACCGCTTTGTGTTCTGCGAGACCGGAGAGATTGACAACCTTTCCGCTGTTGGGGACAAAGTATTTGGTTGAGTGTGTGCAGGTCCACGTCTGTTGAAGGTATCCCTAAGCGCCAGAGATCTTCATAATTCACCTCGTTGTTGATTTTAAAGTCCTACTGGTTCGATAAACCTCGGTTCTTAATTGAGGGAAAACTGCTACTAGCTGCAATTCCGCCTTCGCTTGGGGCACCACCCAACTTATCAATATCTACCATCAAGCAGTTTTCTGGCGCCGTTGCCGGGGACTTTGGAGCTACAACAAGGGGAGTCTCATACTCTCAATCTCTTTACTTTGTTTTTGTCTTGCTTGCTTTATATCTCGTTTAGTTTATTTTCCTGTTTCAAAATTTTAAAACCCAAAAAAATTAGTGTAGTCTTTTATCCTGTTTTAGTAGTATGCTTAGTTTTTTGGTTGTTCTCAATGGTTAACTTCTTTGAAACAAGATCTTATTGGCAAGGCGGGTTCATGGAAGATCAACAAGAATATTATAAGGAATACCGCTTGTCACAAAAAGTGATACACTTATGGAAAATAATTAATACTCTGAACAATTATGCTAGAGACCTGTGCTTAAATTATGATATATCTTATTGCTGTGATGAGTCTAGTTGTAGCATGAATTTTAAACACCTTCCTTTTCAATGTGCTGGTAATGATAATGAAACCTTAGCATCTTATGCTAAGGGAAACTATGATTTTTATGATGTGGAACCTATTGAAGAATTTATTGCGTGGAAGGGTGCATATGAAATTTCTTCTTTGATTGAAAATAATGATGATGCTCCTTATAAATCTGAAATTTTTGCTATACTTAATTATTGCATGGATAATTACAAAGATGAAAATTGTTATATTACTAAATATCTTAAGGGTTTATCTCCCCCAGAAGAAGAGACTAATGTCGTGCAGGAGCCTATGGAAGAAGAAATTATTGAAACTCGAAGCTCATTGGATGAAAATGAGGAGGAGAGTGACGAACAAGAGGAGGAAGAATGGAGTAGCAACCCATCTCTACCTTCTAATGAGAGTAACACTCTAGCTCATACATTATTTGATGTAGCCCCACACGTGGACAACACCATGGACACCATGCCAAATGGCCCAATGACAAGATCAAGAGTCAAGGCTCTTCATGAAAAGGTGACCTCGCTCCTCTCGATGTGTGATCTTGACCTTCCTTTGAATGGGTTGCTACTTCATGCCGGTACCTTGTGCATACTCAGGATCCACCCGGTTGATGGCCCACAATGGAGTCAAGGAGATGACCAAGAGAAGGTCCAAGGTGATGGAGAAGATGGACAAGAGGAGACCCAAGCAGATGGACAAGAAGAGGAGGGAAGGAGCGAAGACTGGGAGGCCGGCCTCCCAGCCGGCCTAGGCCGGCCTCCAGGCCGGGCACCAACCCGAAGCCGCCGGCCTCCCAGCCGGCCCAGGCCGGCCTCCAGGCCGGGCACCCACCCGAAGCCGCCGGCCTCCATACCGGCCCAGGCCGGCCCCCAGTCCGGGCCACATCCCGACGCCGCCGGCCCACGCGCCGGCCTCCCAGCCGGCCTCCAGGCCGGCCTAGGCCGGCCCCCAGGCCGGTCATCCACCTGAGCCGGCCGGCCTCCAGGCCGGCCTAGGCCGGCCCCCAGGCCGGTTCCCCGCCAGAGCCAGCCGGCCCCCAGGCCGGCCTAGGCCGGCCCCCAGGCCGGTTCCCCGCCTTTCCTGCCCGTTTTGTAATAGACTATAAATAGCCTTCCACTTTCCCCATTTCGAGGTTAGACTGAATCTGAGACTTGTGAGAGCTATGCTCCTCCTCCCTCGTAGCTAGGGTGCCTCGTTGAGGTAGATCTTGTTGTTGCTACTCTTTCACTGCGGTGTCTCTAGTAGTGCAAACCAATCTTTCACTGCGGTGATTCTATTGGATCGGTGGACCGGCCGGTAAGAGCAATCGGTTTCAACAAGAGTAAGTTTGGCTTTGATTCTTCGATCCAAAGGCTACCTTTTTGAGGGTTTGTTGTTGGGTGGAGTTCTTAGCAGGATTTGCTAGTTATCCTTGTGTTTTGCCCACGAATCTCCCTCGTTTCCCCTCGTGTTCTTCGTGTTCATCCCCGTTTCCCCCTCAAATCCGTGAAGATCGGGCCTAGCCCTACATCATTTGGTATCAAGAGCAAAGGTTTCCACGGATTTGGATCGTGTTTCCACCGTTTATTAGCCATTTTCCACCAAAATTTTTCTTTCCCATACCAATTTCGAAAATTCCAAAAAAATAGCCCATATGGATTTCGTTCGATCTTTCGATTTGGTGAGCGATTTGTGGTTTTGATCCACGGATCTCGTGCTTAAGACCTTTTCCCCACTTTCCGTTGGTGTTTTCCGGAGGCCTTTTCCGCTCCAAGCCCAAGCGTGCCGCGCAATTCGTCGCCGGCGGTACTACCGTCCGAACGGCCGTTACTACCGCCCGCAATCGGTCTTACCGCCCGTTCGGCCGGTGCTACCGCCGCACGACTATTCACCGATTTCATCTTCGTGTCGCTTCATCGCTACCTCGACGACATCAAAGGTATAGCTTCCGACACATCCCTTTCCATTTCGCGAAACTTTTTCCTAGGAGCTAGCTCTTCATAGTGTGAGCATTGCACTTGTGTGACACCAAGTAACCATATCATAATCTTGTGAGCATCTAGTTGTAGCGGACTCGGCTCGGGCAAAAGCATAAAAGCAAAAGAGAAATAGAAAAGATTCAAAAAAAAAAAAAAAAAGAGAAAAGCCGAGCCGTGATCCTAGTTATCCTCAAGCTCCAATTACCAATAGATAAATGGGTACACTTGTGCAAATCGGGTGCTCCTTCACATACACTTGAGCTAGTTGTCCTTCGAGAGGTGGTGCGGCACGAGCATAGTCTTCGTTAGGTCCAAGTTGCTCCTCCCTATAGTCGCACCATCCACGTTTGTCTCCACGTGTGAGTCTCTTTTGTTTCTCGGATAGTGTGGTTAGTCTCTTTTGTTTCGTGGTCTTTGTGGTTATCCTCCACTTCTTGCAATAGCCTTTTCGTTGGTTTCGTTTCGATTTCTTGCCACTTTACCATACCCAAGCTCCTCATAAGTGTGTGTGTGGGTCGCTTTTGGATTGCTAATCAAACACTTTTACTCTTGTGACACCATTGTCTCGGACGGCAAGCCCACTTGTCCAATATTATCAACCAAAGGTAAGAGCGGTTTTTAGCCACCACATATTCCACATATCACTTGTGTTTGCTTCTCATGGCTAGGGAAGAACAAGACGTCGACTTCGGCAAACAAGCGGAGGCCCTTAGGCGGTACATTGACGACAACTTCCGTCGGTATGAGGAGCGCCATCAAGCCGCTCAATGTGAAAACAATGAGCGCTTCGCTCAAATCCAAGAGCTCCTCGAACGAGATCGTCGACACTCTTCAAGGTCAAGTTCGCGAAGCTCTCGCCACTCCACCGCAAGAAGCCACGCACGGAGTGAGAATGATCAAGGGCATCGCCATCGCCAAGAGCGCCATCGCCAAGAGATACCTAATCAACAAGTGAACATGGATCCTCAACAACACCAAGACCAACATCGTCAAGAAGAGCCGCACCCCCAGGCGATCGTACACCATCATCAACATCAAGATCGCCATCGACAAGAAATTCCAATTCCAAATGTTAATTTGGATCCCCCACACCGCCATGAGGACAATCGACATCATCGTCATGATCTCCCTCCACATCGAGCCCGCCGAGTGCCATTGGCCGACAATCATGTTGATATTGAAGATGACGAGGATTATGTTCCACACCACCATCCAAGGCATCGTCACCGAGACCGCCATCGCCACCATGATGATGATGATGAGGATGATCACAAGAACCGCTTCAATCCTCCCAAGCTCGTCATTCCTAAGTTCCACGGCACCAACGACCCGGAGGACTACATAGCATGGGAATCCAAGGTCTCCAAGCTATTTCGAGTCTACAAGGTGCCGCAAGACAAACGAGTTGACCTCGCATCCCTCGAGTTTGAAGGCTATGCGCAACTATGGTGGGAACAACTCCAA
The DNA here is from genome assembly GCA_012064385.1 of Puccinellia tenuiflora. Taxonomy (NCBI): domain Eukaryota; kingdom Viridiplantae; phylum Streptophyta; class Magnoliopsida; order Poales; family Poaceae; genus Puccinellia; species Puccinellia tenuiflora. Next base: position 1,302,800 of record QRDG01000534.1, on the reverse strand, counting down.
GCATCCTTTGAAGACCCAATAGACACATGGAATGACATGAAGAAGGAAATGCACAAGCGCTTTGTGCCACATCATTATGCACGCGATTTATTCAAGAAGCTACAAGAACTCAAGCAAGGTATCAAGACGGTCGACGAGTACTACAAGGAGATGGAGTCCACTCTCTCCCGTGCACACATTGTAGAGTCCGAGGAACAATCAATGGCACGTTTCTTGAACGGCCTCACGTACCCCATCAAGAAGATAGTGGAATTCCAACCTTATGAGAACCTTGTTGAGCTCGTTCATCAAGCCATGAAGGCCGAGCGCCAAGTCGCCGAAGAGCTCAAGTATGTCAAGGCCAAGTCATTCTTCGCCACTAGAGCTTCATCATCAACACAACCCATGACTCAAGTCCAAGCCCAAGGCAATGCCAAAAGTTCTACACCGCAACCCACAAACCGACGGCCAAACCGAGGTGGTGAATCGAAGCTTATCAACTCTCCTTCGCGCATTAATCAAGCCAAACATCAAGGGTTGGGAGGAATGCATACCGCACGCCGAGTTCGCCTACAACCGTGCCTCCCACCGGGCGACAAAGCGAAGCCCGTTTGAGGTTGTCTATGGGTTCAACCCCAACACCGCCCTAGACATCCTACCACTTCCTCTACACGAGCGCACCGACATGGACGTCGACAAAAGAGCCGACTACATGAAGACACTACATGAGTCAACACGAGCAACTCTAGAGGAGCACACAAAGCGCCAAGCCACCAAGATCAACAAGTTGAAGAGGCCCATGGTATTCGAAGAAGGAGACCTTGTGTGGCTACACCTCCGCAAGGACCGTTTTCCGGATGAAAGGAAATCCAAGCTTGCTCCTCGCGGTGACGGACCTTTCAGAGTGCTCAAGCGCATCAACGACAACGCATACAAGATCGACATACCAACCTCAAAGTACTTGGTGCATGACACGTTCAACGTCGCCGACCTATCCCCTTTCCACGGAGATGCAAGCGTTCAAGAGGATGACGAGTCGAAGACGACTCTTTCCGAAGGGGGGGAGATGATGTAGCCCCACACGTGGACAACACCATGGACACCATGCCAAATGGCCCAATGACAAGATCAAGAGTCAAGGCTCTTCATGAAAAGGTGACCTCGCTCCTCTCGATGTGTGATCTTGACCTTCCTTTGAATGGGTTGCTACTTCATGCCGGTACCTTGTGCATACTCAGGATCCACCCGGTTGATGGCCCACAATGGAGTCAAGGAGATGACCAAGAGAAGGTCCAAGGTGATGGAGAAGATGGACAAGAGGAGACCCAAGCAGATGGACAAGAAGAGGAGGGAAGGAGCGAAGACTGGGAGGCCGGCCTCCCAGCCGGCCTAGGCCGGCCTCCAGGCCGGGCACCAACCCGAAGCCGCCGGCCTCCCAGCCGGCCCAGGCCGGCCTCCAGGCCGGGCACCCACCCGAAGCCGCCGGCCTCCATACCGGCCCAGGCCGGCCCCCAGGCCGGGCCACATCCCGACGCCGCCGGCCCACGCGCCGGCCTCCCAGCCGGCCTCCAGGCCGGCCTAGGCCGGCCCCCAGGCCGGTCATCCACCTGAGCCGGCCGGCCTCCAGGCCGGCCTAGGCCGGCCCCCAGGCCGGTTCCCCGCCAGAGCCAGCCGGCCCCCAGGCCGGCCTAGGCCGGCCCCCAGGCCGGTTCCCCGCCTTTCCTGCCCGTTTTGTAATAGACTATAAATAGCCTTCCACTTTCCCCATTTCGAGGTTAGACTGAATCTGAGACTTGTGAGAGCTATGCTCCTCCTCCCTCGTAGCTAGGGTGCCTCGTTGAGGTAGATCTTGTTGTTGCTACTCTTTCACTACGGTGTCTCTAGTAGTGCAAACCAATCTTTCACTGCGGTGATTCTATTGGATCGGTGGACCGGCCGGTAAGAGCAATCGGTTTCAACAAGAGTAAGTTTGGCTTTGATTCTTCGATCCAAAGGCTACCTTTTTGAGGGTTTGTTGTTGGGTGGAGTTCTTAGCAGGATTTGCTAGTTATCCTTGTGTTTTGCCCACGAATCTCCCTCGTTTCCCCTCGTGTTCTTTGTGTTCATCCCCGTTTCCCCCTCAAATCCGTGAAGATCGGGCCTAGCCCTACATCATTATTTGATTGTCCTCCTTCCTTACAAAATGAGAATGAATGCTATGATCCCATTGATTCTTTTGAAACATCCCTTTTTGATAAAAATGATCTCGTTATTTATGATAATCCGTGCTATATTGATAAATCCTATGATAATCTTTTATTTGTTCCTACCATTGAGATACATGTTAATGAAGAGTTGTGCTTAGAAAGTTTATATGATAATGCTCTTGACGATGGTCCTATGTTACTTGATGATAAACATTATAATTCTATTGAAAGTGGGTTTGATCCCACTATTTTTGAGATGGACCGAAATTATGTGCTTGTAGATCATGAAAAGCCTGTTTTAAGTGATAGATTTATTGTTGAGTTTGTTCATGATGTTACTGAAAATTATTATGAGAGAGGAAAATATGGTTGTTGGAGTTCTCATGTTACTAAGACACCTCTCTTTTTGTTGCAAGTTTTGAAGTTGCACTTGCTTTGTCTTCCTATGCTACTAGCTTTATGCTTCAATGAATTATTTTTGTACAAGATGCCTATGCATAGGAAGTTGGTTAGGCTTAAATATGTTTGGTATTTACTTCTTGATGCTCTCTTTTTGTCAACTCTTATTCTTATTAGAGCATCATTTAAATCATTGCATCTAGCTAAAAGGCGTTAAAGAAAAGCGCTCGTTGGGAGGCAACCCATCTTTTATTTTCAGTTTGATTTTTGATTTTCTTGAGTCATGAAGTTATTACCTATTTAACAACTTCATTGTATCTTTTTCTTTTGGTTTTTTGTGCCAAGTTTAGCCTCTAATGCATTGAAAGTGCGAGGTATTGTGTTGGTGTCCAAAAACAGATTTTGTGCGCCTGTTGCATGAAAATCCTAAAATCGCCTAAATTTTATCTTTTTTCTGATAATTTTTGACAGCAAGCCTGATGCTTTTATCTATCTTTCGTTTGTTTTAAGGTTTTTGATTTGAGCTGCAGAAGTGCCTCGAAAAATTCGATCTTTACAGACTGTTCAGATTTTGACAGATTCTGCTTTTATTTTGCATTTGTCTCTTTACCATCGTCATATGTGATACTCTAGGGGTAGAGTGCCACATTGAGGCTTAGTAAACAGTAGCTAATGTTTAATGAAGTTGGTTTGCAATTTTTCATGAGTTGAACACATGTGCATTTTAATTTATGAGCACTAACCCTCTAATCAAATTATGAGAAGTTTTGTGTGAAGGGAGTTTTTAAGTTTCAAAGGAGAGGAATATGAAGAAATCGAGGATGGATCAGAGCTCAAGCTTGGGGATGCCCCCATGGAAGCCCCTCTGAATATCAAGAACTATCAAGAGTCAAAGCTTGGGGATGCCCAAGGCATCCCCTCATCTTCATCGACTATCATAAGGTCGTCTTTGTTGAACTTCGTTTTTATCACTTTACATAGTATGTGCTATGCTTGGAGCGTCTTTTTACTTTCAGTTTTGTTTGTTTGTTTGTTAGTCATATCTTTGTCGGATCCTAGCTTTATTTGTGTGGGAGAGAGACACGCTCCGCTTTTTCGTTTGAATACTCCTTTGCTTCGCTTATATCTTTTTGAGTATTCTTAGCTACTGTCTGTTTTCTAGTAAGCTCTCGCTTTTAGTTTTTATCTTGTTTAGAGCTGCTAGTTGTTAAGTTAAACTCTCTTGTTCTTCACTTATATTTGTTGGAGAGTTGTTTTGGTTGCTTGGTTAATGTGTTAGATCGGAAAAATGCTATGCATGTGGCAGTGGTATGAAGTAGAAAAACCTGCATAGTCTTGTAGATCACTATGTGGATAATTTGATACCCTTCAATTGTTTTGAGACACTAAAATAACTAATGGTTAAAATGTGTTGGTTAATGGTGTTAGAGCTGATTAGTGGAGAGGTGTTATTAAAGCGTGGAGCCGTACTTTTCTGAACTAAACAACCTAAGTCAACAATGCTAATGTGTCATGAATTCTACTAAGTTGAAAATAAATTCCTAGTGGGTAGTTACTGCAACGGTCGGGGAAGCCAACGGGGCACTTGTGTCACCGCCACGATCCCTCTCGGGGTGTCTCTAACCATTTGTGGAACATTGAAACTGCTAGTTGTTTGCAATATACGAAATGCATTATTGAGTTTTGGTTTTTGGCACTTCCACTTCCATATTTTGCTAGCCTCTTCGGTGCTGCGCAATGCCCTCTCTTACATTGAGATTGGTGCATACTTCGCGAGCACATCCAACTCCGTGGGAGAACTTCATCCTGTTCTCCTACACATAAGCCAACTATCTTCCTCAAAATAGCCACCATACCTACCTATCACGGCATTTCCATAGCCGTTCCGAGACACATTGCCATGCAACATCCATCATTACATTACATGACTTGATGTCGTTCTTCATTATCATATAGTTTGCTTGATCATTGAGTTAGTGTGCAGCGTGGCTTGCCACATGTTCTACATTTTTATTTTTTCCACACTATGCTCGATCATGCATATCTTCTTTTATATATCATGTATTAGTCTTATGAGTTATGAGTACCAAAAGTGTGATGATCATCTTGTAAAAATAGAGTGTTGCCCCTACCTGTGAGCATATTGAAAAGAGTCCAAAGTGGCCACATAAAAGAGTCCAAAAGAGACCAATGAGAGAAAATTTAAAAGAGCAACGGAGGCCACAATAAAAAAAAGAAGAGAAATATAAAAGAGAGAGGGGGCAGCACTACTATCCTTTATTCCACACTTGTGCTAGTTAGCACCTACACTTCATTATAGAGAGTTTTCATGTTTCATTTGTATAACTATGTGGGGAATTAACGTTATAGAACTTGGCTTGTATATTCCAAGGACGAGCCTCCTCAAGTGAGCTCTAGGTCTTCATGAGCAAGCAAGTTGGATGCACCCCCACTAGTTCCATTGGAGAGCTTTCATACACTTATAGCTCTATGTGCATCCGTTGCATGGCAATCACTACTCCTCATACAGTGTCAACTATGGGACTTCCTTCTGTCTTGTGGTTACTTTCTCCACTGTTTGAGCCTTTCTTTTTGACCTTCCAAACCTCCATCATTGTTCTCTTGCCATAACATCATGGTGCCAAAGCCACTTCTTACTTGCATTAGTTGAGTAGACTTCGAAACAGTTGATTTATGAAGTAGATGGATTGGGACACCTGACTTGAGCTTGGCTATTTTCATGAATGACTAATTAGATGCTTTGAAGAATGATTGATACTTTACATTGGAGACATAATTTGCAATTCTTCTTTCTAAACCTTATGTATGGTTCCATGTCTCCAACACACTTATTCATGAAAAGTTTCTAGCATTTGTTAGCTAGTGTTTGTTAATCATTGTTTGCTTAATGTCAACTATAGACAATTGTTTTGGATCACCTTATTTACTTCATGTGCTTTGCATTACTATCTTGATCAAGATTATGTTGGTTGCATGTCTCATCAAAAATTATTTGTTATCACTTACCTACTCGAGGACTGATACGTCTCAAACGTATCTATAATTTTTGAGTGATCCATGCTAGTTTTGTGATGTTGTCACATGTTTTTACTGTTATTTATATCATTTTTATGCATTTTGTTGGACTAACCTATTGACAAGATGCCCAGTGCTAGTTCCCTGTTTTTACTGTCTTTTTGTTTCAGAAATTTACTTCTAGAAATATTCTCAGAATTGGACGAAAATTTACGGGGATTATTTTTACGCCAAGACAAAGACGGAGTCCGAAGGGCAGCCTCGGAGGTGCCCCGCAGGGCGCACGCGGGCAGCAGCCGCGACCTGGGGGGGACCCGCGGGTGGGGCCCGCCCCTGCTCTGTGGGCACCTCCTCGGCCCCCTCCGACTCCTATAAAATCACAATTAACCTAAAAACGTCGAGGCGTCGATTATTTTCCAGAAACTCGACCCCGACGCGCCGTCACCGAAAAACCTAGTTCGGGGTCCAATCTGAAGCTGACCCCGGCACTCTGCTGGAGGGGAGATCGATCCCGGAGGGCTCTTCATCGACATCCCTTGCTCTAGGATGATTTGTGAGTAGTCTCACCGTGGACTACGGGTCCATGGCAGTAGCTAGATGGTAGTCTCTCTCTCTTGTGCTTCATGTCTTATGATCTTGTGAGCTGCCTAACATGATCAAGATCGACTATTGTAATGCTATGTGATGTGTTTGCTGGGATCCGATGGATTATGAAGTTATGTTCAGATTGTGGATGATTCTTATACGAGTAATTTATGTTCTTGCATGCTCTTCGATGTGCGTAGTTACTTTGGCCAAGTGATTGTGTGTATCTCCAAGAGAGGGTATTTATGCTAGATAGTGGGATCATGCCCCCTTTTGTTCCTGGGCACGAGTGATAGAAACGTCTAAGGGCGAGGGTGTGATGTTGCTACTAAGGGTAAAACAGCGGTGTTAATGTCTATTTTGATATTAGTATTGCTTACTTCATGCACTTTACTTAATGTAATTGTCTGTTGCTTGCAACTTAATACCGTTGGGTGACAGGCTGGATAGCGATCCCACGGTGGACTATTTAGACAAAGACGCAGTTGGACTCAACGGTCTTTGTTCCTTGTCGTGATGCCTCCATAAATATTATTATTTCCTTTTTGTCATAGCTAAATTGGGTTTGTGTCATGATCTTGTCAATTCCTAGCTGTAATTCGTTCACCCATCACATGCATATTTTATTTACTTGAGAGACTCCACTAGTGAACCCATGGCCCCCGGTCCATCTTTTCACATTGTTTTCAACCTTATTTACTTGCTTTTAATTATCATTACTCCTCTGGTCACTTTTCATATTTTATCTATTTCATCATACAATTAACCGCTTTGTGTTCTGCGAGACCGGAGAGATTGACAACCTCTCCGCCGTTGGGGACAAAGTATTTTGGTTGAGTGTGTGCAGGTCCACGTCTGTTGAAGGTTAAGCGCCAGAGATCTTCAACATTCACCTCGTTGTTGATTTCAAAGTCCTACTAGTTCGATAAACCTAGGTTCTTTAATTGAGGGAAAACTGCTGCTAGCCACAATTCCGCCTTCGCTTGGGGCACCACCCAACTTATCAATATCCACCATCAAGCAGGTTTCTGGCGCCGTTGCCGGGGAACGCACTAAAGCTACATAAGAAGATTAGTCCCCGCCAACTCTTTCAGTGCTTATCAAGCAGTTTTCTGGCGCCGTTGCCGGGGACTTTGGAGCTACAGCAAGGGGAGTCTCATACTCTCAATCTCTTTACTTTGTTTTTGTCTTGCTTGTTTTATATCCCGTTTAGTTTATTTTCCTGTTTAAAAATTTTAAAATCCAAAAAAAATAGTGTAGTCTTTATTCCTGTCCTGTTATTTTGTCTTGTCTTTATGTCTAGCTTTTCCACTCTTGATATGCCTCTCTTAGTCGAGTTCTTTTGCTTCAAACAAAAGGGAGAAGAAAGTTTAAAAAATGCTTGGGATAGAATTTCAGAATTACATCAAAAGATCCAACCCATGCTTGCTATGTGTGTTTTACTGAGATGCTTTTATTATGGATTATCTGATGCATGCAAGCATGTTTTGGATGTCATTACTGGAGGAAACTTTCTTGAAATTGATGAATTAGAATCTCTGAGAATTATAAAAGGCTTAGTTGTTTTTCCCACCAATGAGAAAATTAATGGAATACATGGTAGATTAGATAAAATAGAAAATATTTTATGCAATCTAAATTTAAATGGAATAGAGGTGAGCTCTAAAGATTATCAAATCCTTGAAATAAATGGAGATTGGGAACGGTATATCCCTATTGAAATAAATGATCAAAGGTTCCTTGCTTATTGTGATATTGGTTCTATGATGTCAACTATGCCTAAAATGGTTTTCGATACTATGAATTTTGGAGACTTATTTGATTATCCTTTTTGTCACTCTCATTCTGATGGTAGCTCTTCAAAAATTTATAAAAGAGTTAATGAAGTCCTTGTCACTTTTAAACATAAGACTGCTTTGGTTGATTTCTTGGTTCTTGAGTCAAAGGCTCAAGCTAATATCGTTCTTGGAAAATCTTTCCTTCGTTTCGTGGGAGCTTTTATTGATGTTAAAAAGGGCTGCATATGTTTTCGTTTTCCCATTAGGGGCAGGTTCTCCTTTCCCCTCAAAGAGAAAGAAGTTCTTATTGAAGGAAAAGTTGCAATGGATTTCGAAAAAACTTGATATTTGGCATTGCGCCTAGCTAAAAGGCGTTAAAGAAAAGCGCTTGTTGGGAGGCAACTCATCTTTTATTTTCAGTTTGCTTTTTGTTTTTCTTGAGTCATGAAGTTATTACCTCTGTAGCAACTTCATTGTATCTTTTCTTTTAGTTTTTTGTGCCAAGTTTAGCCTCTAATGCATTGAAAGTGCGAGGTATTGTGTTGCTGTCCAAAAACAGATTCTGTGCGCCTGTTGCACGAAAATCCTAAAATCGCCAGAATTTTATATTTTTCTGATAATTTTTTACAGCAAGCCTGATGCTTTTATCTATCTTTCGTTAGTTTTAAGTTTTTTTGATTTGAGCTGCAGAAGTGCCTCGAGTGTTGCTCCTACAGTGAGGTATAAAATAATAAAAAAAGAAAAATAAAAGAGCCCAAAGGAGGCCAAATGAGAGAGCATTCAAAAGAGCCAAGGAGGCCACCCAAAATCCAAAAAAATAGAAAAAGAGAGAGGGAGCAACACTACTATCCTTTTTACCACACTTGTGCTAGTAGCACCTACACTTCATTATAGGGAGTTCTCATGTTGTTTTAGTAGTATAACTATGTGGGGAATTAACGTTATAGAACTTGGCTTGTATATTCCAAGGATGAGCCTCCTCAAGTGAGCTCTAGGTCTTCATGAGCAAGCAAGTTGGATGCACCCCCACTAGTTCCATTGGAGAGCTTTCATACACTTAAAGGTCTATGTGCATCCGTTGCATGGTGATCACTACTCCTCATACAGTGTCAACTACGGGACTTCCTTCTGTCTTGTGGTTACTTTCTCCACTGTTTGAGCCTTTCTTTTTGACCTTCCAAACCTCCATCATTGTTCTCTTGCCATAACATCATGGTGCCAAAGCCACTTCTTACTTGCATTAGTTGAGTAGACTTCGAAACAGTTGATTTATGAAGTAGATGGATTGGGACACCTGACTTGAGCTTGGCTATTTTCATGAATGACTAATTAGATGCTTTGAAGAATGATTGATACTTTACATTGGAGACATAATTTGCAATTCATCTTTCTAAACCTTATGTATGGTTCCATGTCTCCAACACACTTATTCATGAAAAGTTTCTAGCATTTGTTAGCTAGTGTTTGTTAATCATTGTTTGCTTAATGTCAACTATAGACAATTGTTTTGGATCACCTTATTCACTTCATGTGCTTTGCATTACTATCTTGATCAAGATTGTGTTGGTAGCATGTCTCATCAAAAATTATTTGTTATCACTTACCAACACGAGGACGAGTAGGAGTTAAGCTTGGGGATGCTGATACGTCTCAAACGTATCTATAATTTTTGAGTAATCCATGCTAGTTTTGTGATATTGTCACATGTTTTTACTGTTATTTATATCATTTTTATGCATTTTTTCGGACTAACCTATTGACAAGATGCCCAGTGCCAGTTCCCTGTTTTTGCTGTCTTTTTGTTTCAGAAATTTACTTCTAGAAATATTCTCGGAATTGGACGAAATTTACGGGGATTATTTTTACGCCAAGACGAAGATGGAGTCCGAAGGGCAGCCTCAGAGGCGCCCCACAGGGCGCACGCGGGCAGCAGCCGCGGCCTCGGGGGGACCCGCAGGTGGGGCCCGCCCCTGCCCTGTGGGCACCTCCTCGGCCCCCTCCGACTCCTATAAAATCACAATTAACCTAAAAACGTCGAGGTGGCGATTATTTTCCAGAAACTCGACCCCGACGCACCGTCACCGAAAACCCTATTTCGGGGTCCAATCTGAAGCTGATCCCGGCACCCTGCCGGAGGGGAGATCGATCCCAGAGGGCTCTTCATCGACATGCCTTCCTCCGGGATGATTTGTGAGTAGTCTCACCGTGGACTACGGGTCCATGGCAGTAGCTAGATGGTAGTCTCTCTCTCTTGTGCTTCATGTCTTATGATCTTGTGAGCTGCCTAACATGATCAAGATCGACTATTGTAATGCTATGTGATGTGTTTGCTGGGATTCGATGGATTATGAAGTTATGATCAGATTGTGCATGATTCTTATATGAGTAATTTATGTTCTTGCATGCTCTCCGATGTGCGTAGTTACTTTGGCCAAGTGATTGTGTGTATCTCCAAGAGAGGATATTTATGCTAGATAGTGGGTTCATGCCTCCTTTTGTTCCTGGGCACGATTGACAGAAACGTCTAAGGGCGAGGGTGTGCTGTTGCTACTAAGGGTAAAACATCGGTGTTAATGTCAATTTTGATATTAGTATTGCTTACTTCATGCACTTTACTTAATGCAATTGTCTGTTGCTTGCAACTTAATACCGTTGGGTGATAGGCTGGATAGCAATCCCACGGTGGACTATTTAGACAAAGACGCAGTTGGACTCAACGGTCTTTGTTCCTTGTCGTGATGCCTTCATAAATATTATCATGTCCTTTTTGTCATAGCTAAATTGGGTTTGTGTCATGATCTTGTCAATTTCCTAGCTGTAATTCGTTCACCCATCACATGCATATTTTATCTACTTGAGAGACTCCACTAGTGAACCGATGACCCCCGGTCCATGTTTTTACATTGTTTTCAACCTTATTTACTTGCTTTTAATTATCATTACTCCTTTGGTCACTTTTCATATTTTATCTATTTCATCATACAATTAATCACTTTGTGTTTTGCGAGACCGGAGAGATTGACAACCTCTCCGCCGTTGGGGGCAAAGTATTTTGGTTGAGTGTGTGCAGGTCCACGTCTGTTGAAGGTTAAGCGCCAGAGATCTTCAACATTCACCTCGTTGTTGATTTCAAAGTCCTACTGGTTCGGTAAACCTCGGTTCTTTAATTGAGGGAAAACTGCTACTAGCTATAATTCTGCCTTCGTTTGGGGCACCACCCAACTTATCAATATCCACCATCAAGGACGAGTAGGAGTTAAGCTTGGGGATGCTGATACGTCTGAAATGTATCTATAATTTTTGAGTGATTCATGCTAGTTTTGTGATATTGTCACATGTTTTTACTGTCATTTATATCATTTTTATGCATTTTGTCGGACTAACCTATTGACAAGATGCCAAGTGCCAGTTCCCTGTTTTTGCTATTTTTGTATTTCAGAAAATTTACTTCTGGAAATATTCTCGGAATTGGACGAAAATTTACGGAGAATTTTTACTCGACGAAAGGCAGCAGAAGACCAAAGGGGAGCCTGAGGGGCCACCCACAGGGCGCAGGCGGCCTCTTGCCGCGGTCCCCTTGGGACCCGTGGGTGGGGCCCGCCCCTGCTCCTGGGGCACCCCCTCGGCCCCCTCCGACGCCAATAAAATCCCTAAAAACCTAAAAACGTCGAGGCGGCCATTATTTTCTAGAAACTTGACCCCGACGCGCCGTCACCGAAAACCCTAGTTCGGGGTCCAATCTGAAGATGATCCCGGCACTCTGCCGGAGGGGAGATCAATCCCGGAGGGCTCTTCATCGCCATGCCTTCGTCCGGGATGATTTGTGAGTAGTCTCAACTTGGACTACGGGTCCATGGCAGTAGCTAGTTGGTAGTCTCTCTCTCTTGTGCTTCATGTCTTATGATCTTGTGAGCTGCCTAACATGATCAAGATCGATTATTGTAATGCTATGTGATGTGTTTGCTGGGATCCGATGGATTATGAAGTTATGTTCAGATTGTGCATGATTCTTATATGAGTAATTTATGTTCTTGCATGCTCTCCGATGTGCGTAGTTACTTGGCCAAGTGATTGTGTGTATCTCCAAGAGAGGGTATTTATGCTAGATAGTGGGTTCATGCCCCCTTTTGTTCCTGGGCAGGAGTGACAGAAACGTCTAAGGGGAGGGTGTGCTGTTGCTACTAAGGGTAAAACAGCGGTGTTAATGTCTATTTTGATATTAGTATTGCTTACTTCATGCACTTTACTTAATGCAATTGTCTGTTGCTTACAACTTAATACTGTTAGGTGACAGGCTGGATAGCGATCCCACGGTGGACTTTTTAGACAAAGACGCAGTTGGACTCAACGGTCTTTGTTCCTTGTCGTGATGCCTCCATAAATATTATCATGTCCTTTTTGTCATAGCTAAATTGGGTTTGTGTCATGATCTTGTCAATTGCCTAGCTGTAATTCGTTCAACCATCACATGCATATTTTATTTACTTGAGAGACTCCCCTAGTGCACCCATGGCCCCCGGTGCATCTTTGTACATTGTTTACAACCTCATTTACTTGTTTTAATTATCATTATTCCTCTGGTCACTTTTCATATTTTATCTATTTCATCATATAATTAACCGCTTTGTGTTCTGCGAGACCGGAGAGATTGACAACCTCTCCGCCGTTGGGGACAAAGTATTTGGTTGAGTGTGTGCAGGTCCACGTCTATTGAAGGTATCCCTAAGCGCCAGAGATCTTCATCATTCACCTCGTTGTTGATTTCAAAGTCCTACTGGTTTGGTAAACCTCGATTCTTAATTGAGGGAAAACTGCTACTAGCTGCAATTCCGCCTTCGCTTGGGGCACCACCCAACTTATCAATATCTACCATCAATGAACTACGAGGAATAGCACATGGCAATATAGCATTATTAGTAGAGGATGTGCCATTGTCCTCATGAGGCTCACTAGATGTTACCTTGGTAGTGATAGCCTCATGAGCTAACTTTAGCCTATCATGGGACACTAGAAGATCATCATGAGAGCTAGATTGCTTTTTATGACTTTCTTCCAATTTCCCATAATTGCTAGTTAGCAACTCAAGTTGAGTCCTTAGCTCAACATTCTTCTTTAAAATGGCGCCAGAAAATAGTCTTGATGACCCACAAGTGTAGGGGATCGCAACAGTCTTCACGGGTAGTTTGACCCTAATTTATTGATTCGACACAAGGGGAGCCAAAGAATATTTATAAGCCTTAGCAGTTGGTTGTCAATTCAACCACACCTGAAAAGGATTTCTCTCGAAGCAATTTATCAGTAGTAACAGTGATTTGATGGCAGCAATAGAATAGTAACAGCAGTAGTAAAATAAAGACAGCAATGATAACGGTAAAAGTAATGATTGTAAACAGCGGGATTAAAACACCGTAGGCATAGGGACAAATAGACGGGCGTTGCATGAATAAGATAGCTCATGAAATGAACATAACTAAGCACGAAGAAAATGAATATATAAATAGCATCCAAGTATCAAACAGTCATAGGCATGTATTCCTAATTTAGCCGTACGTGCTTACAATAAGAACTTGCGCGGCATCTTTTGTCCTGCCATCCGGTTTCAGCCGGGCCAATTAAGGAACAAATGGCAATTAAGGTGTTCCTTTTAATAGAACACCGGATCAAAGTATTAACACACAATGAATACATGTAACCCTCGAGTTGCCAAACATTCCCATCGATGTCCCCGTTTCTGTCACTTAGGGTCTCCGGTTCCGGTTGACAACAAGTGCATACAACTAGTAGATAGGATCCAAACAACAATTATACTCATGCAAACATAAGTGTTCAGATCTGAAAACATGGCACCCGGGCCCAAAGTGACAAGCATTAAGCATAACTAGTTGCACCAACGATGATTAACACAAATAGAGGATACTAGGCATCGTTCCCTAACAATTTGGCATCGAATTACGTGAGCAATCTTATTCAATCCCTTCCATCCCCTTGCCTACAGCAGGGAACTACTCACACATGGAGGGGGACGACATGGATGGTTGATGGAGAGGCGTTGGCGGTGATGATGGCGGCGATCTCCACTCTGGCAGGGTGTCGGAACAACGATCCAGGACCCCGAATTTAGGGTTCGTGATGGCGGCGGAGCTCCGTAAGTTTTCTGGAATTTTTTTCCGGGGGCTCGCGTTTTTAGGTCGAAAGGGGGCTTATAAGCGAAGGGGGGCCGAGAGGCGAGGTCCCAGGGGCAGGGGCGGCCTCCTGCCGCGGCCTGGACCCCACCCGCGGGTGGGACCCTCCCCTGCTCATGGGGTAGCCCCCCCTCGTGGTCTTCTGGTCCGTTGCTCTTTTCCCTCAAAAATACTTATTAGAATTTTTCTGGAATTTTCCACGAACTTCTGAACCCTGCACAAAAGAAAGACACCAAATGCAATTCTGCTGAAAACAGTGTCAGTTCGGGTTAGTTCCAAAAAAATTCATTAATAATCAGAGGCAAAACAATAGCAAAGTGTTTGGAAAAGTAGATACATTTGCGACGTATCAGCTCCCCCAAGCTTAGCTTATTGCTTGTCCTCAAGCAATTCAGTTGACAAACTGGATGCGATAAAAGAAACTTTGACAAACACATTTGCTTCATTTAGAGCATAGAAGTTTAAACCATGATCAGTATTTTAATAAGCACAAGCGAGAAGTTAGAAAAACAATAGAACTAAAGCAATCATGGAGACTTATGCAAAACTCACAATATGCTAACAAGTAATAATTTAAACATGCAAACAAATAGCACTGATGCAATGCATATAACTAGGCATGGTAAAGTGATCTCTCGCTTGCCCCTTTTGTGGGGCAAAACATAAATGCCGGGCACCTCTTGAGACATTAAACGGTGACTAGATGTAAAGTTATCAGAATTGAGAAGTACCTCAATCATGCTCCAATCATTAAAACTTTGGGACAAAGCACGTTATACTCAGAATGACAGCAATGCTCTATAAGATGGTGCTCAAAGAAGGGTGATGACTCAACATTAATATATAAAAGAAAGACCCTTCGCAGAGGGAAGCAGGGATTAATCATGTGCTAGAGCTTTTTATTTTTATAAGCAGAAGTAAAACAGTTTTGAGAGACGCATGCTTTCGTCAATGATTTCACAACAGAGAGGCTATCTAGTCCCTCATAACAAGCAAGGCTTTTAGACTTGTGAGATCAGCTGGTTTTTTTAGAGGAGCGAGTACGCTCCTCTTTCTCCTTGGTTTCACCACTGTCCAATGTTTGAGCTGATTTCTCAGATTTTGCATTGCGCGGAGGAGAATGGTGAGTTATATTTATATTTTTCTTAAGCTGCTCTCGGGTTGATTCAAGTGAAGGCGTAATCCATCAACACCGGGTGAAAAGGGGGAAATGACCTTGCTTGTCACAAGTTATATCTAGCCCTCTACTGCTTCATCATGAGCTAAAAACAGAGACATAAAAAAAGCATTTTTTTGAATGATTTAAAGATAGCACATGACAAATTTACTTGGAATGGCGGTGAAATACCATATGTAGGAAGATATAGTGGACTCAAATGGAATACTTTGGCTTAAGGAAAATGGATGCACGGATGGACAATTACACCCAGTGCAAATGGAGGCTAGCAAAAGACTCGGGAGCGACCGATCAAGAGCACTACTGTCATAACCATGCTTTGCGACAAAATCAATCAATGAATACAACATAAGAGTGATACTACAATTCTAAGCACAATAAACGCCAAGTCAATCCAAATAAATCTTTTGGAGGAGGATCTCACTTCACCATACCATGTTATAAACAATGCAAAACATGCTCACGTCTACATGACAAATTATCCACTCTTAACAAGTTGAGGCTAAGCATAGGAATCCATAAAAACTAAGTAATATCATCTACGCAACATCCTATCATAGCAAACTAAAACATGAGCATGAGGATAAGCATCTGTACAAAAATGAAAACAAATAGAGTTCATACTGAATTTCCTCATCAAATCCGCGTCGCCAAATATCATCATTATTGCATAGACGTCCCCCTAGCTTAGGCTTTTGGCCTAAGTGGGACCCATCTACCACGGCGGCGGCACGCCCCAGTTGGCGCCCGTCTGTGGCTGCCACTGCATATCCTGCGGTCCTCCTCCGGCTCCTCCTCAGGGACTAATGATGCGAGGTACTCATCGAGCACCTCATCGGGAAATGAATATTCATCCCTAGCAATAGTGTCAAACAAAGCAGGAGCAGGTAATCTCACAAAGCGAGGGTTATCCAGATCAAAACAAAATAAAAATCTATACTGCAAGTTCTCCAAAGTGGAATCATAAGTGACATAGTGGTGAGTTTTCATTGCAGCAAGATTAAGCCTAATAAAATCCAACTCTAGATCATCCTCTCTAGGAGGAAGCATGGCAGTAGCAAGCATGATCGAAGCAATAATGCCTCCATAAATAGGACCTCTAACCTTGTTAGTGCTAAGACGACGAGCAATAAGAGCGCCAATGTTATAAGTTTCATCACAATTAATTGCGGCAGTAAGAATAGCAAGATCAAGACTAGTCATGTTACTCGTGTTATCCCGGGGAAGGATACAACGAGCAATGACATATCCCAAATACCTCACAGCTGGAAACTGAATGCGCCCAAATTTTGCATGCGTAGAGTCTCTCCAATCATCATGACAGATTCCGGCATAGAGCTCCTTGAGGTACTGGGGCTGCGTGTTCATCTTGCCTGTGAGCCCCGAGTTCCTCACTCCTAAAGCGCTGCAAAACTCAGACAAAGGCATTATACAAGGTCGCTCAGATAGCATGAACTCCACACTAGGGTGATATGGATTATCTTTGAAATTAAAGCTTTGCACAAAGATGTTAGTGAGCTTAAGATATTGGGTTCTCTCCACTAATACAATATTTGTCAACGATGCATTAGTGACAAGACTAGTAAATTCATTGTGTATACCTGCAACTTGTAGAAATTCATAACATGGGTATACCGATGAACGCACATCCGTCTCTCGAGCAAGCACAATAACACCAAGTGGCTCCAAATCTTCATTATATGAAGGCCTCATTGGTGCATTAGAACTTGACCCTCTCGTTTCTCGACGAGAAGAGGGCTCCTTCTTCTTAAAGATCCCACCTAAATTGAACTTAGGCATGTTCTTCCTTTTCTGAAATTTTTCAACAAACCTCATAAAACTTGAAAATAAAATATAGGAAGTGCATCAGACTTTTCCTACGACTCAATATCAACTAGTACATGTATCAAATCCATCTAACAAGCTACAAATCAAGCATGCAAGTTCATATTCAAAGTCATAAACAACAGGAAAATACTCAACTTATACAAAACCATTCAAGATTCTAATTGTAGGGGTGAAGGTGTCACATACCGGAGATGATTTGCTCCAAATTTCAGCAAGAATAATGGGCTGAACAAAGAGATAAAAAATCCTAGCACTCAAGAGCAAAAACTAGGGTTTGAGCAATGGTGAAGTGTTTTTTCGAGAGAGAGGGAGTGTGTGGGAGGCAGCTCACCTGGTGGGGCCCTCTAGGGGGCACAGGCGGCCCTTGGCCGCGACCAAGGTCTCACCCATGGGTGGGACCCGCCTGTGCCCCTGGGGTGTCCCCCAGGTCAGCCCCAAGAACTCCTGTGTCTCTTTAAAAATAATAAAATTCATGTAATTTTTCTGTAATTTTTCGACAACTTTTCCCGAAGAACTTATAAGAGATTAAAATTAAGCTAATAAAACAGGAATTTGACATTTAAAAGGGACAAACTAATCAAGAAATAAAAATTACAGAAAAACTAAAGATGAGCAAAAGAAGAATATTTAATGAATCTTGATATCTTTATGTTGCTAATGTTGGTTTGTTAGCAAGGTTGATCAAGTCTTGCTACCACACCAAATTTATTTGAGATAAATTATTCAATATTCAATAGACAATCAAGTTACCTCATATTGAATAGGAATTGTCCCAATCATGAGAGTTTCATATTTTCTTGAATGTGTATGAACAGGACAATCAATAGTTCCAATCTTGATGGATTCAATATTCTCAATGGAGTTCAAACCAATTTTGGTATTGATCTTCTTTGGAAAGTACACCGTGTGTTCTTTATCATCAACATTAAAAGTAACTTTTCCTTTATTGCAATCAATAACAGCCCCTGCAGTATTAAGAAAAGTTCTCCCAAGAATAATAGACATATTATCATCTTCAGGCATTTCCAATACCACGAAGTCAGTTAGGATTAAACAATTAACAACTTTAACAGGAACATCCTCACAGATACCAATGGGCACAGCAGTGGACTTATCAGCCATTTGAAGGGAAATATCAGTGGGAATAAGCTTATCTAATAAAAGTCTCTTATAAAGAGAAAATGGCATAACACTAACTCCTGCACCAAGATCACATAAAGCAGTTCTAACATAATTATTTTTAATGGAGCAAGGAATAGTAGGTATATCTGGATCACCAAGCTTTTTAGGAATCTTGCCATGGAAAGAGTAATTAGCAAGCATAGTGGAGATTTCTTAATTAGGGAATTTTCTTTTATTAGTAACAATGTCTTTCATATATTTTGAATAGGGAGGCAACTTAATAGCATCTGTCAAAGGAATTTACAAAAAGAGGGGCTTCATCCATTCACAGAATTTATTATAGTGTTCTTCTTACTTAGCCTTCTGAGATTTAGATGGAAAAGGCATGGGTTTTGCACCCATGGCTCTCTCTCTTTACCATGTTTTTTTAGCAACAGGAGGTGCAGTCTCCTCCTCCTGTTCTTCAGGTTCATTAGTATCATTATCATGCTCATTACCACTTTCAGTTTCAGCATCCGAATTAGAGACAACATTAGGATTATTACTTATAGGTTCTTTATCAAGTTCCATATTACTAGCTTCTCCTAATTCTTTATGTTTCTTCTTTTTCTTTTTCTTTTTAGGGGAACTAGTAATATTATTTTCAACCAGTTGAGATTCTTGTTCAATTCTTTTAGGATGTCCCTCAGGATAAAGAGGATCTTGAGTAGAGATACCTCCTCTAGTTAGAACACCTCAAGTTTGTTTATTACTTTGTGTAGGAATTCCAGCAAGCAAGTCTTTTTGCACTTTAGTAATTTGTTCAAGTTGAGTTTGGACCATATGAAAATGCTTAACAAGACCTTTGACATCATTAGCAGTTTTCTCCAAGACAGAATGCAAATTTTTAATAACCAGGGTGTTATCATTTAATTGTTCTTGAATTTGCATATTAAAATGAGTTTGTTTAACAATAAAGTTATCAAATTCATCCAAACACTGACTAGGAGGCTTACTATAAGGAATATCATTAACAGTAAAATTATGAAGAGAGTGTACCTCTACCATAGGTGGGTGAGTGGTAGGCTGACATAAAGTTTCAATTGGAGGTAAATTCTTCACATCTTCAGCTCTAATACCTTTTTCCTTAATAGATCTTTTGGCTTCTTGCATATCTTCTGGGTTTAGGAAGAGCACTCCCCTTTTCTTCGGAGTTGGTAATGAAGGAGGTTCAGGAATGCTCCATTCATCATGATTTTTAGCAATCTTAGCCATTAGTTCTTCAGCTTCATCTACAGTCCTTTTCCTGAAAACACAACCAGCACAACTATCTAGGTATGTCCTAGATTCAACAGGTAGTCCATTATAAAATATATCAAGGAGTTCATTCTTCGGAATATCATGCCCTGGCCGAGCCCTGAGTAATGATCCGAATCTCCCCCAAGCTTTAGGGAGATGCTCATCCTCCAATTGTCTGAAATTGATCTCTGCAAAGCCTCATGCTGCATGTGAGCGGTAAAATATTTTGCAAAGAAAACATCAAGCAATTCATGAGGGCTTTTTATGGATCCATAAGGTAAAGCATTATACCACACTTTGGCATCATCTTTTAATGAGAAAGGAAACAACTTTACTAAATAGTAACGCTGTATCTTTTTATCATCAGAAAATAGAAGGCTAAGTGAAGCTAATTTATTCATGTGTTCTACAGCATTGTCATCCTTAGTTCCACAAAAGGATCAGATTCAACATTAGATATGAGTGAAAGATCAACAGAGAAATTAAAATCATCATATTTAATGCATATGGGAGAAGTAGCAAACTCAGGATCAGGTGTAAAATAATTCTTAACAGCATGCTTTTCAAGCAATTTTCTCAAAGCATCAGGATCTTTAGAAGTAGAATAGTCCATATATTGTCTAATAAACTCATCATTAAGATCAATGTAGGAATCATCAGGATACCTACTCTCATAATTATATGGATTAGGAGAGCTAACAAGTGTAGTAAGATTTTCATTGGGCATTGTAATTTCTTTAGACCTAGTGACAAGAGATTCTAAAAAGGGGTCTAAAGAACCAGCATCATCAAGCACAGCAGAAGCATCATCAAATTCATCAGACACAATAGCAGACTCAGAAAGCAAAGCATCAACAGTAGGACGAGTGTTCATAGGTGGTGTAACAAGTTGACTTAAAATAGTAGGTGAATCAAGAGTAGCTTTAGAATTCAGAGCAGTACCTTTCCTTGTGGTGGAAGGCAGTATTGGAAACTTAGGATCTCGCTTACCCTTCATGATGAAGAGTAAATTACAGCAGACAGAAAAATTCCCAGCTGAACTTATAAATAGAGCTATGCTCCCCGGCAACGGCGCCAGAAAATAGTCTTGATGACCCACAAGTGTAGGGGATCGCAACAGTCTTCACGGGTAGTTTGACCCTAATTTATTGATTCGACACAAGGGGAGCCAAAGAATATTTATAAGCCTTAGCAGTTGAGTTGTCAATTCAACCACACCTGAAAAGGATTTCTCTTGAAGCAATTTATCAGTAGTAACAGTGATTTGATGGCAGCAGTAGAATAGTAACAGCAGTAGTAAAGGAAGACAGCAATGATAACGGTAAAAGTAATGATTGTAAACATCGGGATTAAAACACCGTAGGCATAGGGACAGATAGACGGGCGTTGCATGAATAAGATAGCTCATGAAATGAACATAACTAAGAACGAAGAAAATGAATATATAAATAGCATCCAAGTATCAAACAGTCATAGGCATGTATTCCTAATTTAGCCGTATGTGCTTACAATAAGAACTTGCACGGCATCTTTTGTCCTGCCATCCGGTTTCAGCCGGGCCAATTAAGGAACAAATGGCAATTAAGGTGTTCCTTTTAATAGAACACCGAATCAAAGCATTAACACACAATGAATACATGTAACCCTCGAGTTGCCAACCATTCCCATCGATGTCCCCGTTTCTGTCACTCGGGGTCTCCGGTTCCGGTTGACAACAAGTGCATACAACTAGTAGATAGGATCCAAACAACAATTATACTCATGCAAACATAAGTATTCAGATCTGAAAACATGGCACTCGGGCCCAAAGTGACAAGCATTAAGCATAACTAGTTGCACCAACGATGATTAACACAAATAGAGGATACTAGGCATCGTGCCCTAACAATTTGGCATCGAATTACATGAGCAATCTTATTCAATCCCTTCCATCCCCTTGCCTACAGCAGGGAACTACTCACACATGGAGGGGGACGACATGGATGGTTGATGGAGAGGCGTTGGCGGTGACGATGGCGGCGATCTCCACTCCGGCAGGGTGTCGGAACAGCGATCCTGGACCCCGAATTTAGGGTTCGTGATGGCGGCGGAGCTCTGTAAGGTTTCTAGAAAAAGTGTCCGGGGGCTCGCGTTTTTAGGTCGAAAGGGGGCTTATAAGCGAAGGGGGGCTGAGAGGAGAGGTCCCAGGGGCAGGGGCGGCCTCCTGCCGCGGCCTGGACCCCACCCACGGGTGGGACACGCCCCTGCTCCTGGGGTGCCCCCCTCGCGGTCTTCTGGCTCCGTGGCTCTTTTCCCTCAAATATACTGTTTATAAGTTTTCTGGAATTTTCCGCGAACTTCTGAACCCTGCACAAAAGAAA
Organism: Puccinellia tenuiflora; assembly: GCA_012064385.1. Lineage (NCBI taxonomy): Eukaryota > Viridiplantae > Streptophyta > Magnoliopsida > Poales > Poaceae > Puccinellia > Puccinellia tenuiflora. The sequence continues at coordinate 1,280,870 of QRDG01000534.1, read as the reverse complement.
GACACCAAATGCAATTCTGCTGAAAACAGCGTCAGTTCGGGTTAGTTCCAAACAAATTCATTAATAATCAGAGGCAAAACAATAACAAAGTGTTTGGAAAAGTAGATACGTTTGCGACGTATCAGCCGGCGGCGGAGAAGAAGTGGACGACACGAGCGACTCGGGGCAGCTCCGGTCGATTCCTTCGGCGGAGAGGTAGAGGGCGATGCGGCGGTCCTTGCGGTAGCCTTCGATTTGGACGGGGAGGTCCTCAACGGCGGTGCGTCACGGCGGCCGGCGAGCTAGGTCATGGCCATGGCGGACGCGAGCTAGGGTTAGGGTTGCGAGAAAAAACGGGGAGGAATGGGTAGGGGAGATAGAGGGCGTCGTGCTGGCGTTCTCATCCACCGAGGGAGTAGGTAGCGCACAGGCAGGAGCGAGGCATCGGCGGCATGGCACCAGTGCCCGCACTGTCGCCACAGGGACGAAGACTCCTCGGTACTTCCGGCTAAAGCCCGGTAGTACCGATGAATCCATCTAAAACCAGAGGCTTGCTATTTTATTTGGTCACTTAAACAACCCCAAAAATTCTATAAAAATTCAGGGAGGCTCTCAGTAAGATAAGGAAGCTCCCCAGATTTTCATTTGGAATTTTTGAACTGTTTAGCATGGTTTCAAAATTCAAAATTGATTTGAACCAATTTTGAATTCTCAATTTTTATTTCTTTGCTTGTCAAGAATTTGCTTTTGACAAATATTTATAAAATGTATTCTTAGAACTTCCTGGACAATTTGGAAGTTCAAATTAATTTGTTTGCCAATTTGAGCAATGCATTTGGTTGGAAGGTTTGGGAAGGGTTTTGCTTCCATTTTAATTGTTTTCAAGTGGTGCTTGTTAAACTTAGCAATTTCAAATGTATGCCATGATGCAAGATGACAAAGCAAAAGTGAAAATTTGGTTCAAATTTTACAGTACCAAACTGGGGCTGTTACAAATCTACCCCCCTTACAGGAATCTCGTCCCGAGATTCTAGGCTTGAGTGAAGAAAGTGAGATATTCCTGACGAAGACTAGTTTCACGTTCCCGGGTTGCTTCTTCTTGAGAATGATTAGACCACTGAATTTTGAGGAACTTGATGGTCTTGTTACGAGTCTTCCTTTCCGCTTCATCCAAGATGCGGACAAGATGCTCACGGTAAGTAAGATCCTCCTGAATGTCTAACACTTCATGATCAACCCCACGGATAGGATCTTTGAAGCAATGGCGGAGTTGAGAGACATGGAACACATCATGCACATCCGGAAAATTTGATGGTAGCTCGAGTTGGTAGGTGAGATCTCCTCGCTTGGCTAGGACGGTGAAAGGACCAACAAAGCGAGGAGCCAATTTTCCCTTGATCCCGAAACGTCGAACGCCTCGGAGTGCGGAGACTCGAAGATAGGCTTTGTCACCGATTTCATAGTGAACCTCCTGATGATGTTTATCATAGTAGCTCTTGTGCCTGGACTGAGCAATCTTGAGATTCTCTCGAATGATACAGACTTTCTCTTCAGCCTCATTGATCACATCCGGACCCAAGAGGGGCCTCTCTCCGGTTTCAGACCTATTTAGCGGAGTTCGACATTTTTGTCCATAGAGAACCTCAAATGGAGCCATCCGCAGACTAGCTTGGTAGCTATTATTGTAGGAGAATTTGGCGAATGGTAGGAATTTATCCCAACCCTTGCCGAAAGAGATTACACATGCCCGAAGCATGTCCTATAGGATTTGGTTTACCCTTTCAGTCTGTCCATCAGTTTGAGGACGGTAAGCCGTGCTAAAGTTCAGACGGGTTCTCATAGCACTTTGGAAGCTCTGCCAGAATCTGTATACGAATAGACTCCCACGGTCCGATATAATCCTAAGAGGAACACCATGGAGAGGAACAATCTGGGCAGCGTACAACTCAGCTAGTTGCTTCGCAGTTATATCCTCGCGAACGGGAAGGAAGTGGGCGACCTTGGATAGACGATCAATGACTACCCAAATGGCATTATTACCTTTTTGTGACCTCGGGAAACCGGTAATGAAATCCATCCCCACTTCATCCCATTCCCACTCCGGAATAGCTATGGGGCGAAGAGTACCCACTGTCCTTTGATGTTCAGCCTTCACTCGGCGACAGACGTCGCATTCAGCAACATACTTAGCAATTTCTCGCTTCATGCGAGTCCACCAGAATTTGCTGCGGAGATCTTGGTACATCTTGGTACTACCAGGGTGGATGGATATGGGAGACTCATGGGCTTCTTGGAGTATCAACCCCTTTGTATTCCCACTCTTGGGCACCACCAGACGGTCCCCAAAATAGACAACACCAGAGTCATCAATGGAGAAACATTTAGCCTTCCCACTTGCGATATTCTCCTTGATCTTGAGGATGCCCGCATCTTGCAGTTGGGCTGCCTTGATCTCATCCTCAAGAGTGGATTTGATCTCTAAATTTGCTAGATATCCGGAGGGAACAATCTCCAGATTCAAACTGGCGAATTCCTCATGAAGAGCAGGTTGAGCCTTCTCAACCATCAGGATGTTGCAATAAGATTTGCGACTCAGAGCATCTGCCACGACGTTGGCCTTGCCCGGCTGATAGTTAAGGGTCACATCATAGTCCTTGATCAAATCCAACCATCTTCTCTATCAGAGATTCAGATCTGGCTGGGTGAAGAGATACTTCGAACTCTGGTGATCCGAGAAGATCTCGCAACGGTTGCCCAGCAGGTAGGGCCTCCATTGCTTCAGAGCATGAACCACGGCAACAAGATCTAGATCATGAGTTGGATAGTTGTGCTCATGCGGCTTAAGTTGGCGAGAAGCATATGCTACCACATGGCCTTCTTGCATTAGCACACAACCCAAACCTTGTAGAGAGGCATCATAGTAGACGACAAAGTCTTTGTCTGTGTCCGGAAGGACAAGCATAGGAGTGGTCGTGAGTTTAACTTTGAGGGTTTGGAAACTCTCTTCAGCCTTGTCTGTCCATACGAAATTTTTATCTTTCTTGAGAAGGTCAGTCAATGCTTTGGCTATCTTGGAGAAGCCCTCGATGAATCGGCGGTAATAACCCGCCAACCCAAGGAAGCTACGGATGTCTTTGACGGACTTTGGAGTTGGCCAATCCAGATTTGACTGAATCTTGTCGGGTATTACAGCTACTCCAGCAGCTGACACCACATGACCTAGGAAGATGAGTTCCTTTAACCAGAACTCACACTTGGAGAACTTAGCATAGAGTCGATGATCACGAAGCTTTGTCAGAACTAGCCGAAGATGCTCAGCATGCTCTTCTTCGGTTTTGGAGTAAACGCGGATGTCATCAATGTATATTATGACGAATTTGTCGAGGTACTCATGGAAGATGGAGTTCATAAGCCTCATAAAGGTAGCCGGGGCATTGGTGAGACCAAAGGACATGACGGTATACTCGTATAACCCATAACGGGTAGTGAAAGCCATCTTCGGAATATCCTCCTTTCTTATTTTGATCTGATGGTAGCCTGACCTCAGATCCATCTTGGAGAATACAGTTGCACCAGCTAGCTGATCGAATAGGTCATTTATTCGGGGAATAGGATACTGGTTCTTGATGGTTACCGAATTCAGAGGCCGGTAATCAACAAACAGATGAGGAACATTAGAATCCCTCTTCTTGACAAAGATGACAGGGCAACCCCAGGGTGAGCTACTAGGCCGAATGAATTCCTTCTCCATCAGCTCATCAATTTGTTTCTTTAGCTCAGTCAGCTCTTCCGCTGGCATGCGGTAGGGCCTTTTGGAAATTGGAGCAGTTCCCGGAACCAATTCAATGACAAACTTCACACTTCGATCAGGTAGCATGCCAGGTAATTCCTCAGGAAAGACGTTGGGGAATTCACACACCACATCTACCTCATGCATCTCAGGCGGGGTGATACCTTGCATGAAGTATAGACTGATCTCAGAAGAGAGAGGAGTGGCAGCGGATGGAGTTGCAGATGAAGGGGACCAGTAACGCACTAGCCCGAAGGTTGGGTGGATCACTGTGACAGTCTTGGCAGCATAGTTCAAGTTAACCTGATATTTGACTAGCCAGTCCATGCCCAGAATAACATCTAGACCATCTGACTTCAGGGCTATCAACGGGAACGGAAAGGGTATTGAACATATGGAAATCTGAACCTTAGGAGTAACCCACTTGGTTTGCCAACGAGAGCCTGGTGTTTTAACCACTAGAGGGGAGTCCATGTTCACAAACGGTATTTGGTGGCTATGTGCAAAAGCTATGGATATGAATGAATGCGATGCTCCAGAATCAAACAAGACTAAAAGCTCGATATGCATTAATTCGAAGCGTACCCATGAGAACACCGGGATCCTCTTCAACTCTTTCAGCAGAGACGTGGTTCAGACAACCACGGCTGACAGTCGTAGCCTTGACTGCTGGTGTGGAGGGAGCGGGTGCCTTCTCAGGACACTCCTTCGAGAAGTGACCTGGCTGGCCATAGCTGTAGCAAGTGAGCCCCGGTGGTGCAGGCAGCTGAGGATGAAAGCCACCTCCAGCCGCACCCAAGGTTGAAGTAGCTGGGCGAGGCGGAGGTGGCCTGTATCCTAAGGGCCTTGCCGCGAAAGGAGCACGAGGCACAACACTGAATGGCACGAAGACCCTGCGCTTCTTGACTTCAGAAGAAGAGGAGCTCTGATGGTCCCCCTGCGCTGGCCTCTTGGAAGCTTCCAGCTCCTTCCTACCTTGCTCCAGAGTGAGAGCCTGGTTGTACAGGTCCTGGTAAGACTGGAATTTGAAGGGCAGCAGCTCATATCGGAGCCGCGGTGCAAGCCCCTTGTGGAACAACTCTTGTTTGTCCTCATCATTGGTCACGTCCCGAGGGGCGTAATGAGAGAGGTGGTTGAACTCATGCCCATAAGCTTGGACATCCATACGTCCCTGGTTCAGATCTAGGAACTCCCTCCTCTTTAAGTCCATGATGGGCTTGGGGATGTAAGCCGCATGGAAAGCAGTGCGGAATTCAGCCCAGGTGAAGACATGGCCCGCAGCAAACATCGACACATGGCTTTCCCACCAGGAACCAGCGGCTCCATTCAGAAGGTAGGTCGCGAAGTTCACTTGTTCAGCCGCCGGAACATGCAGTGTGGCGAACTTGCGCTCGAGAGCACGCAGCCAGTCGTCCGCATCCAGCGGCTCTCTAGCTTCAGAGAAAGTCGGTGGCTGGGAGCGCAAGAACTCCATGAGGGTGTTGCAGTCATTGTTCCTTCGGGCACCCTGCTGCACCAACTGCTCGAGCAGACACTCGTTGCGTAGGTGGTTCTCCTCAATAGCCATCAGAACCTCCGCCATAGAGGGTGGCGGCGGTAGCTCAGGATGGCCTTGGTTACCACGACGGGCAGGAGCCATTCTGAAGATTTTGAACAAGGACACAGTTAGTATTCATCTCCGAATATTTAGGATAGAGCATTAGTGTCCTCCATGGTATAGAGACTCAAGATGGCATTAACACAAGCGAACAGAACAAGACAACCACGTGTGACACCACGTCAACGCGGCGGTAGCAACCAAAAGAAAAAGACTCGAGACATACACTGGACGGTAAGAACCCAACCCCGAGAACCTTAAACTTTGACACAACTGTTAAAACAAATAGAGGTAAGATAACTCAGAGATGGAGCGAATTTGGTAAGGAGTAAAAAGAATCCTAAGAGGGTTTTCACAACTCATTTTTAGGTTATAAATAACTTTCACAACACTAGACTCGACATCGACCAATAGAAGGGTTTCCTACAGGCAGTCCTGCTCTGATACCAATTTGTAGCGCCCCGACCCCGGAATTATACAGAGAGGCTATGTAACCCACAAGCTATGCTACATAATCGAAGGACAATGGGGTTATCGCTCCCACGCAACACCTCGATCATGCCATAAACACTGGCATAGCTATCAATGCATAATAAGGAGATCAAGACTGTGGAACAACTGGCACATCACAGACTCTACGACACAAGAGATCATTGTTCAACTCACATAGCGAGAAAGATAGAAAATTACATAACAGAGGTCACAGACCCAACATTACAACAAGCGTAAGCAAATTAGTTGTCTAAACAACAAGATCCAAACTATGGCCTAAGAGGCCTACAATAACAAATCCCAGCCAGCCTGTTCAATGACGTCCCAAGCTGCCACCTGGGAACCCCAGACTACTCGTCGATGTCAACAAAGAACCCACCTTCCTGTTCGGTGACGTCCTCCTCTGAAACAGATAATAATCAACAAAGCAAGGCTGAGTACGACGTACTCGCAAGGTTACTATGGAGATATAGGCCCAATGCTGATTGGCTCTAAAGCTGTATAGTAGTTGTTTTGCATAAAGCTAGTTTTCCATTTTTAAAGAAATGACTCATGGCATCGACTACTTAGAAGGTTTTCACAAGGGGATAAGATAGTAAAACTTCTTTCTTTAGTTCACATTGAACCAACCGTAGCCAGAATCCACCACTCATCTCCACCAAGGCACTCCCTCGAATCACCCTCGAGGAAATGAACCTTTAACACATGTTGCCAAATTTTAATTAAGTTCATGTTTTCTATGATCTCATAATCCGTTCCCAAGTCGTCCATAACCGTGGACACGGCTTTTCGAAAAGATTAAACCCTGCAGGGGTGTACTGTTTTTACCACCGGTACCATCCGGCTCGCCTGATTAGCTCTCTTCCGGGGAAAGCCGGTGAGTGGGCGCGGTTAAACCTTTACCTTGCATGAGGCTAACCCAAGGATCATCAGTGTGCGGAAGGACAGGTTCAGTGCCTCCAACACCCTGCCCCGCAACCACATCCTAAACACCACCATCCTCATCGAGCCTTTTTCCACCACACAACGCACACGCAAATGGAAAGCTCACACTAGAGGACCCTTGGCTAGCCCCTCACAAGTTATTCAGTTACTAAGGATTCCATATGTCCCACCGAATGGAAGCACGCTCGATCTTGGTTCTAGAGACAAGAACTCGCACCTAGGCAGCAAGAATGAGGCAAAACACCATCAACCCCGATGGCAACTCATCCAAGCCTTTAAGCATTTTTATTAAGTACCACAAGTATCCACCATGTCCAAACATTCCATCAATTTCATAATCATGGAAATAACTGGACAACTAAGCATTCGACAAAGCATGGCTAAGCATAGCTAAGCATATAATACAATAGAAGTGATTACTCAGGCCAACATATCATACCTATGGATAATAGGAGGGAAGACATGTAATGGTTTAGGGAACATGCAATTGATAGGATACTTTATACATTGACCAAAAGTTGACATTGGAATCGAATGCAATATTATGGTGGAGAAAATACATGTGTAAAACAATAGGATGATATATGCCAAAAAGGTTAGGTTATCTCTTGCCTTGCTGACGGGGCGTATAACACGGATTGTCGAGCTATGAAGGGGGAACCTCGACTCCTGAATCTACCGATACACAAACAATAACAGGAGAACAAATAAATAACAGGAATACATCAGTTCAATGCACAATCATGATGACATGTCAAGTTTCTGCAATGATATCATCTCTATCAAATTAAATGGAGTGCCAAATAATTGGTGCAATTATTTGGAAGCAACCCCATATTTAACTTAATGACCACAGTGATAATTACATTACTAAAATGTGGTTTAAATATGCATGAACATGACATGAAAAGATAGGTATTGTTCTCCTGATAATTTTGGTACCTTGTTTGCAAGTTTCCGAGTAACGATGAGTAAATGGTGAATTAAATGGTTATTCAAATTTAATTCTTTTAACCATTTCAAGAATAACATCAAAGGAAAAGTTGTTGTAATGAAGTGAAATTAGCATAACTAGATAGCCTTTGATTTACTGATCATTTTGGTATATCATTTGCAAGATTTGGATCAATAGTTATTAAGTTATGATTTTCACAAGTTTTAACTAGTTGAGTCGGTACTTCCGGCTAAATGCCCGGTAGTACCGGTCAGGTCGGTACTTCCGGAAAAACTTCCGAGCTACTTCCGGAAATTAACACAAACATCCAGTACCGAAACTATCTATGGTTGGTACTACCGGCTAACTACCCGGTAGTACCAGCGAAGCATTTCGAGCACGACCGCGGCGCGCGCGATGTCGAGCACGCGCTCGACGGTGCAGGCGCGCGAGGGTGAGCTGCTGGATGCATGTGAGGGTGCCGTGCTACGGCGAACCAACCGCGGGCAGCGCCGCTACTTCTTGGTCACTGGAACGATGAGAAGAATGGCGACCGGCGGCGGTTCTAAGGAAAGCTACGGTGACTCGGCGATCTAGGATGAGAGGAGGGAGGAGAGGAGGTCCCAGAGGACGGTGTGCTCACCAGGAGCGCGAATCCACGGATGGAGAGGTGTGGGGAGGTCGGAGATGACGGCGAGCGTGCTCTACAGCGGCAGCCGGCGACGGAGAAGAAGTAGACGGCACGGGCGACTCAGGGCAGCTCCGGTCGATTCCTTCGACGGAGAGGTAGAGGGAAATGCGGCGGTCCTTGCGGTGGCCTTTGATTTGGACGGGGAGGTCCTCAACGGCGGTGCGACGCGGCGGCCGGCGAGCTAGGTCATGGCCATGGCGGACGCGAGCTAGGGTTAGGGTTGCGGGAAAAAACGGGGAGGAATGGGTAGGGGAGAGAGAGGGCATCGTGCTGGCGTTCTCATCCACCGAGGGAGCAGGTAGCGCACGGGCAGGAGCGAGGCGTCAGCGGCATGGCGCCAGTGCCCGCACTATCGCCACAGGGACGAAGACTCCTCGGTACTTCCGGCTAAAGCCTGGTAGTACCGACGAATCCATCTAAAACCAGAGGCTTGCTATTTTATTTGGTCACTTAAACAACCCCAAAAATTCTATAAAAATTCAGGGAGGCTCTCAGTAAGATAAGGAAGCTCCCCATATTTTCATTTGGAATTTTTGAACTGTTTAGCATGGTTTCAAAATTCAAAATTTATTTGAACCAATTTTGAATTCTCAATTTTTATTTCTTTGCTTGTCAAGAATTTGCTTTTGACAAATATTTATAAAATATATTCTCGGAACTTCCTGGACAATTTGGAAGTTCAAATTAATTTGTTTGCCAATTTGAGCAATGCATTTGGTTGGAAGGTTTGGGAAGGGTTTTGCTTCCCTTTTAATTGTTTTCAAATGGTGCTTGTTAAACTTAGCAATTTCAAATGTATGCCATGATGCAAGATGACAAAGCAAAAGTGAAAATTTTGTTCAAATTTTACAGTACCAAACTGGGGCTGTTACATGCGGGTGGAGCCACCCCATACCCTTACCCGTGCTCTCCGAGCTTGCCCATCACCCGTACCCATACCCGTAAGCAGGTACAATTTTTCCCATACCCTTCATCCGACAAGGTAAAGGGATACCCGCGGGCAAAAATACCCGCACTTGCAACACATATCAATTAAGTGAAAAAAAAGCTGAAATAATCTGACCATACATAGTCACAAAAAGCAACACATAGTCTACACTATTAAATTCATAAAATCATTAAAAAATATTTAAATAATTTAATCATACATAAGGCCATAAAATAAGCATTACAATAAAGTTTTGACACTATAAGAAGTTCAACCAAAATAAACTCGAGCAATCCAGCAATAGGAAAAAAGACTGGGACACATCATCTATTTGATCTTGACCATGACTCCAAAGAACTTTCCTCCATGCATGTCTCAAACGGCCTATGCGGATTAGAAAATTAGGTTACATTTAATTAAACTAAGCCCCAGTTGATAGAATTTATATGGGTACAAGGGTACGTGGGTATGGGTTATGCAATCCCATGCCCATACCCGCTCTGCCCAATGGGTACAAGATTTCCCTATTTCTATACCCGTGGGTATTTTGTAGTACCAAACCCTTGCCCTAATGGGGTTTTTACCCGCAGGGTATGCGGGTATAGGGTACCAATTGCCATCCCTAACTAGCAAGTGAACAACCGTAAAATGATTCAAATTTATAATCGTGAGCCACGACGTGCTAATCCCGACAAACACAGAAATTGACGCCACTAGGACCTGCGAATAGCCTATTACTCCAATACACGCGGCTGCAGGAACTATCAACATGGAGCAATTATCTCGTGTCCTGGTGGCTCTTCTCTTCCTCGCCCTTGTCGCCACAGAGGCAGCCGCCGTGCCGGGCGCCGACTTCGACGATAGTGATGACGGCGGCCAGCTATCCCACTACGACCGCATCTTTAGCTTCGGCGACTCCCTCACTGATACGGGGAACGGCGGCCATCCTTCCGGCCACCGCCGGGGGGCTTTCTCCCAGGCGCCGTACGGGGAGACCTACTTTCACCATCCCAGCGGCCGGGCCTCCAACGGCTGGCTCATCATCGACTTCATTGATAACCATTACTAGCATTTAGCGAGAAGTTCGGGTTGAGGTATGCATGCGTTGACCTACATTTCCTTCTCATTAACTTCACGATTTCGTGCGCAAAGTGGAATCACGTCCTGCTGCCCGGATGATGCATGTAAAATGCATACATGAACTTTGCATTATAATACTCATATTTCAATCATATTTGCATCATATAAGGGTTATATCATTGTTTTATAAGGATTTTGGGAAGATTTCACAGTTTTCCCATTTTTCTGAAATTAACCCTGCACTGGCAGAAAACCCTATTTTCTATATTTTGATGTTTCAGGGACCCAAATGACGTCCAATTGACCTAATATATTGCGGGGATCATTTTTTGGAAGGAACGAAGCGTAGGAGCGAAGGAAGCGAACAAACGGAGACCCGAGGGCCGAAAGAGGTGGGCGCACGCGGCCAGATTCCTTGGCCGCATGGGCCCCCCTATCCTGGGCCTCGAGCCTCTGATGCCGTCGATCTTCATCCCAGTGCCTTCGTCTTGACCTAAAACCGACTATAAAAATAGTCCCCCGAGGAGTTTCGTGAGGAGGCGGCGGAAAAACAAAAAACCACGAAACAGGAGACAGAAGGCTGCCGCCGGAGAAGATCGAAGGGGGGAAACACCGCCGGAATCACCTCCGGAAGGCTCCTCCATCCCCCCTTCGGAGTCTCCATCAACACCACCGTCAAGACCAGCACCATCTCCATCACCATCTTCGTGATCCACTTCATGCCCCTCATAGTTTGAGATAGTTCGAACTCTAGCTATTGTCTAAGTACTATTCTACATGTCTGTGAATTGCTACTTGTCATTGTTTTGTGGGGAGATTATATTTTCAGGTTGTGTTGTATCACTTATACCATCGAATCATATCATGTCTTTGCGTTGTGAGTAGTTCTCTCATGTTCCTGGGGGCATAGGATGGATTGGCAATAATTTTCACTTAACTTGTGTTGAGTATTTGGTCAAGTTTTTATCTTTTATGATTGTCTTGATGTACAATGTATGAAGTGCACCATATATTGAGTAATGCATGAAGGTGCTATCACACTAGTGTGATGGAATGGGTAGGACCTAGGAGGACACGTAAACCTTGGTCTAATACATGGAGTTACATTAGGAGGGGATTTATATCGGGGACCTTAGAGTGTAATGCTATGGTGGGACTTTATGTCTTAATAATTCTTGTGCAATCATTTACTTGGTCACATGATCCATCATAAGGGGTTTAGTTTATTTATTTAACTACACCTAATTATGGCTCCGTCCAAAGAAGATTAAAACTTGACAAAATGTTTACCTTATTGTTCTAGAAATATTTATGCCATGAAATCCATGTAGCCCTTGGGAACGTTTTCCACCTATAAGAAACACACCACTGAAGCTTGTCCTCTTGCTGCATAGAGGATTGGGCCTTCTCTCTTTGAGAGCTTTCACTTGTCATATTTTATTTTCAGCTTTTTACTTTATTGCAAACTCTACACCAAAAACCCAAAAACACTTGCATCATTTAATCATTTTAGTTTGTCTAGTGCATAGATAATAAGAGAAGTGACACTCTTATTTGAGAGGATAAATACTTATACCTTCTACTCCTCGTGAAATCGATACTAACACTTACACATCGAAGATTTCAACGATCCCCTATACATGTGGGTATCATGACATTTTCTTGCGCCGTTGCCGGGGAGTGTAGCGCTTAAATTTTTATTCTTATTTGCACTAGATATTTATTTTCAGTTCTGCATTTCTTTTTGTTTGTTTTACATCTTGCAATCATCTAAGCTTGGGGGGAGGTTTTCCTCTTTAACTTGTTTGGTTGTGAGTTTTTCTTATATTTACTTTCAGTTTTGCATTTAGTTTAGTTTTATTTCCAGTTTCATATATCAAAACACAAAAAAGATGGAGAAACTTTCTGGAATGTCTATGCCTAATGGTTATGTTAAAAATATGGAAGCCTACTTTGAATATGCAACCGAAGAGGGAACAAGAATGCGTAAATTGCTTGAAGCTCTTCACAAAATGGCTATTCAGTTTTGTGAGTTACATGGTATAACTTGTTTCAATAGAAGAGTTGTTAAACATTCCCACTATCAATGCAAGTATAATAGTGATCCTATAATTGCTTGTTATCATGAAGATAAATTTTCATGCCCTGATATAGAACAAGTTGAGAAATATATTGCTTATGTTGGAGCCCTTGAGATAGACTCTCTTACTGATAAATTTCTTACAACTAGTCATGAAGCTCGTGTAATGAAAGGACAAATTTCTATTATTCTCCAACTTTGCAAAAAAGAATTAGTGACAATGTTTATGTTAAAGAAAGAATTCTTGCTTCCATGGAAAGTACTGATGTTTTGCAGGAATAAGATGATAAAAACATAAGCTTGGAAGAAGAAGAATGTGAAGAGGAGGATAAAAACCTAAGATTGGGGATGCCCGTGCAACCCCAAGAAGATGATGAAAATGATGAACAACTAGAGAATGAAGAGAGAAAACTTCCACCTTCACCACCTATGGATGAGGGTAACACTCAAGACTTTATTGATAATAAACTTTGCTTTTATGATTCTGATGATGAGGAGGACTATCAACCTATACCTAATGATAAAATTATTGATAATAATTTTGATGATGATGAGGAGTATGGTTTAGATATGTTTTATGATAGTACTCTAGATGATGGTCCTATTTTGCTTGATAATCCTCCATGTTTAGAACTTGTTACAAAATTATGTGAGAATAAAAATGATATATTTGCTGCTTATGACAACACTCTCACTTATGAGAGTCTGATGGTTGATATTGATAAGTTGGGTGGTGCCCCAAGCGAAGGCGGAATTGTAGCTAGTAAAGTTTTCCCTCGTTTAACGAACCGAGGTTTATCGAACCAGTAGGACTTTGAAATCAACAACAAGGTGAATGTTGAAGATCTCTGGCGCTTGACCTTCAACAGACGTGGACCTGCACACACTCAACCAAAATACTTTGCCCCTAACGGCGGAAAGGTTGTCAATCTTTCCGGTCTCATAGAAAACAAAGCGGTTAATTATATGATGAAATAGATAAAATATGAAAAGTGACCAGAGGAGTAATGATGATTAAAAGCAAGTAAATGAGGTTGTAAACAATGTAAAAAGATGGACCGGGGGCCATGGGTTCACTAGTGGAGTCTCTCAAGTAAATAAAATATGCATGTGATGGGTGAACGAATTACAGCTAGGCAATTGACAAGATCATGACACAAACCCAATTTAGCTATGACAAAAAGGACATGATAATATTTATGGAGGCATCACGACAAGGAACAAAGACCGTTGAGTCCAACTGCGTCTTTGTCTAAAAAGTCCACCGTGGGATCGCTATCTAGCCTGTCACCCAACGGTATTAAGTTGCAAGCAACAGACAATTGCATTAAGTAAAGTGCATGAAGTAAGCAATACTAATATCAAAATAGACATTAACACCGCTGTTTTACCCTTACTAGCAACATCACACCCTCGCCCTTAGACGTTTCTGTCACTCGTGCCCAGGAACAAAAGGGGGCATGAACCCACTATCTAGCATAAATACCCTCTCTTGGAGATACACACAATCACTTGGCCAAAGTAACTACGCACATCGGAGAGCATGCAAGAACATAAATTACTCATATAAGAATTATGCACAATCTGAACATAACTTCATAATCCATCAGATCCCAGCAAACACATCACATAGCATTACAATAATCGATCTTGATCATGTTAGGCAGCTCACAAAATCATAAGACATGAAGCACAAGAGAGAGAGACTACCAACTAGCTACTGCCATGGACCCGTAGTCCAAGGTGAGACTACTCACAAATCATCCCGGAGGAAGGCATGACGATGAAGAGCCCTCCGGGATCGATCTCCCCTCCGGCAGAGTGCCGGGATCAGCTTCAGATTGGACCCCGAACTAGGGTTTTTGGTGACGGCGCGTCGGCGTCGAGTTTTTGGAAAAATAATCGCCGCCTTCACGTTTTTAGGTTAAAAGGGATTTTATAGGCGTCGGAGGGGGCCGAGGGGTTCCCTAGGAGCAGGGGCGGGCCCCACCCGCGGGTCCTAGGGGGGCCGCGGCAGGAGGCCGCCTGCGCCCTGTGGGTGGCCCCTCGGGCCCCCCTTTGGTCTTCGGGTATCTTATTTCGCATAAAAAATCTCCGTAATTTTTCGTCCAATTCCGAGAATATTTCCAGAAGTAAATTTTCTGAAATACAAAAACAGCAAAAACAGGGAACTAGCACTGGGCATCTTGTCAATAGGTTATGTAACATCCCAGAATTAATATAAGTATTATTAATTCCAAAAATGTGGGCCAACAATTTTTTTAAATTATTTTATGTGTGATTGCTTGTGTTTTGTTGCTTGATGTGTATGTTTGCTGAGTAATAATATGAATAAAGGAAAAGTAACAAAATCAAAATTCAACACATAAAATCATGTGACAAGTGCCACACAAATTTCTCTAAATGAGAAATTAATATTTTCTTTCAATCCAAAATTCAGTGGGGTGACATAGTGATCACTCCCACTTTGCTCTTATACCTTTTCCCTCTTCAAAATATATTTTCAAAAATCTAAATTTAAATTTCTATTTCTTTCTTTATTCTTTCCAAATCACAAAATGTGCTATGATGCACTTATCAAATAAATTACATGATAGCACTAGGAATCCCTATTAATATATATAAAGTCAATGGTGGAAACAAATTTCAAAAATTTGAATTAAAATTCCATTGAAGCATTTCATCGAACACCTGGAGGGCAGAGCCCGTGTTCTTCCCCAATCCGACGAACTCGAGATCAAATTGACGGATTCGGATGTTTGTTTTTCGATTCCTTGCACCACTCCACTTCCCTCCACCTCGCGGACCTGCCCAGCACCTCAGACCAGCAAGGGAGACACCCTAGTGGACGTGGTGATCGTCGACACCCCGGGGAGCAGCCGCACTATCGCCATGCCGCTCATGTCGCCGACGTGTAGGAGGCACCGTAGCCGCCCACCTAGCCCTAGCGCCGCGCCCTGCCTCTCCCAGCACCGCACCGCGCCCCCTGGACGCGGGAATTGGTCACCCCCGACACCACACGCCCATGCCCGCGCCGTCCAGCACTGCCCGAGCTCGCACAGAGCACGCCAGAGCGCCCCCCTTGCCAATATCGCGCCACGCCACCCCACGCTCCCATTCCTGCTCCCTGGCATTCCCGCACCGTAGCCGCACCTCCACCGCCCCTATGGCGAGCCCGCGTGGCCGCTGCACCGCTCCCGCGCCCTGTCCACCATGGACCGGCCGCCGGCTATAAATTGGCCGCCCCGATCCGCATTCCCTCCACACTCCACCCCAGCACATCTACCTCACTCCACATCCTCTCGTGCACCGCCAGGAGGGCGGAGCCGCTGCCGCAGGGCCGCTACTGCCCTGGTTCTTCCCCGAGCCGCCGGAGCCGAAGGTTGGCATCGAGCACGAATCCGCCGTGCCGCTGCTTCCCTCTCCCCTCTGACCCCTCCACCGCACTCCCCATGGACACCGCACTCACCCGCACCCTTTTTCCCCTCTGTATCGTGTACAGAGTTGTAATATCCCGTAGTTTAGAGAACAGAAAGGGTAGAAATAGAATTTGTGCATTCGCATAGCATGCATCTGAAAATGCGGGAAATTTTCGCGCTTTTAAAATAAAGGAGACATAGTGATCGATGTTTCACTTGACTCGATGGGTTAGAGTTTAGATCATCCTGTCAAGTGCAATAAACTTCGAGATGACCTTTATACCAAATTAAATTGAAATCACAAAACAAGAAAAGAGTTATTACTCGACAGACTAATTAGTCAAATTAGTCGATTGTCAAGGTGCAATGATTTTAAACATGACCTTTCCTAATTTTCAACACTTCCAAACACAATTTACAATATGACCAGATATAATTTAATTGAACAGAAGACACACCCATAATCTCATCTATATGAATATACAAATCCAACAAACATCTATTATGATCTCATCTCAATTCATCACATTAACACATACATGATCATATTACAATTCAATCACATCATGTCCTAATTTCAATCTTATCTTTTCTTATCAGTATACTCATCTCAAATTTCAAATACAAACATCCAAAGTCTTTATAGATACAAAAATGGACACAAGATCAAACATTACAAGTGGAATTCAAATGAATAAATGAATATTACAACATTTAATCGAATAAGTACATATCTCATCCAACAAGAAAGAAAATTCCTAAACTAAATCTTAAACTACCTCTTCAATTCATTTTTGATCTTCTCAACTTATCTTGATCTTCTTATCTCCCACATCTTATTCTTGAATTCCTGCGCACAAGAAGAAGAACAGGAAGAAAGGAATTGAAGCAAGTATCTGTTCTTATCAACTTCTCTAGAAATTGTGAAATTCAAAGGTTTTATGCTATGTAAAATAAGATGGAAGCAAAGCTGGCCCCTTTGTTGACAAATTCCTTTTACATACATGAAGCAATTGAAAATCATCTAAAATTAAACAAAGACAAAAGAAATGTTTCTTAATTAAAATGTTTGCCTTCATCACAAGGGTGAGGCAAAACTTTGTGTTGGAATTCGACTAATGGATATTAGGAACTTGTCCTAATACCCAAGTGGTGATTAGAGGGAATTATATATAAGGCAACAATGGATCTTTGGATCATCTAGAAGCAAATGGGCAGCAAAGAGAAGAAGGCAACATTGATCCATTTGAGCAAGCAACAAAGGCAATATGTGACGAAGACAAATAGAATTGATCCAACTATCTTTAGTCAACAAGGCAACATTTTTGTATCCCTCTAATATAGTCAAATTCCTAATAAAGAAAAGCCCACAAGTAAATTGTTCTCTATTGGTATCAAGAACCAATAAGAACAAAGCCCACATGGTAATTGAAATTAATTACCAAGGAAGAAAATAAGCTAATATATAAAGCCCACAAATCCGAAATGTAAAGCCCACAAGATCACCACCCATAACTTGCAAAGCCACTAGTATTTCACAAGCCCACATAGGAGAATCAGCCCACAAGTCCATCTAGTGACAATTACCACTTGTCTTGCTCAAGAATAAATCTCACAAGGAGATAAGACCAATGACAAGTCATCCCTATCCACAACCAAAATATCTAACTTAACTTGAACCTCAAGGAATGCTCATACATGAGGGCTTGACACCCAAGCACCTTACTCACCAATGCAAATGAGGAGTCACCTAGTTGTGTGTCACCACCACAACAACCAGCCATCAGTATATAAACAGGACATCAGCTGTACAAGCCACTGCCCTAGCAGCACTACACCTCTCAGCCGTATCAAATCTTCCCTACATCAAGAAATTCATCTATCATCAATACTCTACTATTTCTACAGCATCAAAACAGCAAGAACACATCATCCTTTGCTCACATCAGATCATCTATATTTCAAGAACACAAGAACATCCACTGAAATAATTTGCAGCTAGATAATACACCCTTGGAACATTGAAGTAGCGAGGAGGAGCAGGCTAACCACAAGACGCAGGTTATCATCATTTTCCAGAAGACCAAGCTGCTTAACAACAGTAGGTTAATTCTTTGTGTGTGTTAGGCAGAGGAGAGGTGCTAGCAAGTTCTGTGAATGACAGGACAGTGCTAGAAAGAGAGGAGAGCAGGGCAGCACATTAAAATCTATCCAAGAATACATCTATAAATCATTCCAATTACCCTTCAACTAGATCTCAACTAGGAGGATAGAAAGAAGTGTATCTCTTAGACTTGCATAGAGTTGCTATACTGAATCATCACAGAGAATAAAAGCCACACTAATATCTGTTCTTATCAAAAAGATATGCCTCAGCCTTTGCATCATTGGTAGCAGCCAAGAAATTACAAAAGTATCTAAACAACAAGATCAAGTGTATTTTATATCCGTTCTTATCGAAATTTACCAAGAAAAGCTACCAGAAATGCTGGACACAGCTAGACTTGATAGATCACAGCTCTTAGCACAAAATAGTTTGTATCAGGGATGTTATATTGCTTGTGTACACTCTGAGGAGGTTTCACATAGCAGTATATACCCTAATTCAATTAAATTGCACACAAGAGTAGGATACAATTACAGTCAAGCTGTTTAAAGCTCTAGCTTCAGAGCTAAGAAGCTCATCACAAGCACATAACACAGCAGAGCAAGTATTTACTCTGAAGAAGCACAGGAAAGCACTAAAAAGCTCCTGTAACTTAAATTGGAAGAAAACACATGATCTTAAGCACATTCAGGACATCCAATTGGATAATTGACATGTCCAGAAACCCTAGATCAACACCGAGACCATCTGTCATCAGCAAGATTGCAAGGGACAGTACCATAGCCACTAGTACTCAGTTCATCACATACCAATTAGTTCATCACGGACACAATTCATCGGCTCACTAGCCGGTCACAGAAGAGAGCACCTCGAGCAGTTGTAGCCGAAGCAGGGCATGGAGCCGAGGTAGGCGTGGGTCGCCGAGGTTGCGGTGATGGCAACACCGCCATCCCGTCGATGACAGCAGCAGCAGAAGAGCAACATTCACAGCACCACCGCACCACTACCATCCACCAGACCACCACCACACCACCATGTCTAGTACCACCCGTCGTCAGAGGTGGATGTCGGGGTTGCAGGGATGTACTGCCGTCGCACCGACATCGGAGTGAAGGCGAGGTTAAGTAGCAGGTCGAGCAGGGGTTCGAGGTGGAGGCCGTGGTCGACACGGAGCAGCGCACCGAGAAGGCGCTGTCGAGCAGAGCTCGAGGGTGTCGGGGTAGACAGCCTGGAGAAGAGAGGAAGTAGAATGAGGCGTAGCCGGTGCGAGACTGCAGGGTGGCGGTGATAGGAGCTGGCGGTGGCCGGAATCGTGAGCGGCAACAGCGGCTATGGTTAGGGTTCAGCGGACGATCTTGTTTGGAGCACGCAGATGGAGAGCCTTAATGGGGAATCAGTAGAGAAGGAGGCGGTGGAGCAGTAGCAGGGCCCCACGACAGCAGATGTGGCCGGAGCCGGCTGGAGCAGAGGGTGGCGACGGCGGCGGCGCCCGCGTGCGTGAGAAGGAGAAGGGAAACAAGAGGTTGTCCTCGTGCGTGCATGTGCGTGAGAGGAATGAGATAGAGGAGTAAGAGTTGGGTCGGGTTCGACCCAGTAACTGTTTGGGCTCGGCCCAAATGGTTGGGTTCGACCCACTCCAATCAAAACGACCGTAGGGTCATTTTGGTATTTTAGCCAGCCCATACTAAAATTCATCCAAATTCAAACAATTTGAAATCCTCACCCAAACTCTGAAAAATTCAAATATAATCCTAAAAATAAAATAAAAATATGTTTTCAACTCAAAATTTTATAAGGATTCCAAATATGATTTTTATTTCATTTATTGAAAAAGTTTTCTTGAATGAAAAATTCAAAAATACTTAAGTGGATATGATTTGAATTAATTCCAAAATTAAGTTTTGCAAAGATTTCTTGTGTGAATAATTCAAAGATCTTTAAGTGGACATGAATTGAATTATCCTCAAAAATTCAAGAATCCTTAAGTGGAAATGAATTGAACTATTTTCAAAAACAATTATTTTCTAAAATCAATTTGAGTACAAAGTTCAAAATATATAATTTGAACTTTATTACATTCTATAAATGACTGTCCTGTTACTCATCCTAGGTAAAACACACAAAGAAGAATCCATCTAAAATCATTCACCCTTGTGTTGATAATATTTGAAAGTTAGTCAAGTAAATAAAATTTGAATAAATAACTACTTCATGATGTTAATGAAAGGTTTTCTTAAAGGCATTAAAATTGATAACTTAAAATTGCAAATCTAGTTTTTCTCGCAAAGAGAAAAGTATTTACTTGAATAAATAAATTCTTTACATCAATAAAAGTGGTAAACACTTAATTCTAGATATCATAACAATTCAGAGTAATTTAACCAAACCACAAATTATAAACACTAACTAATCCTTAACCCTTAAAATCACTTCAGTTATCAAAGTATCAAGTACAACAAAGCTTACACTTGTGAGCTTGGGTATTTTTGGGGATTTTACGATGCATCTCATATCTATGCATAATAGCATCTTGACAGTGTTTCAGTAGTCCTTACCAGGACTACATTGCTATTTTCAGATCTCGGGGTTTTACCGCAAACCCTAGAACCCCGAAGGACATGAATTGCCACCTTTATCATAGGCAAGTTCATTCTTGCATACCGATTGATGTATTTTTATCAAAGTACTTGCAAAGTTACTTATACGTTCCTTTCACTTGCATCAAAAAGAAAAAGTATTTTTGAATGATATGGTATATACTATTGGTTGGTGGTAGAACAATGGTAAGATGAATAGGTACGGTGTTCCATCGTATGGGAAGGTATATATCCTTAGGAAATTAATAACCCCTGTTCCAGTGATCCTTTCGCCGTACTGAAAGCATCAACCAACGGACTTTGTATGGGCGGGGTCAGTCAAAGGCTTCTTTTCTCATCCGCATATCCTCGGCAGGCCTACACCGGGTTGGGTCGTTGCGGTGGCCAACAGCGTGGAAGCGCGTGCTCTTCCTGCCCGACGGGGTAATTGGTGGGGAAGCTCGGGAGGGGTGATGGGTATGCGTGGAACATGATTCCCCTACCGCATCATAAATGGGCGGATGTGTGTTGATTTGGGAGAAGCTCCACATGACTGGATGTCCTGAGCCTTAGCTATAACACTCATGGAGTGTAAAGAGAGCATATAAAGGGCCAGGCAACTGTTAGGTAAAGTGATGCAACTCTGCAGAGTCAAACAAACAAATTTGTGATATGACAACCGTGTTCCCGGAATGGAACTACGAGATCGAGGCCGGAATGGAGTCCCATTTGGATTCACAAGACCGGTGGAGGCTGGGACATAGTTTTCAGAATAAAATCTATCCTTTGAAGAAATGTTTACAAAAACTTGCATCTATGCCAAAGACCCGAGGTTTTGGCAGTATCTACTGCATAAAACACCTTATCTCTATATTTAGAACTTGCTGAGTAACGCTGTTACTCACTCCTTTCCATTTGACCCCCTGCTTAGACTTTTGGAGCCATCAAGGACGTTGCTAGATATCCATCACGATGTT
Organism: Puccinellia tenuiflora; assembly: GCA_012064385.1. Classification (NCBI taxonomy): domain Eukaryota; kingdom Viridiplantae; phylum Streptophyta; class Magnoliopsida; order Poales; family Poaceae; genus Puccinellia; species Puccinellia tenuiflora. The sequence goes on along the minus strand of QRDG01000534.1, from coordinate 1,259,275 downwards.
GAGGAGGTCTTCCACAAGGAATCAAGTCGACCTGGTGGAGCTTGAAGGAGTTGACCGCTACTTCACCAACGGAAGAATGACGACAACCATGGCAATGGAGGGGCAAAGACAGCAGTGTCAATGGCATACTTAAAGACCACACTGCCAATGGAGGAGACAACATCTATTGGAAGGAGGAGTACAACCCTGGATAAAGATGTTCCAGATGGAATAGATTAGGGCTATGTCAATAGTAGTAGTGGATTAGGAATAGAGCTAGAGCTAATCTCCAGCTTAGTGATACGAATTGGATCTTTTCTGGATTTCATTTGTATGAGACTTGCTTTGATATAAAGGAGGTTCTCAAGATTTTGTATTGAATATTGTTGTAATCATATAGTGCTACCTTGGACCTGCTATGTTTCTGTTGTACTACTCTGAGGGATGTAATATTCACGGATAAGTCCTTCTGTGAGTGTTATGTCAACGACGTGCGCACTACAACATGCAGTGGTGTGCTGGGTCACCGCAGATGGTATCAGAGCAAAAGCGACCTTAGGTTTAAAACCCTTTTAGGAGACTTGTAGGTTGGTAAAGACTATAGGAAGTTATTTTATCTAAACTATATCTTTCTATAACTTATGGTGGTTATTCACTTGAGAATAATAACATCATACTTATATAGAGTATTCTTATCTATTCTTCTATAGGTATAGTACTTATCTATCTTGTATCTTTTTAAAAACTGGTATACCATTTGAGAGATTGCCCTATACAATAGCTATACCAAAGAGTGTTATATCCCAAGTCGGTGATATCTATGTGGTATCATTGATAACAACATCCTATGAAGTAGATCCCTATCATAAGGGGATGATGAGGAAAGAAGAGAAGAGGGTGGTAATGGTGAGTTGATATACGAAGCCATGAAAGTTATGGTAAGTATGCCAATTCCATTGGGATGCATGACCAAAGAGGATTGTCGAACAATGAGAGACCATTTCATGGAGGTTATGGAGCTGTGCACTTGTCCAAAAGAGAAGTATTATGGTATTCATGTATACCAATAGTACCTATACGAGTGATTGTGAGGTCACATAAGACTACACTTGCTGAGATGAAGAAGTATGGAAGTATACCAAGGTATGAAGACAAAGTTCCATGCCAAGAAGACTTAGTTCCTTTTGAACTAAGATGGAGATAGGTATTCTTATACACTAGGTCAGAATTACTCAATTGCGATTGGTCAATTGTGGTAAATACTCATAGAAGACACTTTGAGTGAAGGATAAACCTGTCCCATAAGACAGTGAGGCAAGAGTTGTTATATAGAATAGGTCTATAAGGTAATATATACCTAACTTGTAGTGTATAGCATCTAAGCCTAGGTACTTGAGATGCTTTTACTCAAAGTACTACTTATTTTACGGGCCTATGGTGCATGAGTGATATATAACTGTATTTGGGTTTTATTGGTTCCTATTGGATTATTGATTGACTAGATCCGGGCATGAAGTTTGAACTTGATGTGCAAATGCATGTTGCAACATTTTGTTCTTTCTTGATGTTACTGGTCTAGAGGGTACATGGGTTAGTATGAGAGCGTTCTGAGTGATCAGAAATTTGAGGCAGCAATGGAAGCTCACCAAGAGAAGGAAGTGAAAAGAAGACAGAATTCAATGAAGCCACTGATGGAGATAGACCACATTCCACCTCATATTAGGATGTGGAGACATATTCTACTAGTATAAGGAAGGATGGAGGAACAAAGTAAGTTTGATCAAGAGTATTACAAATAGCTGGACAAGGATTTACCAAAGATGATGCAAGGAAAGCTACATCAGGAGACATAACCAAGAAGGAAGGTTATAAAGTCTTTGCATGTCAAGTCATGAAGTCTTTACATGGAAGTTCAAATTCAAGGATGAAGAAGGAAATATGCAGAATACATATGGATTTGTCGTAACATGGTGGAAGAGGTTATATTTGGAGCAATAAGGAGGTATTGATACTACTTGGATTGAGTTCAAGAAGAAGTTTAGCAACACTTATGTATCTAAGAGTACCATAAGGTTGAAGAGAAAGGAGGCTGGAAGTTGGAAGAACGTGGATATTTTCAGTTCTTGAAGAATAAAAGGGGAGTTGGTCATCTATTCTGAGGCATTACTAGAAATGGGAGTGAAGGAATAAACCGCCAAACAAGAGTTCAGGATTAGAGATTGGACATCTACCAGGAGAAACTTTGTGTTGGATACAAAGACAGTTTACAAGGGAGAGTGGTGAGAAAGACAACCGATAAATAAGGATAAGCCAACAAGAGATGACGGAAGTGAAGCACCTGGATGGAAGCACGTTGATATTCCAGGAATGACATATCAATTATGTCAAGAAGTGCAATTAAAAAAGTCAATGTTGAGAAGAACATCAGAACCATGGGAGAAGATTCTATTTTGTCATGGATTAACGATAAGCGAAGGTGGACCAATTTGGAAGAAGATGTCTCATAGATATGATGCCAAGTTGCAAAGTCACCATTTATATCGGGAGTAACTATGGAGAAAGTTGTATTATCAAGAGGATGGACATCTTAGAACCAACCACTCGGATGGTGGACATACCATAAATTTTTCGGGAAACTGTTAGAAACCTTATAGTAGTATCTCTTTACCGGAGAACGATACTGGGGATCCACAATATGTTGGATATACCTTGTGTTCTTCCTGAGACCATGAGGTATAGATAGTGGAAGTTGAGCAGAAATGTGAATTATGAAGCTTGATTGAATGGAGCTAACCGAATAAAGTTTGAATGACACACGGTTAACGGAGGAAGTATTAGGAAATTCCAAGGGAGAGAGTGAACAAGTGTATTGGATAGTACTTGGTTTAAGACAACACGAAGTTTGGAAGGAATACTTAGACTGAGATAGTGCTGAACTAATTATCAATGCTCTAGAAGTTCTTCGTAAGAATGAGCATTGTCAGAATTCTTTTCTGAAGTAAAAGAGGCAGATGAGATTTGGAGGTTGAAAATCGCAAGGAGTCCAGTGATCATAGGAGCTATAACTAGAGGATCTAAAGTAGATGGAATAAAAAGAACTAGTGTTCAAGGATGAGAAGGTATACCGTGTCAATACCAGGATACGAGGAGATGGACATCAAAAGGATTGTTCACCCTGAATACAAGTGACGTTGGACTACCTGTATGATAGAATATTTATGGTTGGATGGAGTACTTGTGTCTAATCCATTCGGAGGAAGCAAACCACTTAAGAAGAATTATGTTCTATACTGCCAGTAAGGACAGTTATCTAAGAGGTTCTGGAGCCTAGGCGATGAGCTTACCCTTAGAAGTAAAGTCCCTTTAGTATTCTGATTATAAGGAAGTGTACCAACGAACATATCTGAAGATCTTATAAGGATGTAGAAAAGGATCTTCGACAGAAGGCTATAAAGCCAGGGATACTGCAAGAATGTCTGAAATGGACAATCCGAGATACATGAAAGAGTAGTAAGATTCTTGGAATTTATCAAATAATCGATGACAGTTGGCAGATGGAAGTATGAATCAGTGGAGGATGTACAGAAGGATTTTGGACAAGGGATCACTTAAATATACGTCCACATCAGAAAGGAGTTTGAGAGATCATATCTGCAGAAGTTCTTTCTATTCTATTCTACGCGAGAGAGTCAAAACTTCGGGACGAAGTTTAGTTTAAGGGGGAGAGGATGTAATATCCCGTAGTTTAGAGAGCAGAAAGGGTAGAACTAGAATTTGTGCATTCGCATAGCATGCATCTGAAAATGCGGAAAATTTTCGCGCTTTTAAAATAAAGGAGACATAGTGATCGATGTTTCGCTCGACTCGATGGGTTAGAGTTTAGATCATCCTGTCAAGTGCAACAAACTTCGAGATGACCTTTATACCAAATTAAATTGAAATCACAAAACAAGAAAAGAGTTATTACTCGATAGACTAATTAGTCAAATTAGTCGATTGTCAAGGTGCAATGATTTTAAACATGACCTTTCCTAATTTTCAACACTTCCAAACACAATTTACAATATGACCAGCTATAATTCAATTGAACAGAAGACACACCCATAATCTCATCTATATGAACATACAAATCCAACAAACATCTATTATGATCTCATCTCAATTCATCACATTAACACATACATGATCATATTACAATTCAATCACATCATGTCCTAATTTCAATCTTATCTTTTCTTATCAGTATACTCATCTCAAATTTCAAATACGAACATCCAAAGTCTTTATAGATACAAAAATGGACACAAGATCAAACATTACAAGTGGAATTCAATGAATAAATGAATATTACAACATTTAATCGAATAAGTACATATCTCATCCAACAAGAAAGAAAATTCCTAAACTAAATCTTAAACTATATCTTCAATTCATTTTTGATCTTCTCAACTTATCTTGATCTTCTTATCTCCCACATCTTATTCTTGAATTCCTGCGCACAAGAAGAAGAACAGAAAGAAAGGAATTGAAGCAAGTATCTGTTCTTATCAACTTCTCTAGAAATTGTGAAATTCAAAGGTTTTATGCTATGTAAAATAAGATGGAAGCAAAGCTGGCCCCTTTGTTGACAAATTCCTTTTACATACATGAAGCAATTGAAAATCATCTAAAATTAAACAAAGACAAAAGAAATGTTTCTTAATTAAAATGTTTGCCTTCATCACAAGGGTGAGGCAAAACTTTGTGTTGGAATTCGACTACTGGATATTAGGAACTTGTCCTAATACCCAAGTGGTGATTAGAGGGAATTATATCTAAGGCAGCAATGGATCTTTGGATCATCTAAAAGCAAATGGGCAGCAAAGAGAAGAAGGCAACATTGATCCATTTGAGCAAGCAACAAAGGCAATATGTGACGAAGACAAATAGAATTGATCCAACTATCTTTAGTCAACAAGGCAACATTTTTGTATCCCTCTAATCTAGTCAAATTCCTAATAAAGAAAAGCCCACAATTAAATTGTTCTCTATTGGTATCAAGAACCAATAAGAACAAAGCCCACATGGTAATTGAAATTAATTACCAAGGAAGAAAATAAGCTAATCTATAAAGCCCACAAATCCGAAATGTAAAGCCAACAAGATCACCACCCATAACTTGCAAAGCCACTAGTATTTCACAAGCCCACATAGGAGAATCAGCCCACAAGTCCATCTAGTGACAATTACCACTTGTCTTGCTCAAGAATAAATCTCACAAGGAGATAAGACCAATGACAAGTCATCCCTATCTATAACCAAAATATCTAACTTAACTTGAACCTCAAGGAATGCTCATACATGAGGGCTTGACACCCAAGCACCTTACTCACCAATGCAAATGAGTAGTCACCTAGTTGTGTGTCACCACCACAACAACCAGCCATCAGTATATAAACAGGACAGCAGCTGTACAAGCCACTGCCCTAGCAGCACTACACCTCTCAGCCGTATCAAATCTTCCCTACATCAAGAAATTCATCTATCATCAATACTCTACTATTTCTACAGCATCAAAACAGCAAGAACACATCATCCTTTGCTCACATCAGATCATCTATATTTCAAGAACACAAGAACATCCACTGAAATAATTTGCAGCTAGATAATACACCCTAGGAACATTGAAGCTGCGAGGAGGAGCAGGCTAACCACATGACGCAGGTTATCATCATTTTCCAGAAGACCAAGCTGCTCAACAACAGTAGGTTAATTCTTTGTGTGTGTTAGGCAGAGGAGAGGTGCTAGCAAGTTCTGTGAATGACAGGATAGTGCCAGAAAGAGAGGAGAGCAGGGCAGCACATTAAAATCTATCCAAGAATACATCTGTAAATCATTCCAATTACCCTTCAACTAGATCTCAACTAGGAGGATAGAAAGAAGTGTATCTCTCAGACTTGCATAGAGTTGCTATACTGAATCATCACAGAGAATAAAAGCCACACTAATATCTGTTCTTATCAAAAAGATATGCCTCAGCCTTTGCATCATTGGTAGCAGCCAAGAAATTACAAAAGTATCTAAACAACAAGATCAAGTGTATTTTATATCTGTTCTTATCAAAATTTACCAAGAAAAGCTACCAGAAATGCTGGACACAGCTAGACTTGATAGATCACAGCTCTTAGCACAAAATAGTTTGTATCGGGGATGTTATATTGCTTGTGTACACTCTGAGGAGGTTTCAAATAGCAGTATATACCCTAATTCAATTAAATTGCACACAAGAGTAGGATAAAATTACAGTAAAGCTTTTTAAAGCTCTAGCTTCAGAGCTAAGAAGCTCATCACAAGCACATAACACAGCAGAGCAAGTATTTGCTCTGAAGAAGCACAGGAAAGCACTAAAAAGCTCCTGTAACTTAAATTGGAAGAAAACACATGATCTTAAGCACATTCAGGACATCCAATTGGATAATTGACATGTCCAGAAACCCTAGATCAACACCGAGACCATCTGTCATCAGCAAGATTGCAAGTGACAGTACCATAGCCACTAGTACTCAGTTCATCACATACCAATTAGTTCATCACGGACACAATTCATCGGCTCACTAGCCGGTCACAGAAGAGAGCACCTCGAGCAGTTGTAGCCAAAGCAGGGCATGGAGCTGAGGTAGGCGTGGGTCGCCGAGGTTGCGGTGATGGCAACACCGCCATCCCGTCGGTGACAGCAGCAGCAGAAGAGCAGCATTCACAGCACCACCGCACCACTACCATCCACCAGACCACCACCACACCACCATGTCCACTACCACCCGTCGTCAGAGGTGGATGTCGGGGTTGCAGCGATGTACTACCGTCCCACTGGCATCGGAGTGAAGGCGAGGTTAAGTAGCAGGTCGAGCAGGGGTTCGAGGTGGAGGCCGTGGTCGACACGGAGCAGCGCACCGAGAAGGCGCTGTCGAGCAGAGCTCGAGGGTGTCGGGGGCAGATAGCCTGGAGAAGAGAGGAAGTCGAAGGAGGCGTAGCCGGTGCGAGACTGCAGGGTGGCGGCGATAGGAGCTGGCGGTGCCGGAATCGTGAGTGGCAGCAGCGGCTAGGGTTAGGGTTCAGCGGACGATCTTGTTTGGAGCACGCAGATGGAGAGCCTTGATGGGGAATCAGAAGAGAAGGAGGCGGTGGAGCAGTAGCAGGGCCCCACGACAGCAGACGTGGCCGGAGCCGGCTGGAGCAGAGGGTGGCGACGGCGGCGGCGCCCGCGTGCGTGAGAAGGAGAAGGGGAACGAGAGGTTGTCCTCGTGCGTGCGTGTGCGTGAGAGGAATGAGAGAGAGGAGTAAGAGTTGGGTCGGGTTCGACCCAGTAACTGTTTGGGCTCGGCCCAAATGGTTGGGTTCGACCCACTCCAATCAAAACGACCAGAGGGTCATTTTGGTATTTTAGCCAGCCCATACTAAAATTCATCCAAATTCAAACAATTTAAAATCCTCACCCAAACTCTGAAAAATTCAAATATAATCCTAAAAATAAAATAAAAATATGTTTTCAACTCAAAATTTTATAAGGATTCCGAATATGATTTTTATTTCACTTATTGAAAAAGTTTTCTTGAATGAAAAATTCAAAAATCCTTAAGTGGATATGATTTGAATTAATTCCAAAATTAAGTTTTGCAAAGATTTCTTGTGTGAATAATTCAAAGATCTTTAAGTGGACATGAATTGAATTATCCTAAAAAATTCAAGAATCCTTAAGTGGAAATGAATTGAACTATTTTAAAAAACAATTGTTTTCTAAAATCAATTTGAGTACTAAGTTCAAAATATATAATTTGAACTTTATTACATTCTATAAATGACTGTCCTGTTACTCATCCTAGGTAAAACACACCAAGAAGAATCCATCTAAAATCATTCACCCTTGTGTTGATAATATTTGAAAGTTAGTCAAGTAAATAAAATTTGAATAAATAACTACTTCATGATGTTAATGAAAGGTTTTCTTAAAGGCCTTAAAATTGATAACTTAAAATTACAAATCTTGTTTTTCTCGCAAAGAGAAAAGTATTTACTTGAATAAATAAATTCTTTACATCAATAAAAGTGGTAAACACTTAATTCTAGATATCATAACAATTCAGAGTAATTTAACCAACCCACAAATTATAAACACTAACTAATCCTTAACCCTTAAAATCACTTCAGTTATCAAAGTATCAAGTACAACAAAGCTTACACTTGTGAGCTTGGGTATTTTTGGGGATTTTACGATGCATCTCATATCTATGCATAATAGCATCTTGACAGTGTTTCAGTAGTCCTTACCAGGACTACATTGCTATTTTCAGATCTCGGGGTTTTACCGCAAACCCTAGAACCCCGAAGGACATGAATTGACACCTTTATCATAGGCAAGTTCATTCTTGCATACCGATTGATGTATTTTTATCAAAGTACTTGCAAAGTTACTTATACGTTCCTTTCACTTGCATCAAAAAGAAAAAGTATTTTCGAATGATATGGTATATACTATTGGTTGGTGGTAGAACAATGGTAAGATGAATAGGTACGGTGTTCCATCATATGGGAAGGTATATATCCTTAGGAAATTAATAACCCCTGTTCCAGTGATCCTTTCGCTGTAGTGAAAGCATCAACCAACGGACTTTGTATGGGCAAGGTCAGTCAGAGGCTTCTTTTCTCATCCGCATATCCTCGGTAGGCCTACACCGGGTTGGGTCGTTGCGGAGGCCAACAGCGTGGAAGCGCATGCTCTTCCTGCCCGACGGGGTAATTGGTGGGGAAGCTCGGGAGGGGTGATGGGTATGCATGGAACATGATTCCCCTACCGCATCATAAATGGGCGGATGTGTGTTGATTTGGGAGAAGCTCCACATGACTGGATGTCCTGAGCCTTAGCTATAACACTCATGGAGTGTAAAGAGAGCATATAAAGGGCCAGGCAACTGTTGGGTAAAGTGATGCAACTCTGCAGAGTCAAACAAACAAATTTGTGATATCACAACCGTGTTCCCGGAATGGAACTACGAGATCGAGGCTGGAATGGAGTCCCATTTGGATTCACAAGACCGGTGGAGGCTGGGACATAGTTTTCAGAATAAAATCTATCCTTTGAAGAAATGTTTACAAAAACTTGCATCTATGCCAAAGACCCGAGGTTTTGGCAGTATCTAGTGCATAAAACACCTTATCTCTATATTTAGAACTTGCTGAGTAACGCTGTTACTCACTCCTTTCCATTTGACCCCCTGCTTAGACTTTTGGAGCCATCAAGGACGTTGCTAGATATCCATCACGATGTTGAGGAGGTCTTCCACAAGGAATCAAGTCGACCTGGTGGAGCTTGAAGGAGTTGACCGCTACTTCACCAACGGAAGAATGACGACAACCATGGCAATGGAGGGGCAAAGACAGCAGTGTCAATGGCATACTTAAAGACCACACTGCCAATGGAGGAGACAACATCTATTGGAAGGAGGAGTACAACCCTGGATAAAGATGTTCCAGATGGAATAGATTAGGGCTCTGTCAATAGTAGTAGTGGATTAGGAATAGAGCTAGAGCTAATCTCCAGCTTAGTGATACGAATTGGATCTTTTCTGGATTTCATTTGTATGAGACTTGCTTTGATATAAAGGAGGTTCTCAAGATTTTGTATTGAATATTGTTGTAATCCTATAGTGCTACCTTGGACTTGCTATGTTTCTGTTGTACTACTCTGAGGGATGTAATATTCATGGATAAGTCCTTCTGTGATTTGTTATGTCAACGACTTGCGCACTACAACATGCAGTGGTGTGCTAGGTCACCGCAAGAGTCGTCGCCAGGAGCTTGCCGGAGTTGCGCCGTGGCCACGGAAGCGACGGGAAGCTCGACGCCGACGAACCAGCCGTCCCCAGCAAGCACCAGTCCTCCCAAGGTCTTCCCCGGTCCACCGCCGTCGTTCTGCACCATCCCCGCATCCACCCGAGCCCCCTAGGTGATCAATCCATCCACCACCGTGCCGCCGGCGCGGTGGCGCCGCCGAAGTTAGGTCGCCGTCGACGCCTTTGAACGTAGGCCGTTGGATCTAGATCCAACGGCAGCATACCGTTTCGTTTAAGTGGGCTGACGGGCTGACCCCATCCGTCAGCGTTTTATTCATTTAAACGCGCACGCTGAGTCACTGACGTGTAGGCCCCACCTGTCATAACTTTGAACATTATCCAGAATAGTTAGGTTATCTAATTTAATTTTTCCAGAGAATTCCAGTGCTGGCATCAACTTTAAAAATTCATATCTCGAGATCTGGACATCCAAATAAATCAAATAAATATGTTCTGGAAAGATTATGAAATTATCTAACTCACCAAAGTGGTTTCATTTCATTTAGATTAATAAATAAAGAGTAGTTTTAAAAATTCCACAGAAGGTATAAAATCTAAACTTGTTTGTTTCTGATACTCTGTTAATCCAAATAATGTCAAACTAATTTTGTTAGCTAAGTAATGTGATAACTTAGCTTCCCTAAGTTTTGTAGAATTAATTAATCATTATTAATTAATTTGCATCTGTTGAAAAAAAGAAAGCCTTTCTAAACTAAGACATTTATAAAAAAATAATGGTAAATCCAAATGAGTTGGGACCAATTTTGTTAGATCACATTTAATCAGTGTTAGTTACCCCTAAAAGGATTTAATTTTTGAATAAAATTAACTTGAGTTGTAGCAAAAACTAGAATATTGACTTACTGGATTAAAACAATTATACAAGGAGTTTAATAGCTCAAATTAAATTGAATCCAATTAGGTTGTCTTCTACACATCAGTAGCTTTCTGTAGAATTTAGTTCATATTTTTTTGATCAACAAAACTTAAGTTATGCAATTAAACATGAAACCCTAGTTTCTGCCATAATTATGACATAATTAAATAATGGTTAATCGAATTAAATTGAATTCAAATTATGTTACCTTGTGTGTGCAGTAGCTAAATTGTGATGTTTATGATTTTAATGATGTGATGCTTGCTTGGTTAGGTTAGTGATTGTTTGTATTGTTTAATTATCGAATAGATGAGAACGTTGCCGGAGCCTACGAGGAAGGGGAATACTTCGAACAGCAGGAACCCGAGCACTTTGTTGAGCAAGGCAAGCTACTTCACTGAGCTTGCATTTATATTCATCTACTTGGTCACTTGAATTATTCAAAAGTAGTTATGATTTTGAAAACCTTTTTAGACATACAGGAAAAACTATTTTTGCCACCCTATATAGAAATATAGAGTAGAGATTTAAAACAATAGGATGGGAAAAGTATGATTTATTCCAAACTCCTTTTCAAACTACCATGGATAGAAGTGACAGGCCGAATTGTCGGTCTGGCTGTGGAGAAAGGTTGAAGGGTGATGTTTATGAAAAATGCTCATTGTGTCCTAGTACTATGACGACCAACCAATAACCTGTGCGACCACATCTACCCACATATGGGAACGGGCGTAGTCATATAATTTGCTCATATTAGTATGGGATGCCTCAACAACAAGGATGACCTCGTTCCACGAGGGGATGGTCATGGTGACCTACCCCCGGACCTGGGTCTCACTGTCTTATGGACGGGGGATTGAAGGGCTCTGCTCGCCGGGCAGAACTACGAGTCCTCACATCTAGGTTCCTCGACGGGGGATCCTGTACTAGGTGTCAGAGGAATGGTGAATTCGTAGCGGTAGGGTCCTATACTAGCATGAGCGAAGGACAGGCTATGGTCGGTGGCTCAACTTCGCATACACCTTGTATGGCGGGACGTGGCAGACACGATGAGTTACCGGATGAATGGGGGAAAAGCGTGCTACCTCTGCAGAGGGTAAAACTATTCGAATAGCCGAGTCCTCAGATATGGACAGTTGGGAGGCTGTCCTAGGCCATGTGCAAGTTTTTTTTTTACAAAAGTTGTAAATTTAAAGAAACAAATGTGGAGGTGATGTTACACAACTATACCAAATGGAGTGGTATGAGTTGTTGGAGATAAATGGACCATGATGAAATATGGTCGGGAAAAAGGAGGAGTTTTGGGTAAATAATAAAAATGGTGATTTCTTTAAGATAGTGATGGAATTCTTCTTATCTTTTTCAACAAGGGTATAGAGATGTTTTTCAATAAAGATATAGAGATGTTTAATAAAAGTGCCTTAGAAATCAACCTAAAACTGGTACACACTCACGTTAGGGGTAGTTTGCGAGTACAATTCCCATTGTACTCATATTGATTTCGTCCCTGGCTATTGTCTTAGCCAAATCCCGAGGAGAACTACGCCGAAGTGGAGTATGGTGACTTCTATGCGAACTAGGGATCTTCGTGAGTCAACTGCCTGTCGGGTCGTCATTAGGACGTGTTGGACTTCTACTACGTAGCTTCCGCTGAATGCTTTTGATTTGGCCCTTGAAGGCAACTATGTAAGACTTGGTCTAAGTGACCTATTATGTAAGACTTTAATTCGGTACTGTAATGGATGTAAACTTTGGTATTCAATTCGGATTATGGGCAACGACAGACTGATCATGGGATCGTTGTGTGACAAAATGCATAAAAATGATATAAATGACAGTAAAAACATGTGACAATATCACAAAACTAGCATGGATCACTAAAAAATTATAGATACGTTTGAGATGTATCAGAGTCCTACTTTATTTTTGAATTCTCCTATTCACACCATGGAGGAGAAGCTTTTATATGTTGAAAAGTACATATGCGGGCTGAAATTATCTTGCACTAATAACCATTCCACCCACAACCATCATGTTTATGATGTTTCTTGCAATTATTTTGAGAGAGGAAAACATGCTAATATCTTACATGATAGTTTTAATAATCCTTTATATGTTCCTAAGTTTGCAAAGTTGCACCAATCTAATAGTTGTTTTATCAAATTTGGTTCCACTACTTGTAACTATTATGAGAGGACAAAACATGGTTCTAAATATTTCAATATTATTACGTTTCCTCTCTTTAAGTTCAAAGTCTTGAAATTGCTCTCGTTTTATCTTCCTATGCTACCTGCTTTGTGTTTCAATGATTTATTTTCTTACAAGATCCCAATGCATAGGAAGTGGGTTAGACTTAAATGAGTTTCATATTTTTCTCTTGATGCTCTCTTTTGCATTTCAATTCTTATTCCTATGTGAGCATCATTAAAACTATCATGCCTAGCTATATGGCTATAAAGAAAGCGCTTTACGGGAGGCAACCCGGTTGTTTTTATTGTTGATTTTCTTTGTGTCCTCTTGCTGTAACAAGAGATTTGGTTTTTATTTTTGTTTCTGGAATTTTTAATAAAGTGCCAAGTTTTACCCATTTTGGATTGAAAAAGTTGCTTATTGTATTCGGAGATTTTATTCCAGCACGAATCTGTGCACGGTATGATTTTTCACTCCTATTCTGTAACTCCGAATGAGCTGATATTTTAACTGTAGATGCAACTTTTCGTACTCTGTAAGAATGAATGGTTTCAGAATTTTTGGACATATTTAAGTAGGGTATAAAAATGCGTTTTCCTGCTGCTATTTTTCTGGACAGATTCTGTCCCATTTTGTTTGATGCATTCTTTGAACTTTTAACTTGAATCTTTTTGATCCAATTGAGTTTATAAGTAGGCATACAACATTATACACTTTCTGGAAATTCATATGAATTTTTGTTTAAGGATTTTATGCAGCAAGCAATTCATTTGTCTATCACTACTAATGTCACCCCACAGAAAAGAAATGGGAGAAACGGTGTTTTGAAGTTTTTTTCACAGGGATTAGAGGAGATGCACCAAGAGCTATCCAAGGATGGTGAAGACCATAAGCTTGGGGATGTGAAGACAACCCCACTGGACCAATACACTCTCGGTTTGCACACATCTAACTTATGTTTTTCGATCAATGCACTTTATCGCATAAACTTGGACCGTCTTTTATTTGCTTTTTATTTTGGTTTTATTTTTGTTTGTCTTGATACCACCACTATCATTTTATATGAGAGAGCTACTGGAAATTTGGGTTGAATTAAGTTGGATGTTATTAAAAAATATTGGGAAAGGGATGTTTGAGTTGATTCAAAAAGATACATATAGTTGCATGAATCATGTGCTTTTAATGAGTATTAATTTACTAGTGTTTTATCAAGAGCTATCTCTTATTCATGTTTGATGCTGAATGCTACTTTACTTTGTTTAACATGGATTGGTTAGTTCTATGGACACTTATGCATGCATTTAGACAGTCAACTTTCTCCCTCTTGCTAGCCCAAAAATTCCAACAAGCAAAAACTTGTTGTCCAACACCTTCAACCAAAGTTTTTCCAGTGAGTCCACCATATCTACCTATTAGCTTTATGCTATTCCGATTATGTTTATCATGTTACTTTGTATTATTTATACCTATGAATTAAAATGCTTATGTTATTGATTGTTATGGGAAAAGTTGGCTAAAAAGCTCTCACACCTTACTTTTATTGCACTTAGTAAACATGAACCATTGTGATTAAAATTATGAAGTTGTGAGCTTGACAAGAGTCTTGGTTGGGAGTTAGCTCATATGTGCTGTCACATGGCAAGCTTTCAACGTGCTCTTATATTTAGTTGATATCATGTACTTTTGTTTATGGATGCTTATCATCGTGCCAAATAAATGCGGAAACTTAGTAAGTTTGAGGAGTTTGTATAAATGGCTAGAGAGACGCCTGGGCCGCTAATCTAAGCCATGCATCATTCATGGTGAAAATTTACTTACATGCTATGGTGAACCTTCAGTGATGCACCTCATAATAAAAAGCTATACCAATAGTAAATAAAAAGGGTGTTGAGATTGTTCATTAGGTTTTTTTGTCTTGTCATTTTGACATGGGCTTGTTCCATGTCCTGGGACAAGAGGTACCCCAGTTGACGCTCTTGATGACGCTATTATATTACTTACAATGACTTTAACTTGAACTTGCTTGGTGGCCCGAGTTGAGTAACACCGTGGTGTAGGTACTCGTATTCACGGGGCATGAGGCATTCAACCCATACTTTGTCAAGCACACTACTCATATTTGCTTTCACTTTAAACTTTAACCATTCAAGATGCTATGATAGGGGTAATGAGAGCTTCATACCAATGAATACCACATTGCAAACATTAACTTAAGTAGAAGCATTTGGAAGTTAGATGAAACTTATTCATGTTTTACCTCTACTCATTTATATATCTTTCCAAAGTGTCCATCTTTTATATTCAGATTTCATAAGAGTACTCTATGACCATTATAGGATGTTTTTACTCTTCATTATGCATACATTTGGTCCATAGTACTTTCTTCTATGTTACACTTTGTGAATTATCATTGAACATCCTTTCATTGAATATTTGATATCACTTTATAATCCATCTTGTATATTGCTACTCCTCTGAAGAATGAATCATTTGACTCTATGTAGCAATAGTAATCATTTTTGATATCCATTGATAGTATTAAAATGCAAAGTCCATGTTGGTTTTATCACCTTTATACTCAAGGACGAGTCTAGGTTAAGCTTAGGGATGCTGATGCATGTAAAATGCATACATGAACTTTGCATTATAATACTCATATTTCAATCATATTTGCATCATATAAGGGTTATATCATTGTTTCATAAGGATTTTGGGAAGATTTCACAGTTTTCCTATTTTTCTGGAATTAACCCTGCACTGGCAGAAAACCCTATTTTCTATATTTTGATGTTTCAGGGACCCAAACGACGTCCAAATGACCTAATATTTTGTGGGGATCATTTTTTTTGGAAGGAACAAAGCGTAGGAGCGAAGGAAGCGAACAAACGGAGACCCGAGGGCCGAAAGAGTTGGGCCCACGCGGCTAGATTCCTTGGCCGTGTGGGGGCCCCTATCCTGGGCCTCGAGCCTCCGATGCCGTCGATCTTCATCCTAGTGCCTTCGTCTTGACCTAAAACCGACTATAAAAATAGTCCCCCGAGGAGTTTCGTGAGGAGGCGGCGGAGAAACAAAAAACCACGAAACATGAGACAGAAGGTTGCCGCCGGAGAAGATTGGAGGGGGGAAACGCTACCGGAATCACCTTCGGAAGGCTCCTCCATCCCCCCTCCGGAGCCTCCATCAACACCACCGTCAAGACCAGCACCATCTCCATCACCATCTTCGTGATCCACTTCATCCCCCTCATAGTTTGAGATAGTTCGAACCCTAGCTATTGTCTAAGTACTATTCTACATGTTTGTGAATTGCTACTTGTCATTGTTTTGTGGGGAGATTATATTTTCAGATTGTGTTGTATCACTTATACCATTGAATCATATCATGTCTTCGCGTTGTGAGTAGTTCTCTCATGTTCCTGGGGGCATAGGATGGATTGGCAATACTTTTCACTTAACTTGTGTTGAGTATTTGGTCAAGTTTTTATCTTTTATGATTGTCTTGATGTACAATGTATGAAGTGCACCATATATTGAGTAATGCATGAAGGTGCTATCACACTAGTGTGATGGAATGGGTAGGACCTAGGAGGACACGTAAACCTTGGTCTAATACATGAAGTTACATTAGGAGGGGATTTATATCGGGGACCTTAGAGTGTAATGCTATAGTGGGACTTTATGTCTTAATAATTCTTGTGCAGTCATTTACTTGGCCACATGATCCATCATAAGGGGTTTAGTTTATTTATTTAACTACACCTAATTATGGCTCCGTCCAAAGAAGATTAAAACTTGACAAAATGTTTACCTTGTTGTTCTAGAAAAATTTATGCCATGAAATCCATGTAGACCTTGGGAACATTTTCCACCTATAAGAAACACACCACTCAAGCTTGTCCTCTTGCTGCATAGAGGATTGGGCTTTCTCTCTTTGAGAGCTTTCACTTGTCATATTTTATTTTCAGCTTTTTACTTTATTGCAAACTCTATACCAAAAACCCAAAAACACTTGCATCATTTAATCATTTTAGTTTGTCTAGTGCATAGATAATAAGAGAAGTGACACTCTTATTTGAGAGGATAAATACTTATACCTTCTACTCCTCGTGGGATCGATACTATACTTACACATCGAAGATTTCAACGATCCCCTATACTTGTGGGTATCGCCGGATCATAGGTCCTAGGGTTCCCCCGGCACACGGATGGAAGCGGATGACGGGTAGCCACGACGCCCTTCAGGAAGGGGAGATGCCACCCAAAGGCGGCACTGCGCCGGTGTCGAGCGAGCTAACAAGGATTTCTCCCGAAAAACCTGGTCCACAACCCCCGGACGATCCGTAGCACAGGAGCACCACGAGGGCGAAGCCTTGGTGCCACCAGACTCTCCGCCCACCAACATGCGCCACCACTGTCATGAAGCCGCCATCGTCGTCTCACTGAAGGCATCATCACGAGGTCTGCAAGACGACTACGAGGAGTAGCCAGATTCGGGGTTAGCAGTATCGCGGCCGAGCGGGAGGGAACTACCTCCACCGCCGAAGACGGTAGTCGACCGGACGCGGCCGCAGGGCACACCAGTCCCAATTAGGTTCGGCCGGGCCCAGCAGGCCCGTGAAGCCCCCGCCTGGGGCACACCAATCCCAATCAAGTCCGGCCAGGCCCAGAGGTCCGTAAAGCCCGCCGCCACGCTGCAACAGGCCGGCCGCCGTCGCCGCTGCACCCTGCATAGGCTATACCTGCTGCCATCTGCAGCTCGGGCCTCTTGGAGGGTCAGGCCGCCCGCCCAACCCAGATGGGCCCCGTAGGGCCCGGATCTGGGCTAGGGCCGCCGCCGCCCTCAGCCGCCCGCCATGCTGTGGTGCCGTGCCGCCCCACCGCGCCACAAGCACGCCGCCGCGATGTCGCCTCCTGGCCGAGGCCGAGCCGCCGCCGCCCGAACCACAGCGCCGCCATGCCGGAGGAGCCCCGTCTCCACCTTCACTGTGCGGGTAAAGCCAGGCCCCCGCTGCCGGCGCCGACTGGGCCGAACCCGGCGGCCTCTACCGATGGCGGCGACGAGGAGGCGGGGATAAGGGGGCGCTCGAGTTGGGAGACGCTGCCACGGGGGGCGGGGGCCGCGCGCGAGGGAGGGATGAAGGGGGAGGGAGGAGGGAGGAGGGAGGACGCCGGTGGCGGCTGCCGCGAGAGGAGGAGTCAAGAGAGGTTAGGGTTAGGAGGATAGCTCTCCTTGTGTCTCAGATAACATCGTCTCAGTCTCACTTGGGATGGGATTCATTTGATCGGGGTAGCTGCTGACTTGCTGAGAGAGTTTCTTGTGTTTTCTCAGACTAACGCGAGGTTTTACCATCTCTAGTAAAATGTGTGTTCGCGTGGTACTAATTAACTACTCCACTAACAAAACTTTGGTTATAAGTCTATGTCGTACTTGCATTAACATCCCTATCTCAGACAGTACACGCATCAAAATAACCCGTATGTTTAAATTATTGTTAGGTGACAGCTGTTAACAGACAAAATTATGATTGATGCAGGTCGACTGTATAATAAGAGCCTCTTTGACTTTCATAGGGGATATTGATAGCCTAAATGTGGACGTCCCCATGGAACCGGGTCTTGTGTCCCTTCCCGCGGGGCGACCGAGACCGAACCTAACTCCTTCCCGGATCGCCTTCCTCCCCCCCCCCCCCCCCCCCCCCCCCCGCGAGTAGCAAGAAAAGCCTCATTCGTGGCGCACCAACATTTCTTACCCCTAGCAAAACACCATGCGCCACGGCTAACACGCCACTACTAATGAATACCTGTGGCGCATGTGGTTGATGCGTCACCGGTAGGATATCGTATGCGTGGCGCACCTCTTACATGCGTCACTACTAGTCATTTGTGAATTAAAAAAATGGCCGGCTGGAGTCCGGGGGGCATCGTGCTCGACGGCACGGCTCCGGGACGACCACCACGGAGGCTTCACGGATGCAGGACGGCCGCCGTCGCATGGGTGGTCCTTCCTCCCAGGCTCTGAGACGCTGCACGGGCTTCATGGTGGGCAGCTCCACGATGACCGGGGGGGGGGTGCTTCATGAAACCAGGAACGGCCGCCGCCGGAGCTTCGCTCCGCTCTGAGCCGTTGACGGCGCTAGAGATCGTGGGGGCTTCACGTTCGCGCCGCCAGGGTTCAGCGCCTGTCACGCGGGGCTTCAATTCGGTCTGCCGCGGGGGGCTTCGCTGCGCAGCTCGCACCATGGATGGGAACACGGACGCGGATAGCAGCATCGATGAGCGCGCATGTGCCGGTCAATAAGCCACGGATCGTGTGCTTGTCTGTGTGCGATGCGAACCGCCAAAGTTTAGAACGAAGTCCCCTCGACCGTCTGATATAGAGCACACGGATCGGTCACAGAATCCTCCCGCCCGCGAGCAGGTCGAGCGAAATAAACAAAGCCCTTCCACACGCGCGATTCCGGATAGTGGTGGCGCACTACTTTAAAGTGCGTCAGTAATAAATGGGGGCGAGATTTGGCATCTGCGGCCAACTATACTAGTGGTGTATCTAATCGCCATGCGTCACTACTACTTAGTTAGTCGTGGCGCATAAAATTTTGGTGCGCCATTAGTATGTGCATGCATGCCAGCCGTTCACAGTTTCACTTAGCCGTGGCACACCGTTTTATATGCGTCACGGCTATGTACTAGTAGCGTACCAAAACTGAGGTGCGCCACGACTGCTTTATCCACCTATAAGAGTTTTCCTACTAGTGCACCTTCCTCCCCTCATCACTCGCGCACATGGGAAGGTTGCACGTGGCGGCCTCTGCCGGTGGCGGTGCACGACACGACAACGACACTCGGTCCTGGCTCGGCGGTGATTGCAAGACGACGCGGCGGCTGCTCCTAGCGGCATTGATGGCAGTGTGGGCGGTGTGGTGCGGCAGTGTGTGGGGACATACAAACACACACGTAGACCACTATGGCCACAATAACATCGGGGTCTCCATCCCATCCTATAGTCAAACTTTCTCCTCCCAGACAAGTCGATTGAGCTTACAACCTCGTAGAACATGCGACACAAGATTGTCGCCCAGGATGTCGCTTCGATGAACAACATCATCCACTCGAGGTCGCTGCCACGACATCCACCAACCCAACAACTGAGTGTAGGCTCTGCCAGCTAATGCTTCCAAGAAGGTAGTAAAGCAATGCCACCACTGCTCGCCCGGGAACACAGAGCTTAGGATCTCTCCTGGAGAGCCCAAACCCCACGAGGGTGTCGACGAAGTTCCCTAACAAGCCCTCCAAGAAGGAAATGACGCCGATGCGCCAGTGTTACTGGCACCAATGAGGTTGGTGCTGAGCATTCGCTCGGAATTCTTCCATGACACCCAAGAACATCAAGGACACCAAAGCTTCCCAATCACCGCTGCACCATATTCCGCATGTCTTCTCTTCATCGATAACCACCGAAAACTATCTCGTGATGCACCTATGCAATATCTCTTGTTCCAACGGCCAATGGCATGACCTTCGGCTAGCATATCTACGAGCTAGTTGTCATATTAGCTGACCATGATCACCTGGAACGTGAAAGCCGCTAAGCTAAGCCTTGGGGCCGTATCCCCGAAATCCGCTGCTCAAGACCGCGTGCCCACGACTACGCCCACGCCACCTAGAGCGACCTCTCGGTCTACCACTTGCAGTTGTGGTGGCTTGAACAATGAAGCCCATCGAGCTAGAGCTAGATTTAGCAGGATCTGACTCCCACATCTACGACAATCGCTCTCCGCCTCACACCCCCATCATGCACTCAGTTGAAGCCCTAGAACCTGACCTAACAACACGATGCAAGAAGCCACCATGAACAACCTCGACGGCAAGCCTGCATGAGCGTCATCTGCATCCTGAGTACACCGTGAGGTCTCCCTACCAACTTCGACAGCAGGAGCTTCCGCCACCGCAGCGTGGACGTTGGCAACATGGGATGACGAGGTCAACGGTGCATGGCGGCAGCATGCATTCCCCCGATTCGCTCAACTAGAACGACGATTGGATTAGATCTGCACTAAAGGGGTTCCACAGCAGAAAACAAAAAATTTCCTAACAACGCGAACCACAAACTAGCCAAGATCTACTACTATGCAGATATAAAGTAATGGAGGGAACGGTGATCATACCCTTGAAGACCGTAAGGGTCGATGATCAAAAGATTTGTGTCAAAGCATGATGTAGATTGTAGCACCCCGACCCAGAGCTATACAGTGAAACGTTGTGTAACCGGTCATGCTACACAATCGAGTGTTACTGGGGTTACCAATCCCAGGCCAAAACTCATTGGCAGGCGTGCTCGGAATACATCATCGGCACACAACACCTCGATCATGCCATAAGCTCAGACATCGCTTTCACGTATAGCAAAGAGACCAAGACTGCGGAACAACTGGCACATCACAGACTCTATGACACAAGAGATCATAGTTCAACTCATATATGAGAAAGATAGCAAATATCACAATCAGAGGTCACAAACCCATCATTACATCAAGTGGAAGCAATTGTCTAAACAACAAGATCCAAATTATGGCCTAAGAGGCCTACAGATAAACATCCCGTGCCAGACTGTTCCAAGACGTCCCAAGCTGCCACCTGGGAACCCCAGACTGCTCGTTGATGTCAATAAAGAACCCACCTTCCAGTTCGGTGACGTCCTCCTCTAAAACAAATAATAATCAACAAAGCAAGGCTGAGTACGACGTACTCGCAAGAATTAGTAGGGCGATATAGGCCCGATGCTGACGGAGGCTCTACTGCTGTATAATGTAACTAATTTGCATAAAGCTGGTTTTCCTTTTAAAAGATATAAAGACCCATGGCATCGTCTACTCAGAATGTTTTCCGAAAAGGGATAAGAGAGTAAACTTTCATCTTTGGTTCTCAACGAACCATTTGTAACCAGAATCATCTCATCTCCACCAAGGCACTCCCTCGAATCACCCTCGAGGAAATGAACCTTTTATCACACGTTGGATTGCAACCTCTAGCTGCCAATTTATTAATTAGGTTCAGGTTCTCTATGAGCTAATCCGCCTTTCCCAAGAGTTTGTCCATAACCGTGGACACGGCTTTTCGAAAAGATTAAACCCTGCAGGGGTGTACTAATTTACCCATTGGTACCGTCCGGCTCACCTGATTGGCCCTCTTCCGGGGAAGGCCGACGAGTGGGCGCGGTTAAACCTTTACCTCGCATGAGACTATCCAAGAGTCATCTGTGGCGACAGGACAAGTTTACCCAGCCTATTTCAGCCCCTTCCCCCATCGCCACGTCCTAAACACCACCATCCTCATCATTTCTTTTTTTCGCTCACACATACATGCGCAAATGGAAACAGCAAACTAGAGGACCCTTGGATACGCCCGCACAAGTTATTCAGTTAGTAAGGCGCCCATACACCCACCAATGGCAGCACACTCGGTTCTTGGTTCTAGCTAAAAGCACTCTCAGCCTAGGCGACAAGAATGAGGCAAAACACCATCCCCGATGGCAACTCATCCAAGCCTTTTAACAAATTAATTAAGCATCACACGTATCCACCATGCCCAAACCATTCCATCAACATCATCAGTTATGGAATTAAACAATGGACATAACTAGTGTATGACTAAGCATGGCTAAGCATAGCTAAGCATATAAAGAACAATTATAACTTTGTCTCCGGCCAACACATCAGACCTAGGGTTTATAGGAGGGGAAACATGTGATGGTTCAGGGGATAAACATGCATTCATAGGATACTCTACATCTTGATCAAAAGAGA
Source organism: Puccinellia tenuiflora (assembly GCA_012064385.1). Taxonomy (NCBI): domain Eukaryota; kingdom Viridiplantae; phylum Streptophyta; class Magnoliopsida; order Poales; family Poaceae; genus Puccinellia; species Puccinellia tenuiflora. The sequence continues at coordinate 1,236,561 of QRDG01000534.1, read as the reverse complement.
CATTTGAATCGCATGCAATATTATGGTGGATAAAATAAGTTTATAAACAGTAGGATGCTAGATGCTAAGAAGGTTGGGTTAGCTCTTGCCTTGCTGATAGTACTGGGCGCATTGATCGTCGAGGTATTGTGGTGGAACCTCGACTCCTGAATCTAACGAAACACAACAATAACAGGAAACGAAATAAATAACACGAATACAAGGTGCAATGCACAATCATGATGAGATGGTCAATTTATGCACTGAAATCATATTGGGCATGTCCCACAAGTTAAATGGAACCCCTAAAATAAATATTGCAATTAACGGGTTAAAACTCCATATTTAACTTAGTGAATTGCGTTATTATCCAAAATGTCCATTACTGAATTATGGGTCCTAAATGCATGAAAATTACATTATTAGATAGATATTGTCGTGCTGATCGTTTTGATACCCCGTTTGCATTTTTCCGATTAACGATGAATAAATGGAGAATTAAACGGTTAAGCAACTTAAATCATTTTAACCAATTCAAAAAATGACATCAAAGGAAAAGTTGGGTACTTGCTGTGAACTTAACATAGATAGATAGCATTTGAGTTGCTGATCAAATTGATATATCATTTGTAATTTTTGAATTAAAATTCATCAAGTTATGATATTTTCAATACTTGATTTAATTCTGCCATTTTATTTAATTTTAATAAACAGCACCAAAATTAGATCTACAATTCTCTAAAATGACATAAACTTGTAGATCATTGTTCGCTGAACATTTTGAGAGCTCATTCATAATTTTTGGATGAGTAGAACTCATGTTATGAATTTCCAAGTTTAACTCAATTTCTGCCATTTTAGTTAATTCAATTTAACATCAATTTATAATATTCAGTTTGACATGTAACTAGCACTAACAGGTAGATATTATTTCTCTGCACATTTTGGTACCTCATTTGAATTTTTCTGATAAAGATTTGAATTGCTATTGAATTTACAAGTTCAAGTGGATTTTCTGTTTAAACTTTATTTCACAGGGAAATGTTTTTCACTTGGATTGGTCTAGCCACAGGGGCTGACTGCTGGGACCCAGGCCATGCAGACGTCCACATCATCGGGTCGGCCCACGGCTGGTTTGACCCCGGGAGAAGCCACGACCGGCGCCCGCGACGGTGGTGACCGCCGACGGTGGCAAGGCCGTGCTCGACGGGGGAGGGGGTGCGGGGACGTGTCACTAGGGGCGCTCGACGCGGTATGCTACGGGAAGCAAAAAGGGGGTGGCGCCGCTACCTGTAGGTCACCGGAGCGACGCAAGCGTCGGTGTCCGGCGGCGGCCGGCAGCGGCCGGCAGCTTGCGGCGGCGCCTCGATGAACCAGGGCAAGAGGAGGGAGGAGAGAAGGTCCATGAGGACCATTAGCTCACCCTGAGCGCTGCAGAGGGGTCGAGGGAGGACGGGGTGGCCGGACGGCGGTGATGCGGTGCTCGGACACGGTGGCCGGAGGCGGGGAAGTCGGCGTCGATTCCGTCGATTGGAAGGCTCCCGGCACGGACGGCTGGAGGAGGAGGTAGAGGAGCTCGAGGCGGAGACGATGGCGGCCTCGGCTAACTCCGGGACGGCCGGAACCAACGGCGTTCATGACGGCGGTGGGCGGCGGACAGCAGGCTCGGGCTAGGGTTAGGGTTCGGCACAGGGAAAAAGCAAGGGAGGGCGAGGGGAGGAGAGAGGGGGCGTCGCCGGGTTCACTTATCCAGCAGGGGGGCCGCAGCGAGGCCTAGGGGAGGAGGACATGGCGGCACGGCGGCACTGCCATGGCGCGCAGGAGAAACACTGTGGCGGAAGGGATGATGGCATTTTCTGGAAAACCCCCTGCCTCTTTTTCTTCTTTTCTGTTTTTACTTTTAAATGAAAACAGCAGCCCTTTCTATTTAATTAAGGCCTCAAATCAGTTCCAAAAATTATGAGAAAATTCAGGGAGGCTCACAATAATATAAGGAAACTAACCATATTTTTGTTTTGAATTTTTGAAAGGTTTAACTTGGTTTCAAATTTCAAAGTTGATTTGTAACTATTTGAAGTTCTCATTTTTAATTGAGGCATTTAAAACTTTTTATAAAACCTGCAAAAATTCATGTAGCCTCCTCATGACATGTAGAAGCTTGACAAAATTTGGTGTTGGAAAATAAAAAGTTTTGCATAACATTTTTTAATAGGGCTCACATATTGCAATTTGATCAATTCCAACCATCAATTTTATAGTCTTATGAAAACACAAAGTAAGAATATTATTTTGCACTCTTGGAACTTCCTGGACAAATATGGAAGCTCAAGAATATTTTGGTTTTTCCAGATGGAGCAATTGTACTTGACTTGGGAATTTTAGGAAGTGTTTGATTCCTTTTAATGATTTCCATTGTTTGCAATATTTAACTTAGCAATTTAAATATGTATGCCATGATGCAATGAAAATAAAAAGTGAAAATTTGGCCCATATTTTAGGGTACCAAATCTGGGCTGTTACAATTCTACCCCCCTTACAAGAATCTTGCCCCGAGATTCCTAGAGTAGGAAGAGGGAGAGGAGGGAAACATGACAACCCTTAACTTCAACGATCTTTTGGATCCCACGATGATCTTCCTTGTTGCAGAGAGTAAGGTAGCAAGCATGACGTGCCGACGAGAAAGTCAGAAGATAGTTCAAGGTGATAGACAAATTTTCTCCAAGGGTTGGAAATATGAACTTTGCACAAGACCATAAGTCTTTGAGAAAGATGACTGAATCCAGGTATACCCAAGAATTACCCATGATCCTCGGTATAGTGGTCGAGGTTAGAGATTTAAGAGATTTCGTCAACGGGCCTTTCGGTGAGGTGCGTGAGCTACAACACCGGACTTGTCAGGATTACTAGTAGGCTTAGGTCGTGTTCTTGACGAACCCCAATCATCATTTCGGCTTGAGGTTCCTAGCTGGTTAGGTGTGCGGACACTTCAGGCCTTGCAGGACTGAAGAGGGAGGTTGCGTAAGTAACAGAAGGTAGGGTCACTAATTGCTCAAGACGTAGGCTTCCTTGCCAAGCTCCAGAACACGAGCTAGATTGGGAGACACCGGTAAGATGATGAGACTTGACCATTTGAAGGGAGTCCATATCCTCAAATGGTATTTGGGGATTGTGTGCAAATGACATGAATATGAATGAATGTGATGCTCCAGAATCGAATAAACTGAAACTGGATATGTATTGACTCGAAGCGTACCCATGAGAACACGGGGGTCCTCATCAACTCCTTCGGCCGAGACATGGTTCAGGTGACCACGGCTGACGGTCATGGCCTTGGCGGCTGGTGTAGAGGGAGCCGGTGCAGGTGCTGAGGTAGCCGGTGCCTTCTGGGGACACTCCCTGGAAAAGTGCCCCGGCTGGCCACAGCCGAAACAAGTGGGCCTCGCCGGTGGTGGAGGCAGCTGAGGGTGGTACCCACTTCCAGCCGCACCCAAGGTCGAAGTAGCTGGGCGAGGCAGAGGTGGCCTGTACCCTGAGGGCGTTGGCGCGGAGGGTGCCTTAGGCACAGCGCTGAAGGGCACGAATACCCGGCGCTTCTTGCCCTTAGAAGAAGAGGAGCTCTGGTGGTCCTCCTGCGCAGGCCTCTTGGAGACCTCCAGTTCCTTCCTACCATGCTCCAGAGTGATAGCAAGGTTGTACAGCTCTTGGTAAGACTGGAACTTGAAGGGCAGCAACTCATGACGGAGTCGCGGAGTCAGTCCCTTGCGGAACAGATACTGCTTATCTTCATCATTGGTCACGTCCCGGGGGGCGTAACGAGAGAGGTGGTTGAACTCACGCCCATAAGTTTGGACGTCCATGCGTCCCTGGGTCAGCTCCAGGAACTCCCTCCTTTTCAGGTCCATGATTGGCTGGGGAATGTAAGCCGCACGGAAAGCAGTGCGAAATTCAGTCCAAGTGAAGGTATGGCCAGCCGCAACCATGGAGACATGGCTTTCCCACCAGGACCCTGCGGCTCCAGTCAGCAGGTAGGTGGCAAAGTTCACTTGTTCCGCCGCCGAAACATGCAAGGCAGTGAACTTGCGCTTGAGAGCACGAAGCCAATCATCAGCATCCAGGGGCTCTTTAGCATAAGCGAAAGTGGGAGGCTGGGACTTCAGGAATTCAGTGAGGTGGTTGCATTCAGTGTTTCTCCGTGCACCCTGCTGCACCAACTGTGCGAGCAAATTCTCGTTGCGCACGCGACCCTCTTCAATAATCATCAGAACCTCCGCCATAGTGGGTGGCGGCGGTGGATCAGGATTGCTTTGTTCACCACGACGGGTAGGAGCCATTCTGGAGATATGAACAAGGACATAGTTAGTAACCATAACCGGTCATTTAGGATAGATCATTAGACTTCTTCCTGATATAGAGATTTAAGATGGCACAAGATAGCTCAAGGCGACCACGTGTGACACTACGTCATCGCGGCGATAGCAAACGGAGTAAGGGACGGGCTAACAACAATTTCACGATATTGCAGAAGCCTTTGTTAGCACTCTTCCGACAACTAGTGCCGAAAGGGTTTCCTGAACGGGGTTAGTGGAGGAATCCCAAATATTGATGGACCACTTGCTGAGAGCAATCCCGCCGGGATTCATATGGTTCTGTGGCAGAAAGCCTAGATAAAGCTAGTGACAGAGAAGAGCATCGGTGAGGAAAACAATTACGGCTGCAACCTCGAGTTTGAAGACTAACTTCAAATTTGCCAACCTGATGTAGGGTTTGACCACTAATATCAGGATTCGACGGAAAGATCTTGGGTTAAAGATCAGCTTCATGCACTGGGACTCACGAATAGCATAATGCTCACATGGGTGACAACCCTCATAAATCATTACACCAGAGCCCTAGCACAATCCGGGACCTTCGGTTCAAGATTTTGGGCTAAAGCAAGGGAATTTCTTGACGATCCGCAACACTTCCTTTCTTCGGGCTTTAGAATTGGCAGACGAGCAAAGTTAACCAGCAACTAAAGATAGAATCCAACCCCGTGATCCTAAAGATTTGGATTTTGCAGACGAGTAGAAGCATCGTTAAATCAAATAGAGGTAAGATAACTCAGAGTAGAGCGAGTTGGATGAGGAGTAACAAGAATCCTAAGATGGTTTTCACAACTCCTTTTTAGGTTAAAATAGTTTTCACGGACACTAGATCCGACATCGACCAGTAGAATGGGTTTCCTACAGGCAGTCCTGCTCTGATACCAATTTGTAGCGCCCCGACCCAGAGCTATACAGTGAAACGTTGTGTAACCGGTCATGCTACACAATCGAGGGTTACTGGGGTTACCAATCCCAGGCCAAAACTCATTGGCAGGCGTGCTCGGAATACATCATCGGCACACAACACCTCGATCATGCCATAAGCTCAGACATCGCTTTCACGTATAGCAAAGAGACCAAGACTGCGGAACAACTGGCACATCACAGACTCTACGACATAAGAGATCATAGTTCAACTCATATATGAGAAAGATAGCAAATATCACAATCAGAGGTCATAGACCCATCATTACATCAAGCGGAAGCAAATTTAGTTGTCTAAACAACAAGATCCAAATTATGGCCTAAGAGGCCTACAAATAAACATCCCGTGCCAGACTGTTCCAAGACGTCCCAAGCTGCCACCTGGGAACCCCAGACTACTCGTCGATGTCAATAAAGAACCCACCTTCCAGTTCGGTGACGTCCTCCTCTAAAACAAATAATAATCAACAAAGCAAGGCTGAGTACGACGTACTCGCAAGAATTAGTAGGGCGATATAGGCCCGATGCTGACGGAGGCTCTACTGCTGTATAATGTAACTAATTTGCATAAAGCTGGTTTTCCTTTTAAAAGATATAAAGACCCATGGCATCGTCTACTCAGAATGTTTTCCGAAAAGGGATAAGAGAGTAAACTTTCATCTTCGGTTCTCAACGAACCATTTGTAACCAGAATCATCTCATCTCCACCAAGGCACTCCCTCGAATCACCCTCGAGGAAATGAACCTTTTATCACACATTGGATTGCAACCTCTAGCTGCCAATTTATTAATTAGGTTCAGGTTCTCTATGAGCTAATCCGCCTTTCCCAAGAGTTTGTCCATAACCGTGGACATGGCTTTTCGAAAAGATTAAACCCTGCAGGGGTGTACTAATTTACCCATTGGTACCGTCCGGCTCACCTGATTGGCCCTCTTCCGGGGAAGGCCGACGAGTGGGCGCGGTTAAACCTTTACCTCGCATGAGACTATCCAAGAGTCATCTGTGGCGACAGGACAAGTTTACCCAGCCTATTTCAGCCCCTGCCCCCATCGCCACGTCCTAAACACCACCATCCTCATCATTTCTTTTTCCGCTCACACACACACGCTCAAATGGAAATAGCAAACTAGAGGACCCTTGGATACGCCCGCACAATTTATTCAGTTAGTAAGGCGCCCATACACCCACCAATGGCAGCACGCTCGGTTCTTGGTTCTAGCTAAAAGCACTCTCAGCCTAGGCGACAAGAATGAGGCAAAACACCATCCCCGATGGCAACTCATCCAAGCCTTTTAACAAATTAATTAAGCATCACACGTATCCACCATGCCCAAACCATTCCATCAACATCATCAGTTATGGAATTAAACAACAGACATAACTAGTGTCTGACTAAGCATGGCTAAGCATAGCTAAGCATATAAACAACAATTATAACTTTGTCTCCGGCCAACACATCAGACCTAGGGTTTATAGGAGGGGAAACATGTGATGGTTCAGGGGATAAACATGCATTCATAGGATACTCTACATCTTGATCAAAAGAGACATTTGAATCGCATGCAATATTATGGTGGATAAAATAAGTTTATAAAACAGTAGGATGCTAGATGCCAAGAAGGTTGGGTTAGTTCTTGCCTGGCTGATAGTACTGGGCGCGTTGATCGTCGAGGTATTGTGGTGGAACCTCGACTCCTGAATCTAACGAAACACAACAATAACAGGAAACGAAATAAATAACACGAATACAAGGTGCAATGCACAATCATGATGAGATGGTCAATTTATGCACTGAAATCATATTGGGCATGTCCCACAAGTTAAATGGAACCCCTAAAATAAATATTGCAATTAACGGGTTAAAACTCCATATTTAACTTAGTGAATTGCGTTATTATCCAAAATGTCCATTACTGAATTATGGGTCCTAAATGCATGAAAATTACATTATTAGATAGATATTGTCGTGCTGATCGTTTTGATACCCCGTTTGCATTTTTCCGATTAACGATGAATAAATGGAGAATTAAACGGTTAAGCAACTTAAATCATTTTAACCAATTCAAAAAATGACATCAAAGGAAAAGTTGGGTACTTGCTGTGAACTTAACATAGATAGATAGCATTTGAGTTGCTGATCAAATTGATATATCATTTGTAATTTTTGAATTAAAATTCATCAAGTTATGATATTTTCAATACTTGATTTAATTCTGCCATTTTATTTAATTTTAATAAACAGCACCAAAATTAGATCTACAATTCTCTAAAATGACATAAACTTGTAGATCATTGTTCGCTGAACATTTTGAGAGCTCATTCATAATTTTTGGATGAGTAGAACTCAAGTTATGCAATTTCCAAGTTTAACTCAATTTCTGCCATTTTAGTTAATTCAATTTAACAGCAATTTATAATATTCAGTTTGACATGTAACTAGCACTAACAGGTAGATATTATTTCTCTGCACATTTTGGTACCTCATTTGAATTTTTCTGATAAAGATTTGAATTGCTATTGAATTTACAAGTTCAAGTGGATTTTCTATTTAAACTTTATTTCACAGGGAAATGTTTTTCACTTGGATTGGTCTAGCCACAGGGGCTGACTGCTGGGACCCAGGCCACGCAGACGTCCACATCATCGGGTCGGCCCACGGCTGGTTTGACCCCGGGAGAAGCCACAACCGGCGCCCGCGACGGTGGTCACCGCCGACGGTGGCAAGGCCGTGCTCGACGGGGGAGGGGGTGCGGGGACGTGTCACTAGGGGCGCTCGACGCGGTATGCTACGGGAAGCAAAAAGGGGGTGGCGCCGCTACCTGTAGGTCACCGGAGCGACGCAAGCGTCGGTGTCCGGCGGCGGCCGGCAGCGGCCGGCAGCTTGCGGCGGCGCCTCGATGAACCAGGGCAAGAGGAGGGAGGAGAGAAGGTCCATGAGGACCATTAGCTCACCCTGAGCACTACATAGGGGTCGAGGGAGGACGGGGTGGACGGACGGCGGCGATGCGGTGCTCGGACACGGTGGCCGGAGGCGGGGAAGTCGGCGTCGATTCCGTCGATTGGAAGGCTCCCGGCACGGACGGCTGGAGGAGGAGGTAGAGGAGCTCGAGGCGGAGACGATGGCGGCCTCGGCTAACTCCGGGACGGCCGGAACCAACGGCGTTCATGACGGCGGCGGGCGGCGGACTGCAGGCTCGGGCTAGGGTTAGGGTTCGGCACAGGGAAAAAGCAAGGGATGGCGAGGGGAGGAGAGAGGGGGCGTCGCCGGGTTCACTTATCCAGCAGGGGGGCCGCAGCGAGGCCCAGGGTAGGAGGACACGGCGGCACGGCGGCACTGCCATGGCGCGCAGGAGAAACACTGTGGCGGAAGGGATGATGGCATTTTCTGGAAAAACCCCTGCCTCTTTTTCTTCTTTTCTGTTTTTACTTTTAAATGAAAACAGCAGCCCTTTCTATTTAATTAAGGCCTCAAATCAGTTCCAAAAATTATGAGAAAATTCAGGGAGGCTCACAATAATATAAGGAAACTAACCATATTTTTGTTTTGAATTTTTGAAAGGTTTAACTTGGTTTCAAATTTCAAAGTTGATTTGTAACTATTTGAAGTTCTCATTTTTAATTGAGGCATTTAAAACTTTTTATAAAACCTGCAAAAATTCATGTAGCCTCCTCATGACATGTAGAAGCTTGACAAAATTTGGTGTTGGAAAATAAAAAGTTTTGCATAACATTTTTTAATAGGGCTCACATATTGCAATTTGATCAATTCCAACCATCAATTTTATAGTCTTATGAAAACACAAAGTAAGAATATTATTTTGCACTCTTGGAACTTCCTGGACAAATATGGAAGCTCAAGAATATTTTGGTTTTTCCAGATGGAGCAATTGTACTTGACTTGGGAATTTTAGGAAGTGTTTGATTCCTTTTAATGATTTCCATTGTTTGCAATATTTAACTTAGCAATTTAAATATGTATGCCATGATGCAATGAAAATAAAAAGTGAAAATTTGGCCCATATTTTAGGGTACCAAATCTGGGCTGTTACAATTCTACCCCCCTTACAAGAATCTTGCCCCGAGATTCCTAGAGTAGGAAGAGGGAGAGGAGGGAAACATGACAACCCTTAACTTCAACGATCTTTTGGATCCCACGATGATCTTCCTTGTTGCAGAGAGTAAGGTAGCAAGCATGACGTGCCGACGAGAAAGTCAGAAGATAGTTCAAGGTGATAGACAAATTTTCTCCAAGGGTTGGAAATATGAACTTTGCACAAGACCATAAGTCTTTGAGAAAGATGACTGAATCCAGGTATACCCAAGAATTACCCATGATCCTCGGTATAGTGGTCGAGGTTAGAGATTTAAGAGATTTCGTCAACGGGCCTTTCGGTGAGGTGCGTGAGCTACAACACCGGACTTGTCAGGATTACTAGTAGGCTTAGGTCGTGTTCTTGACGAACCCCAATCATCATTTCGGCTTGAGGTTCCTAGCTGGTTAGGTGTGCGGACACTTCAGGCCTTGCAGGACTGAAGAGGGAGGTTGCGTAAGTAACAGAAGGTAGGGTCACTAATTGCTCAAGACGTAGGCTTCCTTGCCAAGCTCCAGAACACGAGCTAGATTGGGAGACACCGGTAAGATGATGAGACTTGACCATTTGAAGGGAGTCCATATCCTCAAATGGTATTTGGGGATTGTGTGCAAATGACATGAATATGAATGAATGTGATGCTCCAGAATCGAATAAACTGAAACTGGATATGTATTGACTCGAAGCGTACCCATGAGAACACGGGGGTCCTCATCAACTCCTTCGGCCGAGACATGGTTCAGGTGACCACGGCTGACGGTCATGGCCTTGGCGGCTGGTGTAGAGGGAGCCGGTGCAGGTGCTGAGGTAGCCGGTGCCTTCTGGGGACACTCCCTGGAAAAGTGCCCCGGCTGGCCACAGCCGAAACAAGTGGGCCTCGCCGGTGGTGGAGGCAGCTGAGGGTGGTACCCACTTCCAGCCGCACCCAAGGTCGAAGTAGCTGGGCGAGGCAGAGGTGGCCTGTACCCTGAGGGCGTTGGCGCGGAGGGTGCCTTAGGCACAGCGCTGAAGGGCACGAATACCCGGCGCTTCTTGCCCTTAGAAGAAGAGGAGCTCTGGTGGTCCTCCTGCGCAGGCCTCTTGGAGACCTCCAGTTCCTTCCTACCATGCTCCAGAGTGATAGCAAGGTTGTACAGCTCTTGGTAAGACTGGAACTTGAAGGGCAGCAACTCATGACGGAGTCGCGGAGTCAGTCCCTTGCGGAACAGATACTGCTTATCTTCATCATTGGTCACGTCCCGGGGGGCGTAACGAGAGAGGTGGTTGAACTCACGCCCATAAGTTTGGACGTCCATGCGTCCCTGGGTCAGCTCCAGGAACTCCCTCCTTTTCAGGTCCATGATTGGCTGGGGAATGTAAGCCGCACGGAAAGCAGTGCGAAATTCAGTCCAAGTGAAGGTATGGCCAGCCGCAACCATGGAGACATGGCTTTCCCACCAGGACCCTGCGGCTCCAGTCAGCAGGTAGGTGGCAAAGTTCACTTGTTCCGCCGCCGAAACATGCAAGGCAGTGAACTTGCGCTTGAGAGCACGAAGCCAATCATCAGCATCCAGGGGCTCTTTAGCATAAGCGAAAGTGGGAGGCTGGGACTTCAGGAATTCAGTGAGGTGGTTGCATTCAGTGTTTCTCCGTGCACCCTGCTGCACCAACTGTGCGAGCAAATTCTCGTTGCGCACGCGACCCTCTTCAATAATCATCAGAACCTCCGCCATAGTGGGTGGCGGCGGTGGATCAGGATTGCTTTGTTCACCACGACGGGTAGGAGCCATTCTGGAGATATGAACAAGGACATAGTTAGTAACCATAACCGGTCATTTAGGATAGATCATTAGACTTCTTCCTGATATAGAGATTTAAGATGGCACAAGATAGCTCAAGGCGACCACGTGTGACACTACGTCATCGCGGCGATAGCAAACGGAGTAAGGGACGGGCTAACAACAATTTCACGATATTGCAGAAGCCTTTGTTAGCACTCTTCCGACAACTAGTGCCGAAAGGGTTTCCTGAACGGGGTTAGTGGAGGAATCCCAAATATTGATGGACCACTTGCTGAGAGCAATCCCGCCGGGATTCATATGGTTCTGTGGCAGAAAGCCTAGATAAAGCTAGTGACAGAGAAGAGCATAGGTGAGGAAAACAATTACGGCTGCAACCTCGAGTTTGAAGACTAACTTCAAATTTGCCAACCTGATGTAGGGTTTGACCACTAATATCAGGATTCGATGGAAAAATCTTGGGTTAAAGATCAGCTTCATGCACTGGGACTCACGAATAGCATAATGCTCACATGGGTGACAACCCTCATAAATCATTACACCAGAGCCCTAGCACAATCCGGGACCTTCGGTTCAAGATTTTGGGCTAAAGCAAGGGAATTTCTTGACGATCCGCAACACTTCCTTTCTTCGGGCTTTAGAATTGGCAGACGAGCAAAGTTAACCAGCAACTAAAGATAGAATCCAACCCCGTGATCCTAAAGATTTGGATTTTGCAGACGAGTAGAAGCATCGTTAAATCAAATAGAGGTAAGATAACTCAGAGTAGAGCGAGTTGGATGAGGAGTAACAAGAATCCTAAGATGGTTTTCACAACTCCTTTTTAGGTTAAAATAGTTTTTCACGAACACTAGACCCGACATCGACCAGTAGAATGGGTTTCCTACAGGCAGTCCTGCTCTGATACCAATTTGTAGCGCCCCGACCCAGAGCTATACAGTGAAACGTTGTGTAACCGGTCATGCTACACAATCGAGGGTTACTGGGTTTACCAATCCCAGGCCAAAACTCATTGGCAGGCGTGCTCGGAATACATCATCGGCACACAACACCTCGATCATGCCATAAGCTCAGACATCGCTTTCACGTATAGCAAAGAGACCAAGACTGCGGAACAACTGGCACATCACAGACTCTACGACATAAGAGATCATAGTTCAACTCATATATGAGAAAGATAGCAAATATCACAATCAGAGGTCATAGACCCATCATTACATCAAGCGGAAGCAAATTTAGTTGTCTAAACAACAAGATCCAAATTATGGCCTAAGAGGCCTACAAATAAACATCCCGTGCCAGACTGTTCCAAGACGTCCCAAGCTGCCACCTGGGAACCCCAGACTACTCGTTGATGTCAATAAAGAACCCACCTTCCAGTTCGGTGACGTCCTCCTCTGAAACAAATAATAATCAACAAAGCAAGGCTGAGTACGACGTACTCGCAAGAATTAGTAGGGCGATATAGGCCCGATGCTGACGGAGGCTCTACTGCTGTATAATGTAACTAATTTGCATAAAGCTGGTTTTCCTTTTAAAAGATATAAAGACCCATGGCATCGTCTACTCAGAATGTTTTCCGAAAAGGGATAAGAGAGTAAACTTTCATCTTTGGTTCTCAACGAACCATTTGTAACCAGAATCATCTCATCTCCACCAAGGCACTCCCTCGAATCACCCTCGAGGAAATGAACCTTTTATCACACGTTGGATTGCAACCTCTAGCTGCCAATTTATTAATTAGGTTCAGGTTCTCTATGAGCTAATCCGCCTTTCCCAAGAGTTTGTCCATAACCGTGGACATGGCTTTTCGAAAAGATTAAACCCTGCAGGGGTGTACTAATTTACCCATTGGTACCGTCCGGCTCACCTGATTGGCCCTCTTCCGGGGAAGGCCGACGAGTGGGCGCGGTTAAACCTTTACCTCGCATGAGACTATCCAAGAGTCATCTGTGGCGACAGGACAAGTTTACCCAGCCTATTTCAGCCCCTGCCCCCATCGCCACGTCCTAAACACCACCATCCTCATCATTTCTTTTTCCGCTCACACACACACGCTCAAATGGAAATAGCAAACTAGAGGACCCTTGGATACGCCCGCACAATTTATTCAGTTAGTAAGGCGCCCATACACCCACCAATGGCAGCACGCTCGGTTCTTGGTTCTAGCTAAAAGCACTCTCAGCCTAGGCGACAAGAATGAGGCAAAACACCATCCCCGATGGCAACTCATCCAAGTCTTTTAACAAATTAATTAAGCATCACACGTATCCACCATGCCCAAACCATTCCATCAACATCATCAGTTATGGAATTAAACAACAGACATAACTAGTGTCTGACTAAGCATGGCTAAGCATAGCTAAGCATATAAACAACAATTATAACTTTGTCTCCGGCCAACACATTAGACCTAGGGTTTATAGGAGGGGAAACATGTGATGGTTCAGGGGATAAACATGCATTCATAGGATACTCTACATCTTGATCAAAAGAGACATTTGAATCGCATGCAATATTATGGTGGATAAAATAAGTTTATAAAACAGTAGGATGCTAGATGCCAAGAAGGTTGGGTTAGTTCTTGCCTTGCTGATAGTACTGGGCGCGTTGATCGTCGAGGTATTGTGGTGGAACCTCGACTCCTGAATCTAACGAAATACAACAATAACAGGAAACGAAATAAATAACACGAATACAAGGTGCAATGAACAATCATGATGAGATGGTCAATTTATGCACTGAAATCATATTGGCATGTCCCACAAGTTAAATGGAACCCCTAAAATAAATATTGCAATTAACGGGTTAAAACTCCATATTTAACTTAGTGAATTGCGTTATTATCCAAAATGTCCAGTACTGAATTATGGGTCCTAAATGCATGAAAATGACATTATTAGATAGATATTGTCGTGCTGATCATTTTGATACCTCGTTTGCATTTTTTCCGATTAACGATGAATAAATGGCGAATTAAACGGTTAAGCAACTTAAATCATTTTAACCAATTCGAAAAATGACATCAAAGGAAAAGTTGGGTACTTGCTGTGAACTTAACATAGATAGATAGCATTTGAGTTGCTGATCAAATTGATATATCATTTGTAATTTTTGAATTAAAATTCATCAAGTTATGATATTTTCAATACTTGATTTAATTCTGCCATTTTATTTAATTTTAATAAACAGCACCAAAACTAGATCTACAATTCTCTAAAATGACATAAACTTGTAGATCATTGTTCACTGAACATTTTGAGAGCTTATTCATAATTTTTGGATGAGTAGAACTCAAGTTATGCAATTTCCAAGTTTAACTCAATTTCTGCCATTTTAGTTAATTCAATTTAACAGCAATTTATAATATTCACTTTGACATGTAACTAGCACTAACAGGTACATATTATTTCTCTGCACATTTTGGTACCTCATTTGAATTTTTCTGATAAAGATTTGAATTGCTATTGAATTTACAAGTTCAAGTGGATTTTCTGTTTAAACTTTATTTCACAAGGAAATGTTTTTCACTCGGATTGGTCTAGCCACAGGGGCTGACTGCTGGGACCCAGGCCACGCTGGCGTCCACATCATCGGGTCGGCCCACGGCTGGTTTGACCCCGGGAGAAGCCACGACCGGCGCCCGCGACGGTGGTGACCGCCGACGGTGGCAAGGCCGTGCTCGACGGAGGAGGGGGTGCGGGGACGTGTCACTAGGGGCGCTCGACGCGGTATGCTACGGGAAGCAAAAAGGGGGCGGCGCCGCTACCTGTAGGTCACCGGAGCGACGCAAGCGTCGGTGTCCGGCGGCGGCCGGCAGCTTGCGGCGGCGCCTCGGTGAACCAGGGCAAGAGGAGGGAGGAGAGAAGGTCCATGAGGACCATTAGCTCACCCTGAGCGCTGCAGAGGGGTCGAGGGAGGACGGGGTGGCCGGACGGCGGCGATGCGGTGCTCGGACACGGTGGCCGGAGGCGGGGAAGTCGGCGTCGATTCCGTCGATTGGAAGGCTCCCGGCACGGACGGCTGGAGGAGGAGGTAGAGGAGCTCGAGGCGGAGACGATGGTGGCCTCGGCTAACTCCGGGACGGCCGGAACCGACGGCGTTCGTGACGGCGGCGGGCGGCGGACAGCAGGCTCGGGCAAGGGTTAGGGTTCGGCACAGGGAAAAAGCAAGGGAGAGCGAGGGGAGGAGAGAGGGGGCGTCGCCGGGTTCACTTATCTAGCAGGGGGGCCGTAGCGAGGCCCAGGGGAGGAGGACACGACAGCACGGCGGCACTGCCATGGCGCATAGGAGAAACACTGTGGCGGTAGGGATGATGGCATTTTTTGGAAAAACCCCTGCCTCTTTTTCTTCTTTTCTGTTTTTTACTTTTAAATGAAAACAGCAGCCCTTTCTATTTAATTAAGGCATCAAATCAGTTCCAACCATCAAATCGCCGGGTTCACTTATCCAGCAGGGGGGCCGTAGCGAGGCCCAGGGGAGGAGGACACGACAGCACGGCGGCACTGTCATAACATTTGTTAATAGTGCTCACATATTGCAATTTGATCAATTCCAACCATCAATTTTATAGTCTTATGAAAACACAAAGTAAGAATATTATTTTGCACTCTTGGAACTTCCTGGACAAATATGGAAGCTCAAGAATATTTTGGTTTTTCCAGATGGAGCAATTGCACTTGACTTGGGAATTTTAGGAAGTGTTTGATTCCTTTTAATGATTTCCATTGTTTGCAATATTTATATTAGCAATTTAAATATGTATGCCATGATGCAATGAAAATAAAAAGTGAAAATTTGGCCCATATTTTAGGGTACCAAATCTGGGCTGTTACATAGATGTACGGCGATGCCGACCTGAAGGTCGTGTAGTCGTACAAGCGACGAGTTCCGCAAGTGCAGCACCTCCGAGGAATTACACACGTATGGTGTAGATGACGTTCCCCCGGCTCTGGCCCAGCGGCAGCAGCGGAAGAAGAGTAGCTTGAACCGAAGCACCAGCAGCATAACGGTGTGCGTATGGTGAAGAAACCTCTCTACCATGCACGGCTCTGAAATGCGGAACCACGCTCGAGGTGAGAGAGAGGGGAAATCGGGATGCCTTTGAGGGGAGGGGACCTCCCCTTTATATAGGCTGAGGGAGGAGGCAACCCTTAGTGGCCAGGCAATATGGGACTAAAGTCCCACAGCTGGCCACCAAAGGGGGGGGGGGGGGCGGCCCCTTGCTGGGCCCATTTGGCCCAGCAGGCCAACCCTCCTTTGGCCCCTCCTCTTGGGGCACATTGCCCCCATGGGCCTCACTTCTGGGTGAAGTGAGGCCCATTTAAGGTGGGATGCCCCTAAAATTAAAATTAAAATATATTTAACTACTAAACACTAATTAATATTAAATACATATTATTTAATTTCCTCTTACTCCGAAACACATTTTGTTGCCCTCCGATCTTATCGGATATTTCTCCCTTATTCCGAAACACCTTCCGGACCCCTCCGATCACCATCGGATAATTCCTGGAACAATTCCGGAGTCCGTTTCTCATTTCTCTTCGGCATCGAAACTATTTCGAAGCGTCATCTACCCTTAAGTGTGCCATTCCATGGTTCAGGATCACTCCAGACATGATCGAGATCCCTATCCGATCAATGACCAACAGCGCGGTCTGGACACCCATGATGGCCCCTATTCGATCCACAAATTAATTCGCTTGAACCTTAGCATTCGTATCCTATTCCCTTTGCATCTTGATACTGAGTCTGTCCGAGATATGACCTTCAGTATCCTGATACTTAGTTCTATCTCATTACCGACAAACATCGTTTACCTCGTTCTCATGATCACACATCCTGTGATCTAGTCACATATTTGCAAACTTCGATGTGATCTCACCGAGTGGGTCCCTTTAGTATCTCTCCGACATTCGGATGCACAAATCCTAATCTTGATCATACGCCTCAACGTGCTCCTCCGGAATACCCAACTACACCTTTATGATCACCCTGTTAAGATGTGA
Source organism: Puccinellia tenuiflora (assembly GCA_012064385.1). Lineage (NCBI taxonomy): Eukaryota > Viridiplantae > Streptophyta > Magnoliopsida > Poales > Poaceae > Puccinellia > Puccinellia tenuiflora. The sequence continues at coordinate 1,219,413 of QRDG01000534.1, read as the reverse complement.
CGGTTGATGCAATCAAAGCAACCTCGAGTAACAGTGATTTAATAAGATCTCACGGTCTAAGGATAAGGTTACTATGTTTCTAATTATCATGACGCTGAACGTTTATCACGTCACGATACTTATATTGGGTGTGTCCATCACATCATTCACCCAATGATTTGACTCCATTGTCAATTGATATAAGTCCATGATCAGGAAACCTTGATCATCTGTTGACCAATGGACTAGTTAAATAGAGGCTACTAAGGACCTGGTTGTTTATGTACCACATGTGTATTAATATTTCCGCTTAATACAGTTATAACATGGTATAAAACTTATTATGAACATATATGAATTATGATAATAAAACATCTTCATTATTTTCCTCTAGGGCATAACTCGTACATGCACTAGCTCCTCCGCCTCCAAATATTGTTTCACACTTGCTGTCCCTTCCTGCTGCAGAATAATGGTGGTACCTCCACCACTAAGATCGTTTTGCCTATGTTTGACTTCTCCAAACCTGAGGGGGGTGAACCCATTTGATGAACATAAGTGGTACATATGTTGATTGATGCCCCTCATGAGAAAAGTTATATGTTATATACTACGCCCTCTATATCATAATATATTCCGTATCATAATATAAGATGTTTTGGATATTTTTACATAAACTATATACAGAGCAGAATGCGTGAACCTCTACACTAAATACGTCTACATATATTTGTATGTTGTTTGCATGAAAATGGCTAAAACATCTTATATTATCATACGGAGAGTATCTCCGTTCTAAATATAAAATATTTTGGTAGTGTATTTTGGCCTACCAAAAAACGTTTTATATTATGGAACATTGGTAATACATATATCTAACATATACCTGCCCAAACGGGCGGCACGCCCGACACAGCACGGGCCCGCGGTGGCACGGCCCGTTAGGCACGATTGCTAATCGTGCCGTGCCGTGCCGGTCCGACCCACGTGCCTTGGCCGCACTTTCGGCACGGCCCACCAGCACAAATACGGCCCGACGGGCCGGATTTAGGCACGGCCCACCGGCACGAATACGGCCCACCAGCACTAATACGGCCCAAAATAGGTAAAAAAAATATAAAAAAGGCCTAATCGTGTCGTGCCGGCCCGCGTACCTTAAATCGATCATCGTCCCGAGCACTAACGGGCCCGTGCCATGCCGCGGCCTGTTTAAATCGTGTCGGGCCGTGTTTGGGCCGGGCCAAAAAAACCGTGCTTCGGGCCGACCCATTTAGCACGGCCCGTTTGGCCAGCTATAATCTAACACAACACATATCATTTTTTAGAACAGTTAAATGGATCCACACGTTTTTTTTCAGAAGGAGATTAAGCCCCGGCCTGGAAAATCCAGTATCCGATCAAATTCAGCCTAGAAAAGAAACCCAACTCGCTATGTCCACATGTCATATGAGGATTATTATTTTTGAATCTGACTATCTTGTACATACCAACAGAAGACTCCGTCCAAAACCAAACCCTCCCCAGACCTAATCCTCCCCCGGGTGGCGGCACCGTGCCACTCCGGGGGGCTCCTCCTCCACCCTCCTCCGGTCTCTCTCTCCCCCCGCCGCCGCCGGAGGTGTCGCCGGGCCAAGCCTGGATGGCATGGCGGCGGCGGGACTTTCCGCTGGTCGCGACCCGGGGGGATTGGGGAGGCGCCCCTGATCTCATCCGTGGTGGTGGTGGTGCGTGGCGCCGCAGGCCGGAGGGTGAGATGGCGGCGGTGGCGCGTGGCTAGATCGCATCTACGCCGCTCGACGGGGCACATCACATGGGAGCCGGGGCGGCGGCCTCGGGCTTGGCGTCGGAGACCTCTTGTCTGGAGGTTGACGACGGGCCACGTTGTGATCTGAAGTGGTAGATCTTGGGATCCCACTCCGATCTGCTGGTGGTGGCCCTGCTGGTGTTCGAGTACCAAATCATCGATCTGCTACATGTGTTCCTCCATGATCGGGCTGCTGACGTGTTCCGGTCTTTCCATCAGAGATCTCCGCGAATTGGCGCATGGCGTCATTGGATATCTAGATTGGAATTGATCCGGTCGTGCGCGCTCTCATCTATGGCCAAAGATGCTTCATGAGGGCGAGGCGCGAAGCTTCGCTGTCTTGTCGTGGTCATGCGATATGTCTAATAGATTTCCATGACATTGACAGTAGTGAAGAAAGTCATGCTGGCTGTGATCGGAGGATTGTGTTGGCGGAGAGGAGGTTTGGTTGCGTTGAACACTCTAGGCACATGTTTTCCTATGTGTCAGATGTTGGGGATTTGCAGCAGCGGCCTTGGCAAGAGGGAGCGGCAACACAGGTGCACAGCGTTCTGGTGGTACTAAGTACCGAGCCGAGATGTTCAGGGTGAAACTCAAGGTCTGGTATTCATTGGTTGTATCTGGCAATGACCTTGATGAAGGCATTGCTTTGGAATCACGGTCTTTCTTCAGGGTGAAAACCCAAGGTCTGGCCTTTATTGGTTGTACCTGGCAATGGCCTTGCTGAAGGTATTATTTTGGAGAACTCTTTTGCGGTCCGGGTGTTGTACTTTGGTGGTGGTTAGAGTGTTGCTGTTGTGAGTGTTCCATCACTCTGACGGGACTTTGTTTTTAATTTTATCTCTTTTTATTTTTTTCGCTGTGTGCATCCTAGATATCTTTCGACATCTTGTTAGCATGGCGAGCTCCGTCTTCTACTTCGGAGAGATCGGAGTGAACGACTACATCTTTGCATTATTCAGCAACCGCACCGCCGAACTGGCTGTGAGCTTGGTGCCGGACATCGTCGCCGTCACCCGTTCAGCGCTGAAAGTAACTGATCTCCGTCAACACCCTAATTAACACCAACTTTTACCAATCAATTATGTATCGCTTACTTGTCTTCCTCGACGTACGCATGCAGGTTGTGATCGCTGCCGGAGCAAGGTCGATGGTAGTGACGGGGATGCTCCCGCTCGGCTGCGAGACGGACTGCCGGAGCTGCTCGCCCTGTTCCCCGGCGACGACGAGGACGACTACGACCGGGTGTCCGGCTGCATCACCCTGTTCAACGAGCTCGCCGAGCTGCACAACCGGGCGCTCAACGGCATGCTCCGCAAGCTCCAATATGATCCCACCCCGGCACCACCATCCTCTACGCCGACATCTACCGCCCCATATCCAATCTCGTCGCCTCGCCCGGCAAATATGGTGCCTGCACGAGCAACATAACACTCCATCTTCTTCAGTTTATCTTCTTCAGTCCACTGATTCTAGTTGGGATGTGCAGGTTTCGGCAACCAGCCGTTGGCCGCGTTCTGTGGAGGTGACGCCGGCCCATACCACTTCGACGTGGCGGCTTTCTGCGGCACACCTGACTCGACGGAGAGCTCCGACCCGTCGGATTCCGAGTTCCTCTCGTGGGACGGCATCCACTTTACTGAAGGTGCCAATAGGTTCATCGCGCGTGCTGTGCTTAGAGGATTGTATAATGCCTCCGAGCTAACAGGGTCAGAGACTGCGCCTTTCTGACGTACGTGACCGTTTTTTCTGCACTTCACCTCCAATGTCCCAAATGGACAGTACCACATATCTCTCGGACGACATAAGCATCTCTGATTGTTTGTTCTTGTGCGGTTGCTGTGACTCCATGAGATTGATTCCTATGTCGGCACGTCATCACCGTACAGCTCGTTTCAAGACATTTTATCAGCAGAAATATATACTCCGTAGCTGCGAGTTGACTGCTACGATCTAAACATTAAGCACAAAATTAAGGGCTAGCAATCCAGAATGCCTGGTGAAAAAGGAAGTACCATGCCAGGCGCCGACCGGCTGGGTCCCAAGATCGACCACCTCTCTGCCGTCCAACGGCAAAAGCGTTAAATCTAGACCGTCTAGCCATTTCTCGTACCCCACGCCTGCAACATTTTCTATTACGTGTGGTTGCATCATTTTTTATCTCGTCGGAGGCGTTGTCAGGGGCGGAGGCAGGATTCCTTAAAGTTAGAGATTAGAGGGGGCCGGTTTAAGAAAAAAATTCAAAATATATACTGTTCAAAAGAAATTAGCAGCAAATCTATGGTGTTAGGGGGGTGCCAGGCCCCTGGGCGTTGCTGACACCGGCTAGAGGTTTGTGGAGTTCAAACCGTTGGAGCGACTTCGATCATGAGTTGCGTTTTGGTGTGGCAGCTAGGATGGATCGCTCTTGGAGTGCAGTGGTGTTGACTGATGCGAATTTGCAGAAGATGGCGAGAGATCCGACCTGTTGAAGGGCGGGGTGGCGTTGGCCCCGGATACGACGTTGAAGAGTTTCGAAGTGCTCCTCCCGCCGATATTTTTTATTGGGCATGATCTAGTCTTACTGGGTTGGTGCAATCGCGGCTCATTAAAGCCCCATGACAAGGGGTTTCTTCAACGTCAAGAAAACTTCTGCCGGTCTTCGTCTCCGGCGACAATGAAGGACGTGTGTGCTTGATAATTGTGGCGAGGGCGGTATGCAGCAGTACAATCGTTTGTATCATCCTAGTTCTATTACTTGTATAGTATCAAATATGTATTCATACTATCTTATATTTACTAATTGGAGGCACCATAGGAGCCTCCACGTTAATCCTAGAGAAACTACCCAATTAACCATCGAATCTAACTTTTGCTTCTGTTCAGCCGTTGGATGCAAAGACTCTCCGCACGCATGGCTATCGAATAGAGTTTTTTCCAGATCCCATCTAAAAATTATTTTTGTTCGGCCCTACGAGTCCCCGCACCGCACGCATTGACGACATGTCCCATGGTGGCGTGGCCTGCCTGTAGATTGCTCCTTGGCGTCTCCGATGATGGCGAAAGCTCCATTGTCTCCAGCCCCAGCGCGCCGCGAGGCCACCACGATCTCTTGCTGCAGTTAAGCTTCCGCATACTCATCTCTTCCTAGACACGCGGAGCTACAACACCTCAACAGGAGGCCAGCGCTGGTCTGCCCCAATGACAACACGAGCGTTGATACACCTTCTCTGTCAGCAAGCATGAGATGAGATCGCACCTCCCACCTTCTGGTCTCACATGGACACATGATGGCTGGCCTTAATTGAATAGATGCATTGACTTCCAACTTGATTGTGATGTCCTAATTCATCAGATCGATCTACAAAAGAAGGCAACGATCCAATCCAGGCTCACACCGGTTGTGCTCCTGAGGGACCTTTCAATCTGCCTATTTTTCAATATTTGACCACGTTGCAATCTAAATTTTCCGTTGGTCCGATCATATCCTCATGATGATTGATGCAGACCTGGAAAGGAGGAGCCAATGGACAGACAGACATGGGACGGAGGAGCTGATGTAGAGATACAGTTTGATGAAGATAGGATTGTTGTTTTGGTCGGGGAACTAAGAATTTCTCCCATACATCCTCTCTGTCTCTTTCCACCAGTGCAGTACCAAGCATTGCGGCAAGGAGTCCAGCGGCCGACGCATGGTGGCCGGGACGGAAGACATATTGAACTTGAGCAATGAGCTCCGTCTGCACGCCGGCGTCTAAAGCCAGTGCCTTGAGTCGTGGGCAAATAAGCTCATGTCATCATGAAAAATTTGGTAAACCTGCTGCTAAAACGTCTGCACGTGCATTAGTGCTGGATTAGTGTTTACATTTGATTTACTACTCTTTACATGCTGAAAGCCTGCTTGGCTGTTGCTTGGAGATTTGTTTTTTATTGTTTCTATAATTAGAGTCTGGTTTCATGCAAAGATGTTGCACCTGTATAATTGCTCATACCTGCATATACAAGCACGGTACGATATAGTACGGCTATTTTTTTTCCCTTATACATGTAGGAGGGAAAATAGCTATATTGACAAACTCATGATGCTCGGATCCCCTGTTGTTTTGGTCTAAAAATCTGACCGGTTGTAACTTTATTCCAGTTTTGCTAATATGTAGCTGAATACCATCTACTTGCTGGAATTCGCCACATATAGTATACTGTAAGGGTGAACTGGTGGAATTGTCATTTATATATCCCCGAAGTAGTACAATTAATATTTGTGTGTTATTTCGTAGGCTCTCTTTGCGTTCTTTTCTTGGAGGGATCTGACGTGATGACTATTTATTTCTCTTGGTAGAAATTCAGAATCCATACATCGTGTCAATTTAGAGCATCCTACCAGCAGGTCCTTTTACTCAAACAATAACTTTTTTCTGTCTACTTTTCATTTGACAATTTAATTCACGCACCGGTGTTGGGTATACCATGTAGCATCGTGGGAATGGATTTGAAAAAGAAATCGTACTTTTAATTTTCATATGTGCCCTGAAGCAAATTATGTCGAGTACTTAGACATGTTTATTAATGGCCTAATAATTTCCGCCATGATGGTTCTAAAAGTATCTGTCTACAATGGATGCTCTCAAAAGTATCACCTCTATGCAGTTTTTCCCCATATTCAACTCAAGTAACAAGTTTCACATGTTGATGTTTTCTTCGTAATAACTTGACCAATTTTGTAATAACATGATAAGATTCTGGTGTTTGCATCTAGACCCTCTGGTCCTTTCTTATTATTAATAAACTCCTTTGAGATAGCTCACACTATATGCCCCTACTGTTTTCTGTTATATTTTTAAAATCTATGGATGCGTATTTTTCGGTGTTGCACGACGAGTTGGTGTTAGCTGGGTATTCCCTTCCTTAGCTATGTCAGGTAAGTGTCATCCAAATTTAATATTACATAGTTTTTTTCTACACACTTCTCAATAGCCATAAAATTACTGTCATTTTTCCTTCTACCCGATTTCCCATAAATAAAACTGTAGTGAAAAAAAAGCAGACAGGGTCAACACATGATGTTCATCAGGTAACTTGATGTTAGTCTCCCACTTAATAGCCAAAATGATCTAGGGTATATTATATAATGATATTGAACTACCTATTGATGTACTATTCTTATATGATACTACTATTTTACACGGTACTACTCGATCCTCTGCATATCAATAAGCATACTCAATTTTATGTTCCAATCAATGAATGCATAAGGATTCTGCTATGAAAGGAGAGTGAGAAAATTCAATAATAATTTTCTCACTACCTCAAACATGAGAAATCATAAATGTGTCTACTATTTAGTGAAGTGTGTCTATTTTCATTGAATTTTGAAACAGAGGGATAATTTAAGAAGTATATTGACTTTCGTCGTACGAATTACAATTGATACCTTTATATATTATTTTATTCAAATATATAATAATCTAGATTTCCAAATAATTCATTTTTAAACCAATTTTAAGTAGATTTGTTAAAACTAATTCCAACACATGGACTCTTATTTAATTGTTATTATCCATTTGTGCTTCCAAATAGCTAGCCCGTGCAGGTGCACGGGATGATGGCTAGTTATCAATATAACTAATATATGCCTATCGGGCGTACATCGTAAAAAAAAAACAGTACAGAATAAACGTCACAGCATTTCCAGTCCACCAATAAAAGAATGTGTATGCAGGAAATTCTCATTTGATAGAAACAAATAATGGAGAAATAACCAATGCGTATGCAGCATGGAACCAAACGCCTAACATACCCAAAAAACGCTCAGGGCTTGAAAGCAACATTTTCATACTCACTGTAGCGTATCGTGGCATATGTTTGTAGCAAAGAAAAAAGCAAGGTTAAAAAAAATCCAGAATCACTAGCTTGTACTCCCTCTATCCGTTTTTACCCTGCATTTTTGGGTGAATCACAGATACCAAGGAGTGGTCGAGAGAGGCTAAGGCCTAGTTTTTTTTTACGGCTTCTTCTGGAAACTTCCCGCCCCCGGCTTCCTGGAGAAGCAGGCACTAAAATTATATAGTCTTTCAAAATAGTTTAGGTTAAACTAGTTTGGAAGCCTATCTAAATTGTAGAGTTGGCTTCTTCAGGAAGATAGGGGTAGAACAACTTCTCGGGGAAGCTGTCCAGGAAGCCGAAAAGAACCGAGCCTAATTTTTGTACTAAAATAGTGGGGACGTGTTTGGTTACCTGCAAGCTTTTTAACCCATTTGCATCAGTGGCTCCCAGAGCCTGGCCCAGGAAAAACGCGGTTTCAGCCATGTTGTGATGTCCGTTTGGTTGGCTGGTTCAACGTTTACCATTTTCTCGTGCCCGGTGTTTGGTGACTAATACGTGTCAAACGTATCGATAATTTTTGATTGCTCCATGTTTGTTTTATATCAATGTCACATGTTTATACTATCTTATTATATCATTTTGAGTCATTTTATTAAACTAACTTATTGACAAGATGCCCAGTGTCAGTTCCTGTTTTCCTGCAGTTTTACATTTCAGATAATCTCTTAAGGAAAAATGCTCGGAATTGGATAAAGATTTACGGAGATTTTTTTATCAAACAAATGAAGACCAGAGCCAGAAGGGCGACCCTGGGGGCAGTCCACAGGCCAGGGGCGGCCTGTGGCCACGACCCAGGGGTCACCCGCGGGGTCAAACCGCTCCTAGCCCTGGAGCGTCCCCTTGGTTCCCTCCGACGCTTATAAAATCACTCGTGAACTAAAAATGATGCCTCCCCCCGGACGATTTTTCCAAAAACGCAGCAGAGCTCTGCCGCCATCCCAAACCCTAATTCGAGTGACAGAAGTTCCTGTTCCAGCACCCTGCCTGGACGGGCATCGACCTCCGGAGCCATCTTCATCGACATTGCCGCTTCCCGTGATGAGGAGAGAGTAGTCCCACATCGGGGTTGAGGCTTGTACAAGTAGCTATGTGGTTCTCTCTCTCTCTCTCTCTCTCTCTCTCTCTCTCTCTTCTGATGTGATCTTGATTGTGATCATGAGCTTTGTTAGTATAGTTGAATACATGATGTTTCCCTTTATGTAATGGTTATGATGTTGCTCAAGTGATGTTATCTATTATAATTTTTGGAGTCAGCGTTGTGATCACGATGCCACGGTGACAGTGCAGGTGCCGTGTGTGACTCTATGGATAATAGATTAGAGGGATCTTCATCATGAGTTCATTCTTTATTGTTGTTGGATTGAATAGATTATTAGGTTTCTTGATGCTTGTGTTTAGTATAATCTCCATGGTGCGAAAGTGACAGCGCGCGTGCCGTGGATATATTAGAAAGAGACTATTCAAGAGATATATTGTGGTGTTTGTTAGTACTATCTTAGATGTGGAATTAGAACTTTAAGGTATGCTTTTGTATCCCTATGCAATCTCATCCTGTTTTGATCCACGAAAAAATGATCTCTGAGTAACGTCTGCCTTGCATACTTTTGTAGGAAATATCATGTTTTTAATTATGTTAATGATGTGAGAGCTACCACTAGTGAAAGTATGAAGCCTAGACCTTGTTTCCAAGCATTGATACACCATTTTCAGCCTTTTTATTACTTGTTTGCTTGCTGCCATTTTTATTTCAAAATAGAAACACTTGTTTCTATCATCCATATTAATTGCCTTTTATTATCTCTTCGCCGAACTAGTGCACCTATACAACTGACAAATGTATTAGGTGTGTTGGGGACACAAGAGACTTCTTGCATCTTAATTGCAGGGTTGCTTGAGAGGGATACGTTCAACCTTACTCCTCCCAGTGTTCGATAAACCTTTGGTCACTCACTTAAGGAAAATTTGCTGCTATCCTACAAACCTTTGCGCTTGGAGGCGCAACAGAGTCTACAAGAATAGAAGCATGTATTAGACATTAGTGACCTGCTTAACCGGCTGCAGGCTGAGTAGAGCCACAAAACCGGTGTTTGGTTACTGCTAAACTGGCTGGAACGCTGTTTATGGTCACCCTTTATGAAAATGGTGATGTTACCACCCCTTTGCAACTCACTGAGCACACATTCAATCACAGAACCCAACACATTTAAACACACATACAAAGCACTAGAAGGTTTTAACATACTGGACTAGAGGTTCATGAACAACTACTTAGGTACAAGTTTTGGGCATATTAGCCCTAGATTAACTTCTACATCGGCATCCCATGCCCATGGTTAATATCTAACAGGGGACATGCCCCTGATCAGAATGTAGCCCCTGGGTTAACATGTAACATGGGCACCACATAAGTTTTGGGCATACTAGCCCTGAATTAACATCTAACAAGGGAATCCCATGCCCCTGGGTTAACAACTAACAGGGGCAACACACGCCCCTGATCAAAATGCATCAGTTTTAGCTTACCATGTTGGAGTTAGCCGTGGTAAGGACAGTTATAGCCATTAACTATGGTTGTGGCGCTCTTGAAGATGTTGATCATGAAGCCGTGGGCTGTGAGCTTGAAGACGATGGCGTCGGCTTCCTCCGGCTCGTACTTTAGCACCACATCTGGCCAGTTTCATCCTAGCACCATCTCGCCGCCGTGCATGCTCACCTGCACCCACTCATCGTAGTAGTGGCATGCCGAGTGCTGGATGCAACAAGGCGGTGGAATCTACAGCCATTCCTTCAACGTGGTGTGGAACGATCTGGGGATGATGAGAATGTACAAGTCATCGGCGTTGAGCTGAGCGTAGAAGCAGTGAGGTGTCAGTGGCCTCGGATGTGGCTGATCGTCGGCTGCCTGTCATGGCTACATTTTGACAGCCTGGCCGCCTCCTCTGGCCTATAGGGCACCACGGGCCTCACTCTCTAGCGGTTGCGCAGGAGCACGCACTCTAAGTCAAGAGGTGTTCGTGGCAGCATCATCCTGTTGATTTCCTAGTTTGTCTTGGGTACCTTGTCAAGACGGTGACGTTTGTCAGGGGAATTGAAGAGCGGTGATCACCGCTATGCCAGGACATTGAAAAGCGGTGATCACCGCTATGGCAGGACATTGAAAAGCGGTGATCACCTGCAATGACAACACATGCACACCTACAATGGAAACACATGAACACCTGCTATGGCAACACATGCACACCTACAATGGCAAGACAAGCACACCTACAATGGCATGGCATGAACACATGAAAGGGCAACACATGCTAGCAATGGTAGGACATGCACACCAGATTTATTGGCCAAAGGGCGTCGTGAGGGGGTCTCCGAGGGGCAGGGACCACCCCCGGCCACGGCCCCCCTTAGAACCGCGGGTGGGACCCATCCCTGGCCTGTGGGTCCCTGCCGGGGTCGCCCTTCTGGATCTTGTCCTTATTTCCTCAATAAAAAATTTCCATAAATTTTCGTCCAATTCCGAGAATATTTCCATAAGTAACTTTGTGCAACAAAAACATGACAAAAACAGGGAACTGGCACTAGGCATCTTGTCAATAGGTTAGTCCAATAAAATGCCTTAAAATAATATAATAAGATGGGAAAGACATGTGACAATGACATAAAACAAGCATGGATCAATCAAAAATTATAGATACGTTTGACACGTATCAAGATCCCCAAGCTTAACTCCTACTCGTCCTCGAGTGTAAGTGATAACAAAATAATTTTTGATGAGACATGCAACCAACACAATCTTGATCAAGATAGTAATGTAAAGCATAGGACGTGAATGAAGTGATACAACACAATTGTTTATAGTTGATAGTAAGAAAGTAATGAATAACCAAGTTGAATAATTCAAGCAAAACCTTTCATAAATAGTATGTTAAAGACATGAAAACAATGTGACCCACATATTTGACTAATTCTCAAAGGTAATAGTTCCACAACAAAAGTGTTTGAGAATCGATACAAGGAAGATGTAAGTATTTGCAAAAAGCTTCAACTTCCAACTTCTTATATTATAGATAAAGTCAATATAAAGATTCATGTTTAATCTGACGATGCAATATGATCAATGATACCCAGGGTCAATGCTATATATTTGCTTCGGTGGAGATAGAAGGAAAAGGAAAACTGACTCAGCATTAAAAGTAAAAGAAAGGCCCTTCGCAGAGGGAAGCAGGGATTAGTCATGTGCTAGAGCTTTTTATTTTTGAAAAACAGAAGTAAAACAATTTTGAGAGATGCATGCTTTCGTCAACGATTTCACAACAGAGAAGCTATCTAGTCCCCCATAACAAGCAAGGCTTTTAGACTTGTGAGAGCAGCTGGTTTTAGAGGAACGAGTACATTCCTCTTTCTCCTTGGTTTCACCACTGTCCAATGTTTTGAGCTGATTTGTCAGATTTTCATTGTGCGGAGGAGAATGATGAGTTATATTTATATTTTTCTTAAGCTGCTCTCGGGTTGATTCAAGTGAAGACGTAAACCATCGACACCGGGTGAAGGGGAAATGACCTTGCTTGTCACAAGTTATATCTAGCTCTCTACTGCTTCCTCATGAGCTTAAAAACAGAGGCACAAAAAGGAGTATTTTGAATATTTTAAAGGTAGCACATGACAAATTTACTTGGAATGGCAAGAAATACCATACATAGGTTGATATGGTGGACTCAGCTGGCAAGATAGTTTGGGTTTGGGATTTGGATGCACGAGTGAACTCTACACTCAGTACGAATTTTTAGGCTTAGCAAAAATGGTATTTGAAGAAAACATCTAACATTAACCGGTAACAGAGTAACATAAGACATCAGCCAATCATAACCATAAACACTCCACACCGTCTCCCTTGTTGACCAAACAGTTCTTTTGATGGAAAGATGTAGCGCTCCGACCCCAGAACTATACAGTGAAACGTTGTGTAACCGGTCATGCTACACAATCGAGGGTTAATGGGTTTACCAATCCCAGGCCAAAACTCATTGGCAGGTGTGCTCGGAATGGATCATCAGCACACAACACCTCGATCATGCCATAAGCTCAGACATCGCTTTCACGTATAGTAAAGAGACCGAGACTTGTGGAACAACTGGCACATCGCAGACTCTACGACACAAAAGTTTATAGCAACTCATATAAGAGAAGATACAAATATTACACGTCAAAAGGATCATAGATCCAATAATACATCAAACGGAAGCGGGTAGTGTTGTCTAACAAGAAGATGCAAATATATGGCCTAAGAGGCCTACAAATAAAAGATCCCAGCCAGCTTGTTCCACGGTCCCAAGCTGCCACCTGGGAACCCCGTACTAGTAGTCGACGTCCACGAAGAACCCACCTAACTGCTCGGTGTCGTCCACCTCTGAAATACAAATATAAAGGCAACAAATAGAGACTGAGTACGATGTACTCGCAAGTTTAGTAGGACGATATAGGCCCGATGCTGACGGAGGCTCTAAAGCTGTATGATGTAGCTAATTTGCATAAAGCTAGATTTTCATTTATAGATGTAAAAGACACAAGGCATCGTCTATTCAGAATATTTTTCATAAAGGGGATAAAGAGAGTAACATTTCATCTTCGGTTCTCGTCGAACCTACTTGTAACCATCACCACTCATCTCCACCAAAGGCACTCCCTCGAATCACCCTCGAGGAAATGTACCTTTTACACACACGTTGAGTTGCAACCTTTAGCTGCCAAATTAATTAATTAAGGTTAAGATTCTCTATGATCCCGTAAATCCATTCCCAAGGCGTCCATAACCGCGGACACGGCTTTTCGAAAAGATTAACCCTGCAGGGGTGTACTATTTTACCCACCGGTACCGTCCGGCTCACCTGATTGGCCCTCTTCCGGGGAAGGCCGGTGAGTGAGCGCGGTTAAACCTTTACCTCGCGTGAGACTATCCAAGAGTCATCTGTGGCCACAGGACAGGTTCAGTGCCTATTTCAACACCCTGCCCCATCTCCACGTCCTAAAGACCACCATCCTTATCAATTCTTTTTTCGCTCACCCACACGGCAAATGGAAAAGCGAACTAGAGGACCCTTGGATACGCCCGCACAAGTTATTTAGTTAAAGGGGATTCCATATGTCCCCACCAATGGTAGCACGCTCAGACCTTGGTTCCGAAGACAGGAACTCGCACTTAGGGGCAAGAGTGAGGCAAAACACCATCCCCGATGGCAACTCACCCAAGCCTTCTTAGCATTTTAATTAAACACCCCCATATCCACCATGTCCGAAACATTCCATCCACATCATCAATTATGGAATTAAACAACAGACATTGCTAGCATTTGACTAAGCATGGCTAGGCATATGAATACAACAATTATATTCTTGTCTCCGGCCAACACATCAACACTAAGGTTCATAGGTAGGGATACATGTGATTGGCTCGGGGAAAAACATGCATTCATAGGATACTCTATGTCTTGATCAAAGATGACATTTGAATCGCATGCAATATTGTGGTGGATAAAATAAGTTTATAAAACATTAGGATGCTAGAATGTCAAGAAGGTTAGGTTATAATTGTTGTGTCAAGAAGGTTAGGTTATAAAACATTAGAATGTCAAGAAGGTTAGGTTATAAAACATTAGGATGCTAGAATGTCAATATTGTGGTGGATAAAATAAGTTTATAAAACATTAGCATCTCTTGCCTTGCGGCCGGGGCGTGTAGTACGGCTCGTCGGGATAGGTCGGGGTGACCTCAACTCCGGAATCTATCGATACCCAAAAATAACACAAAGAACAAATAAATCACACGAACACAAGATGCAATGCTCAAGCACATGATGACATGTCAAATTGATGCAAAGATACCATCATATAAATTTAAATAGCAAAATTAAATGGGGAGCCAAATAATTAGTGCAATTATTCGGAAACAACCCCATATTTATCTTAGTGACCACATTCTTTATAAATTATTAAATTATTAGAGAAATGGTTCAAATATGCATGGACATGACATGAATGGTTAGGGTTTGCCCTTTCGATCATTTTGGTACCTTATTTGTAAAATTCGGAGCACCGATGAATAAATAGTGATTTAAATAATATTTGGATCTAATTCTTTTAACCAATTTATGAAAACAAAAAATAAATATCTGTGATCATGAATTGATTTTAGCATGGTTTGATCGCATTTGAAGTGTTGAGCACTTTGATATTTTATTCATAATTTTTGGACCAATATTTAACGAAATATGATTTTTCCCAATTTAGGTCTCATTTTTACCATTTTAGGAATTCTTAAAAGAAGGAGAAATTATTTATTCAAAAGGGCATGGAAATGTTACCAAATGATAGGAAATGTTTTTCTGAGCAATTTCATATTTAACTTGCAATTTTTGGATCATTATACAAAAAGATATTAAAGTTTTAAATTGGTTGAAAAACAAAAAGGGAAAAACATTCCCTGGCAAGCCGGCCTCAAACTGGCCAGGCCGGGCTGCAGGCCGGGCACCAGCCCGAGCGGTCCGGCCTTTGGCCGGCCCAGGCTGGGCTCCCAGGCCGGGGCAGTGGCCAAACGGTCCGGCCTTGTGCCGGCCCAACCCGTGAGAGAGGCCGGGTCCAGGCCGGGCAGCCGGGCACGCGCGCGGCGGCCACCGGCGGGCAAACGGCCGGTGACAAGGATATGACTAGCAAACAAACAAATAAAACTGAAAGCAAAAAGACGCTCCAAGCATAGCACATAATATGTAAGGTGATAAAAACTTAGTTCAATGAAGACGACCTCATGATAGTCGATGAAGAGGAGGGGATGCCTTGGGCATCCCCAAGCTTTGACGCTTGATGGTTCTTGATATTCAGAGGGGGTGCCATGGGGGCATCCGCAAGCTTGAGCTCTGATCTATCTTCAATTTCTTCATTATCCTCTCGTTTGGAACTTAAAAACTCCCTTCACACAAAACTTCTTATAAACTGATTAGAGGGTTAGTGCTCATAAATTAAAATGCACATGTGTTTAACTCAAGATAAATTGCAAACAACTTTATTGTGCATTAGCTACTGTTTACTAAGCCTCAATGTGGTACTCCTCCTCAAGAGTATCACATTTTACGATAGTAAAGAGACGAATACAAAATAAAAGCAAAATCTGTCAAAAACTGAACAGCCTGTAAAGATTGAATTTTTCTAGGCAATTCTGTAGCTCAAATAAGAAAACTCAAAACTAGCGAAAGATAGGTAAAAGTGTCAGGCTTGCTGTCTAAAAATACCAGAAAAAGATAAAATTCATGGATTTTCTGGATTTTCGAACAGTAAAGGACATAAATCTGTTTCTGGACAGCAACACAATACCTCGCACTTTCAATGCATTAGAGGCTAAACTTGGCACAAAAACCAAAAGAAAAAGATACAATGAAGTTGCTACAGAGGCAACAACTTCATGACTCAAGATAACAAAAACAAACTGAAAGTAAAAGATTGGTTGCCTCCCAACAAGCGCTTTTCTTTATAGCCTTTTAGCTAGGCTTGAGATTTTAATGATGCTCTCATAAGAATAAGAGTTGGAACGCAAAAGAGAGCATCATGAAGAAAATATCAAACACATTTAAGTCTAACTCTCTTCCTATGCATAGGCATCTTGTAAGAAAATAAATCATTGGAGCATAAAGCATTAAGCATAGGAAGGCAAAGCAAGTGCAACATTAAAACCTTCAACATAAAGAGGGGAAACTTCATAAGATGATAACCACGCTTCCCTCTCTCATAATAACTTTCAGTAGAATCATAAGAAAGCTCAATAACATAACCATTACATAAAGCATTTTTCTCATGATTCACATGCATAAAAGTATTATTATTACTCTCCACATAAGTAAAATCTTTATTATTAGTAGCGTTGAGAGTAGGACTATCATAAAGAACTTGGACATGATAGACTAATTGTATATTAGAAAGATGATGTTCAGTAGGAGAGTAACAATTATGACAAGTCTCGTAAGGATGATTAACATTATTCTTTATGGCATAGTTATCATCACAATAATCATCAAAAACTGGAGGCATAATATCATCATAAGCAAGGGGATAGTCATCTTTCCAAGCATATATTTTTGTAAACAAATCATCATGACTTTCAATACCAAAAGGATTTTCAAACCCATCATCCCCAAGCTTGGGGTTTTCCACATTATGATTAGAAGAAACATGAATATTACCAACAGTATAACAATTGTTAATATCATCATTTTCAAAATTGGTGCCAAAAAGATTTTCAAGATCATAAGTAGTATTATTTTCCCAATCTTGATCATCACAATAAGTAACAGGCATAACATAATCTTCTTCAATAGTGCCTATGGACTTAACATCAAGATAATAATGAATACAATCAAGCGGATCATCTTCAATAATTTTTATTCATGCTCATTAGGAACAACTAATATGGGAGAAATATGTTTAGGGGATGATACCGTTTCCTCTTTCTTTTTACTCCTCCCTCTCTTCTTCTTTTTCTTCACCACCACCTTAGGAGGGAGTGGTTGGAAAGGAAGCTTCTCCACATAATCTGATTCATTATTAGAAAAGACAGGAGAAACTTGGGAGAATCTCTCCCTTTCATTATTGGCAACATAAGGAACATTTTTCCTTTTATACTTTGGTGAAGTGATATTCTTTCTAATTTTTGCAATGTATGCATTTCACGGCAATTCACAACACAATAATGATAAGCTCCCTGAAGAATGCCATTCGTCCTAAAAGTACTCCTATCTAACCAAGAAGTTTTTTCTGATAACTCTTCACACCCCCAAAATAAATTAAGTTCATCATAAAGACTAGAGGTGATCATGTTATCACAAAACTGGCTAATAGTTCTATCATTAAAGTACGAGCATTAGAAATTAAAATGACCGACTTCATTGCAAAGTTCACACATAAAAGGATAGAGGTCATTCAATTCTCTAGCAAATTTATATAAATCCTTAAGCCATTTGCTAGTTCTTTCATGCTTATGTTGCTTACAATATTTATCTTCTTCAACCCGAGTGCTTTCACAAGGTCTATGCGCTCCACAAAAATTAACATGCTTATATAAAACATTATTTGTAGAGATTGGATCATGTCTATTGCAATAATCATTAACAATTTCATTTTGTTTACAAATGTCTTTAAAAGGTTCATGATTCTTAGACCATTTCTCTTTAGGAATATTAATATGAGAAGCAAAAGATTTATAGATATCAACAACTATATGAGAGTCAAGTCCAAACTTAGCACTAAGCTTATTAAAACTATCAGTTTCAACAAAAGACTTAATGCAATCATACTCATAATTTATACCTGACTCTTTACCTTTGTCGATCTCGCAATCTTCAATGTTGTGTTGAATCTTTTCAATAAGATCCCATTTAGCATCAATCTTCTTACTTGTAAAAGAACCCATAGAGGAAGCATCAATTATTTCCTTGTCATGACGAGGTAGCCTTGCATAAAAATTATTAACAATGATATCCTTGAAAAGCTCATGGTTAGGGCATTTAAGTATTAATGATTTTAATCTCCCCCAAGCTTGAGCTATGCTCTCTCCATCATGTGGCCAAAAATTATAGATATAATTTCTACCTTGATGAATTTCATGAAGAGGATAAAATTTAGAATAAAAGAGAGACATAAGCTCCTTCGAATCCAACAAATGAGAATTGTCTAGTAGCCTATACCACTCCAATGCTTTCTCCTTAAGTGATAAGGAAAATGATTTCCTCATGATCACCTCGCTTGAAACACCTGCAATCTCAAACTAATCACATAATTCCTTAATATAAAGCAGATGATTACTAGGATGGACAGCTCCATCTCCTGCATAGCAATTAGTCATAACAAGATCAATTATTCCCATTGGTATTTTGAAAGGAATACATTCAGTAGGTGGAGTAACCTTATCCACCACGGGAGTGGTGGAGAGGTCACTCTCAAACAGCAAATTTAAAGGACAACGTTCCATAAGCCAAACTAGTAAAATAAAAACAAGAAACAAAAATATTTAATTGCAGGATCTAAAGAAGATACCTTCAAGCACACACCTTCTCAACAACGATGCTAGAAATTAGCTTTGTTGAAGGGAGAGTGAGTACCGCTTACCTGTCCTCCCCGGAAACGGCGCCAGAAAAGAGCTTGATGTCTACTACACGCTTCTATTCTTGTAGACTTGTTGGGCCTCCAAGCGCAGAGGTTTGTAGGACAGCAGCAAATTTCCCTTAAGTGAGTAACCCAAGGTTTATCGATCTCAGGGAGGTGTAAGGTGAATGTATCCTCTCTCAAGCAACCCTACAATTAAGATACAGGAAGTCTCTTGTGTCCCTAACACACCTAATACAATGGCTAATTGTATAGGTGCACTAGTTCGGTGAAGAGATAGTAAAATGCAAGTGATATGGATGGTAAAAAAAGATTTTGTAATTCTGTAAGAAAAATGGAAGCAAGCAAACAAGTGACAAAAGTGGCTAAAAATGGTGTATCAATGCTTGGAAACAAGGCCTAGGCTTCATACTTTCACTAGTGACTACTCTCAACTTCATTAACTTCATTAAACACATGATAGTTCCCACAAAAACACATGCATGGTAGATGTTACTCGGAGATCATTCTTTCGTGGATCAAATAGGATGAGAATTGCGTAGGGCTATGAAAAGCACACCTTAAAGTTCGTATTCCACATCTATGGACACTTCATGCTGTCACTATCCGCATCTAAAGATAGTACTAACAAACACCACAACCTATTTCTTGAATAGTCTCTTTCTTCAATAACACAAGCATTAAGAAACCTCATGATCTATTCAATCCAACAATAATAAAGAACAAACTCATGATGAAGATCCCTCTAATCTTGATGCATAGAGCCACACACGGCACCCTCACTGTCACCGTGGTACCGTGATCATAACGGTGACTCCGCAAATTATACTAGATAACACCACTTGAGCAACATCATATCCATTACACATAGGGAAACATCATGTATTCAACTATACTAATAAAGCTCATGATCACAACGAAGATCACATCATGGGAGAGAGAGATAACCACATAGCTACTTGTATAAGCCTCAGCCCCAGTGAGGGACTACTCCCTCCTCATCACGGGAAGCAGCGGTGTTGATGGAGATGGCTCCGGCAGTCGATCCCCGTCCCGACAGGGTGCCGGAACAGGACCTTCTGAACCCCCAAAACTTGTCGGCGATGGCGGTAGAGCTCTGTATCGTATTTGGGAAAATCCTTCGGGGGTTAGGGTTTTTCGTCAGGGACGATTTATAGGCCAAAGGGCGTCGTGAGAGGGTCTCCGAGGGGCAGAGACCACCCCCGGCTGCGGCCCCCCTTGGACCCGTGGGTGGGACCCGCCCTGGCTTGGGGGTCCCTCCCGGGGCCGCCCTTCTGGCTCCGGTCCTTATTTCCTCAATAAATAATCTCCGTAAATTTTCATCCAATTCCGAGAATATTTCCAGAAGTAACTTTCTGCAACAAAAACATGGCAAAAATAGGGAACTGGAACTAGGCATCTTTTCAATAGGTTAGTCCAATAAAATGCCTTAAAATGATGACAATGACATAAAACAAGCATGGATCAATCAAAATTATAGATACGTTTGACACGTATCAACAACGTACAGAGTATGTTTCCAAAATTTCCCTTCCTTTTGCATAGAGCCAAATTATCTATTTTGAGTTCGTTGAAATGTAAATGTTTGACAAAAATATGAGTCAGATAATATTATATTCTCGACATATTTTAAGATGATGCAAGTGTTGTTTGTAATCCAGGTCCAACATTCTCGTTGATCTATTACGAAGTTTTGTTTGTTTGAAATCATATTATTCGAGCTTGGGTAGAATAGATGTTTGTTGCATGTGTACGCATGAGCTGCTATCAGAATCATACACGACACAACCATATCTTCATACTACTAAGAATAGAACATGAATGAGGCCTTTGTGTGGTTAATACTTACTTTCTTGACAAGAGGAATGTGAAAGCACAATAGTTGGGCAAGTGGTACTGTTGCAATCATTGCTAGTAATGTACATGACACCTGCGTAAATATTTGGTGTTAGCAAGCAATAACAAGTGTTCTCATCTAACTGATAGTTTGCAATAGAAAAGTGATACTTGAATATTGCTAACATTGCCCAGCATTAAATAACGAATTACTAACTTTCTATTTTTAGTAAGTATTTATGTTTAGTACAAAGCATCCGATGAAAATAATAGTTTCAGTATGAAGCACTATATATTCAGCTAGATTGTCAAGCCTAATGAATATGTATGGAACATCACGTGTATGGTCTGATGGAGAAGAGGGGATAATATATTTCAACACCTCCCCTCACGTCTAGAGGCTCAACCAGACCATAGATGTGGGATCGATGCACGCCACAAGTATTTTTATAAATATATTGTGTTGGCCGTGTCTTGAACTTGGGGACCTGCTGGCTTTGATAGTATATTAAAATCTTGCACCAACCACAACCAGTTCATCCAAACATCCAAACTGATGGAGAAGGGCGGGCAATATATTTCCATATTAAGTACTGAGTATATGCATGTATTTTGACACAACTATGTAAAAAGGGAGTGTTGACACCAATTTTGTCTCATACTGAAAAGAATAATAAACGGTTATAAACATGATATTAAATAAGCGCTTTGCGTGAAAAAAGAAATAAAAGTTTATTTATATATTCAAAAGTCTCATATTGACCAAAATTCCCAACGTTATAAAACACACGGAATCTTCAAAGAAATATTCGACAATGTGATAAAATGCCGCCATTGTTCCGACAAGCCCCATAAAATACGGCCATGTTGTAATAAATTAAATAAATGACGAAACATATGTAAAATAATACTCACTCCGTTCAACAATATAAGATGTTTTAGCATTTCTCTTTCCATCCGTATCTAGACATGTTTTAGTGCAAGATTCATTTGAACCTTACACTAAAACATGTCTAGATACGGATAGAAAGAGAAATACTAAACATCTTATATTTAGGAACGGAGGGACTATTTTAAAATAAAAGAACCTCGCACACTGTTACTAACCCGTATAAATTTAAGCCATACCGCCATACGTATCACTATAAGTAGTACGTACGTACTTGGATTATACACATGCATATACCAAGTACTAAAGTCACTCAAGCCAGGTTATAAATATACATGGTGAGAGAGACCTACGTACAACATGGATTGTGCATGGATTTACCGGCACCGTTGCCTAATTGAGCCTTAAGTAATCAGCCCATGGCCCACATGGCAGCAGCCCATACATTGAGATGGATCAGGATGTCGCTTCACAGTTCACGTGAGTTGCAGCACGACTCGGTCAGCTTTCCAAAACGAACACGATACAAATTATCAGCCGATTAAAAAGAAATAAAAAAAAGGAAAAGGAGGAGCGTAGAACCGCTACCACGATCTATGAACGTGGGCGCGTCTCCTCGCGTCGACAGAAACTACAGTAACTACTGCCCGCCAGCGCCTATTTGCAAATAGGAGTGGCACATCATACAATCAATCTCTCGCTGATCGCATACACACATCCCCCGATATTTGCATACACAGACCCCGATCATTGCTCATAGACTCGATCATTGCATGCACAGACCCCGCTCACCATCACCCAGAATCGATCGCACATACACACCACCACTGCTAGTGTTAGCCATCGCTGCGCTGCACGCCGGCGGCGGTCGTCATCGGAAAAAGCTTGGAGGATATCGGTAAGAAGGTGAGAATGTGATCCTTCTCTTGCTCCTTGGCTGGTCATATTGATACATGCCATGGAGCTTCTCCTCCCGATCCTTAGTTTGGTCATATTGATACAAACTAGGAGGGAATTTCCTCTTCCTATTTGCTATATGTTGCCTCTTGGTTTGAATAAATAGATATATGCCAAGTTGCTTTAAATTCACATGATCAAAACATGGCTCTTAGTTTGGTTATATTGACACAAACTAAGTTGCTCTAAAATCATATCTTCATAAAAAACCTTAGCTCTTGGTTTGGTCATATTGATACAAACTAAGTTGCTTAAAAATTCGTATCATCACTAAATTTTGGCTCTTGGTTTGGTCATATTGACATGAACCAAGTTGCTTTAAATCATTGTCTACTTAAAATTTTGGGCTCTTGATTTGGTCATATTGACATGAACCAAGGCACCCTCTAAATTCACATATCACTAAATTATGTGCTTGGTTTGGTCATATTGATACAAGCCAAGTCACTCCAAATTAAATATATCTGAAATCATGCCTTTGGTTTGGTCATATTGACACAAGCCAAAGAGCCCTTAAATTTCATCAAATGGATAATGTATTGTTCGAGGAAATCAACATAACATACAAATAAAACTAAACAAATTGCATGTACTCCATACTTAAATTCCATGCATGTAGTCGCACTATATGTCTACTTTTATGTAGCCCTAAAGAGAATGACTCATGTCTTTTTTACTAGCTAATTAGGTTGGTAAAATAACTCAATATAGGTTTTCAACTTAGCTAGTATTAATAAATACAAAGTAAATCAAACAATAAACCAAGCATATTGTTTAAGTGTCATGCATGCAGATAGATCACGTGCATGGTCCTGTAATAAAGTAGGATGAAATAAAATAATATGTCTAGCTAAATAAATGAAGTGCCCTAGGCAAATATGTTAGAGTACCCAGTGTACTAACCCAAACACAATCTTCACTAGTAGAGAAAGGGGCAACAGCACCGGTTGTATTGGACCTTTAGTACCGGTTGTGCAACCGGTACTAAAAGGTCGGCACTGAAGGGTCACCCCTTTAGTACCGGTTTTATATACAACCGGTACTAAAGGCCCTCCACGTGGGCACAGCAGCGCGCGCGCAGGCGGAGGACCTTTAGTACCGGTTGGTAATACCAACCGGTACTAAAGGTTCCTGCATTTTTTGCCCCCTTATTTTTTCAGGGAGGTTTAGGTTTTCGGTTTTTATTTCTTTTCGCTTATTTTTCGGGGTTTAGGGTTTCTGTTTTTTTCCTTTTCGCTCATTTTTCAGGGTTTCGGAGGAGAGCACGTATAAAATACACACTACACATATAAAGTACTCACTACACATATAAAGTACTCTCGTTAATTACATATAAAGTCATAATTACAATGGAGATCAACGCTAGCTTGTACATGCACGGAGTGAGTCTATTTTTCGACATAGTAGAATTCACCGAATTCATCTATGACATGCGTCAGCATGAATCCCGCCAATTCCTCCGCAATAGCTTTTACGCGGTTTTGTGGTAGGAGCTGGTTCCGCTTCCTTGACATCTTTAAAAGAAGGAGATTCGGTCAGTTATGATCGAAACTAAACACAATTGATGGTTGCAAAATAAAAGTTGTATTTACATACCTCTCGATTTCTTACATTATGGACTCTCTCATTGACCCTCATGTGAATATACTCGCAAACGTAGTATCCACATAGTTGAGTCCCCTCTGGTTGTCGCAGACACCACTATACAAGAATATAATTTAATCAAATAATAATCAAGAGAATGATAATGGTATTAGAAAGATACACATACCTATATACGTAGTAGTACTTACATTGTTAGCCTTGAACTCCAGCTTATCTTTCCATTCACCGCGTTCTTCCGCGATGAACTTTCTCCAAACCCTGCCCGGAAAAAAAAATGAATTGAGGAGTTATTTTATATACTTTTGATATCCGTAAATGAACGAAAGTGGACGATATAGTGCGATTGAAATTACCTATTGAGCATTAGACGCACGCTTTTGTAATCATCTTGATCTTTCCTTAATGAGTCCCAGACTTCAACTTCTCCTTCGTCGAGTCTAATGATAAACAGAATGTAGTGGAACCTGCGCACATTTATATACGCAGGTATTCAGAACTCATCAATTACACTTATTATCGAGAAAGCAAAATAGAATGTGTAAAAGACAGTAACACTAACCCGAAGTTGTAAGGAAAAAGTATTTCCTTTTTGGTACTTTGTCGCTTAAAAACGTTAGCAGACGGTCCTCTGTGTCCTGGACATAGAAAGGACTTTCTACGGTGACTTCATTAACTTTATCCGGGTCAATGAACCCAATGTCCCAGATTCCACCCATTCGGCATTCACGAATCTTCATTCTGCATAATAGCATACAAAAGAATGTTGTGAGGATAATTACAAGCAATGAAACGAGCTTAACTATAAATAATTAAATTACACAAATAAATTACTTACAGACAATAGCAGCTGATGATAGATTTGTCGAGAGCAAGTTGATTGTACATCTGAAAAAGTTCGGAGAACTCAACCTGCACACCATATTCTCGGAAGTAGTGTTGGTCCTTAACTCCCGCCATGAGATATTCTCTCCCTTGTTTTACGGCGGCCATGTACCAGTTATTCAATTTATATATCTGTGTTGTTAGAGCACTCGGATTTTCGACCAGAGGCAGCCCGAGTTCAAATTTAGGTTGAATTGTTATCTACGCTATTTCATAACCCACGTCGCTAATGACAACTTCTCCATGCTTGATTTCCCGAGCTTCAGAAGGCACAATGAGCGGGGCGATCGATTGTGCTTCTTGTTCTCCGAGCTGGGCAACTCTTTTCCCGCACGCTTTTTCTTTCTCCGTCTGTGAGGAAAGTACCTTGTCAATACCTCGCTCATAGTCTGAAAGGGGCGGCTGTGGAAACCTATATAGGTTGTCAACGGTGCGATCTTTTACCTCGGTTGGTATAGTCTTCAGATGTTCCTTCATGGGGTCAAGTCTTGCCTCCAGTCTTTCCTTTTTTTTTGTTCAAAAAAGGCTTTAGCCTTGCCTTGTGTGCTCAGTTTTAATTCCTCCATAGTCATCTCGCCAGCTAACTTCTCAGGAGCCTTGACTTCCTTGGGTTTTCTTGCACGTTTCTTGACAGGGGACGACGTGAACAGCTTCCGCTTTGTCAAATTACATCTAGTGGGCGCAGCAGTCGGCTGACGGGACGGTGCGGGCGATGGACTCGCGGTGGGCTCCACATCGTCGGGGGAGGAGGGTGGACTTTGCTGTGGTGAATTTCTAACCGGAGGAGTCGGTGGCCTTGGCGCCGAGTCTGGAAACTTGATGTATTTCTTCTTCCATAGAACGATACCAAGCTCGACTTCTCCCAATGTCTTCTCGCCTTCAGCTCCAGGAATGTCAAGATGCATTGAGTTGAATCCCGACAAAACTTTCGTGACCCCGACACAAGCAAATCCAGCTGGAATCTCACCAAAATGGAAGGTTGCTCCAAGTTGATGTGGTAAAGCATAGCCATTCGCCACCGGAAAACTAAGGTTATTCATTGGCGCATGTAACTCACAATTTGTCTTCTCCGTGATATCATCCACGGGGTAGCGCGCCGCCGACGGTTCATCAACTGCAGGATCTTGTAGCTACGTGGAACCCACGCTGCTTTTCCGCTGAGATGGGCAGACTTCGACTGCATGATCTTCTACTCGCGGCTGAGATTCCCTTTGCTGGGTAATTAAAGCCAGTTGCTCCTTCACATCATGCATCTGGCTTTCTAATGCAGTAAACCTCTCCGCCTCCCTCTTTTTACTTCTGCAATGTTTTCTATAAGTTGCAGCATCCTCCGGAAACCCTTCAAGAAAACCAACCCCGCCTCCTCTGCCTCGACATCGTCCCCAGTGTTCTTTATTCCCGAGGGCGAGTGAAAGCTCGTCGTCCTCTCTATCGGGAACATATTTTCCCTGTCGGACTAGTTCTATTGCGTCAACTAGTTTTTTGGCGACTCTTGTAATTCTTTTCTTCCATTTTCCCTGCGCAACAATCAGCCCTGTGTCTGGGTCCAAGACTGCCCCATGCGCAAACAACCAGAACTTGGACCTGTCGGGCCAGCCATCTGTCTGTGGAGTGATCCCTTTTTTACGCAGCTCGTTTTCATAGGCTTCCCACTTAGGCAAGGCAGTCTTGTAGCCACCTGAGCCCAAACGATGGTGATATTTCTTCTTCTGAGCATTCAACTTATTTTGGGTCGATCGGGCCACAGCGACGGCCGATTTCCTATAACTTCTCTAGAGCTCCGATGAAATTTGGAGGTTTTTTCGCATATTTTCTCCACAATGCGTTCTTCCAGTTCTTGAATTGCTGGGCCATTTTGCTAAGAGTCCATTGCTTGACTTTATCCTGCCTCTTCTGTGGGAGATCTGCCGGTAGGGTGAAAGAATCCAACATCGAGGTCCAAAGGGTATCTTTAATTCTTTTCTCAAGATATTTTGCGCCAATGTTGGCTTTCTTCGGCTTATTCCATTCTGCAACGGTGATCGGGACGGCGTCCCTAACAAGAACGCCGCATTGAGCTACATATTTAGTGTAGATTCCTTCGGGTTTCTCCGGTGTGCCTTTTACACTAACTTCGTCGATCGACAACTTTGCACCATCCGGCAGCTTTACCCCTTGGTTCGGGCCTCGTTTAGGGATTGACGACTTAGATCCAGAGGGCTAAAAGAAAAATGTTTCGTTAATAAGTGCAATATAAATCAATTAATGCATCTAGCTAAGACTAATATATACCTCGCCGGAGTTTTCTAACGGCACTTCTTCGTCGTCGTTGTCGTCTCTGAAATTTTCTAACTCAACTCCCTCACCGGAGTCATTCAAACATTTCGCGCTGAAATCTTCGTCGTCTTCTTCGCCGGAATCTTCTCCATCAGAATTGGGTCCTGCAGCCCTATCATATATAATTGCTTGCATTCGGTCTTCATTCTCCTCATCTCGGATGAAGGGGGCGTCGTCTCGGGTGATGGGGGCGTCGTCCTCCATAGCTCAATGTCACTGCAAATTTTTAATTCATAGCAAACAACTTTAAATTTCATTGCAACTAAAAATAACATTGCTTTGATAAATTTTCAAACTTTGCTAAATTTACTTATACACTAATGAAATAATTTTCAAACTTTGCTACTAACCGTTCAAACGATCTTTAGCACCGGTTGTTCTAAACATAGGAATATCTCTAACTTAGCAATATTTCAAACTTAGCAATATTTCAAACTTAGTAATATTTCTAACTTAGCAATATTTCTAACTTAGCAATATTTCTAACTTAGGAATATTTCTAAGTTAGCAATATTTCTAACTTAGCAATATTTCTAACAAAATTGCTACACTAATAATAACCTAAAATAATCTAAATAAAATTGCTAAGTTTCAAAATTGCTAACTTTCAAAAGTGCTACACTAAAAATTTTGCAACTAAAAATAACATTGCTTTGATAAATTTTCAAACTTTGCTAAATTTTCTTATACACTAATAAAATAATTTTCTTATACACTAAATTTTCAAACTTTGCTACTAAAATTTTCTAACTTAGCAATATTTCAAACTTAGGAATATTTCTAACTTAGCAATATTTCAAACTTAGCAATATTTCTATCAAAATTGCTACACTAATAATAACCTAAAATAATCTAAACAAAATGTCTAAGTTTCAAAATTGCTAAACTTTCAAAATTGCTAACTTTCAAAATTGCTACACTAAAAATTGATAACCTATAATAACCTAAACAATAATAAGCTAAACAAAACTTAAACTTTACTAAAAATGAACATGTCTAACTTTGATAAATTTTCTAACTTTGATAAATTTTCTAACTTTGCTACATTTTCAAATTTTCTAACTTTGGTAAAATTTCTAACTCAACTAAAATTCAAACATGTCAACTAAAATTCGAACCTAAACATCAGTACTAAATAACAGTACTAAAAACAAAAAAAAGAACACTGCTAATCAAAAGAACAGTACTGAAAAAAAAGAAAAAAACTAACCTTGCGCAGGGCTACGCGCGCGGCGGCCGGAGCAGGGCGTGGAGGGCGCCGGAGCAGGGGCGGCGATGGCGCGCGCGGGCCGGAGCAGAGAGGAGGGAGGCGGAGCAGGGGCGGTGGCCGGAGCAGAGGAGAGAGCAGGGCCGGGCGGCGATGGCAGAGCAGGGCGCGCCAGGCGGCAATGGCGTGCGCGGGCCGGAGCAGAGGAGGGAGGCGGAGCAGGGGCGGCGCGTCGTTGAGGCGGAGCAGGGGTGGCGGAGGTCGACGCGGTGAGGGAGGAGGCAATGGCGTGGCCGCCGGCCGGAGCAGAGCTTCGCCGGAGCAGGGTCGCGTCGAGGAGGAGGCGTCGACGGCGTCGAGGACTTGGCGGTTTGGTGGGGAGCGAGGCGTCGATCCCTGCCACTTAACCATTCAAAACCCCTTTAGTACCGGTTGGTATCTACAACCGGTACGAAAGGGTCTTTAGTACCGGTTGTAGATACCAACCGGTACTAAAGGTCTCTTTTGGGCCGCGGCGAAATTTCGCGCGCGAAGCCCACCCCTTTAGTACCGGTTACGTACTAATGGGATTTTGATTTTTTTTTCCTCTAGTTTCTTTTTTCTCTCCTATTTTTTCTTTCTTATATTTTCTGTTTATTTTTTCTTTATTATGTTTTCTGTTTATTTTTTCTTTATTATGTTTTCTAGTTATTTTTTCTCTCTTATTTTTTCTATCTATTTTTTGAGATTATAGGTGAATTCATTTAATTACAAAATTTGGAATTCGAACTCCATTAATTCACTAATTAAATTTATAAATTCAATATCTTTTCATCTGTTTATCAGAAAAATGCAATTAAAATATCAAATTGTTGTTAAAAATGTAATCTATCTATTTATGACAAATTCATTTTTTTTGAAACTATAGGTGAATTAATTTAATTACAAAATTTGGAATTTGAACTCCATTAAGTCATTAATTAAACTTATAAATTCAATATCTTTTCATCTGTTTAACAGAAAAATGCAATTAAAATATCAAATTGTTGATAAAAATGCAATTAAAATATCAAGGAGGTGGGCCGTCCCCCTCGTACCTGGCGAGACCCAATATTTTGCATACATATGCATGAATATCACACACATCTCCCGAAGTTGATAGTTTAGGTCGCAAGTTTTCAAAAGCAAGTAGTAACCTAAACTACGATCACAGACAAGAGAACTGCAATGGCGATCACAAACTCTGAAACTAACTTCGACCGGTTCCTGAGCCGCGGGGTGCTGAGCCGCCGGCGCTGCGCATCCAAAGAGAAGGAACCCTCACAGGGTCATAGCTCACATGAGAAGGAACCCTCTGAAGAAACGACCACCTACTGTCATACTGCCTATCCAATAGATACATGTAGCGACGGACGTGCTCATCCTCCTCCCTGATACGGCGACGTACCTCCTCCTCGGGGGCCGGCTCCCTCTGCACCGAGTGTGGCCCACACGACTGCCACCACAGAAGATCCGGGTCGACGACGTCACCCGGATTCCTCACCAAGCTGCGCATCCCGGAAGGTAGCACCTCCTAGTGCCAGCCCGGTGGAGCCCAGTCCCGCACATCGCCCCTCTGGTCCAACATGGACATCGTCGTCGAGAACACCTAAGTCAAAATTTTGTTACAATGGAAGAGTGATGAGGTTGCATATATGAGTTTATATGTGATATGGCAATGGCGGCCAAGCCTACATATATATAGTGAGAAATTACGGGAAGACGAAGGCGGGAAGCGGTGGAAGAACCACACGGATCGTGTGTTTCTTTCAAGCGCTTGTGAGCCGTTGGATCAGGGGTGTGTTTCTTTAGAGCGCTTGTGAGCCGTTGGATCAGAAGCACACGGATCGTATGTTTCCTTCGAGCGCTTGTGAGCTGTTGGATCAGGGCCTTTAGTACCGGTTCGTGTTACCAACCGGGACTAAAGAAGTACACGGATCGTGTGTTTCTTTCAAGCGCTTGTGAGCCGTTGGATCAGGGGTGTGTTTCTTTAGAGCGCTTGTGAGCCGTTGGATCAGAAGCACACACCTATAAATAGCGACGTCCCTGCAGCGAAACGGCACACAATGAGCGTCTACCTTTGCCACCGAACCCAATGGTTGGATTTAGCCTACCCGCTGGCATGTTCCCTAACACAAGCCCTCGGGTAGGTTGAATCCAACCACTGGATTAGGGTGACACAATGATGAATTGCCGAGGAGGTGGGAGTGGTGGTGGTGGAAGTGGTAGCCATGCCCCTCGGTCGGATCCAAGTAGCTGCAAGGCGCTGTGATGATCTACAACATTCCCAACACTTTTTGGGACGGTCGTTAGATCATCACAGAAGTCTTGCGGCTGCTTGGATCGAAGGTCGATTTGCTGCTCACTTCACAGCCCTCAACAAAATACGTGCGGCTGTTCTATCTACAAAATACTTCAGTTCATCGACCGAATACAAATCATTCGGATTCCCGTCATACAGCCCAACGGTGCATTTGATATGCAGGCACTCACGAGCCACCGTTGGGCTGTATGACGGGGAAACCGTGTGCATTTGATATAAGGTTTAATACATTAATTATTACACATCACCAACAACATCTCTATCTAGTGTTCACTTGTTTCTTCATGTGTGTCCCTTTCTTCTGATTGCGCCGTAGCCATGGACAATCTTCATCATTTAACACGATGCTTGGGTCAGTTTTCACTTTGAAGGGCGGAATTTCATTAAACTTATTGTAATCTTCTGACATATCTGTCTTGTCCTCCACTCCCACGATGTTTCTTTTCCCTGAAAGAACTATGTGGCGCTTTCGCTGATCGCATGATGTATCGGCTCGCTTATCTTTTCTTTTTTCGGTCTGGAAGACATGTCCTTCACATAGAAAACCTGAGCCACATCATTGGCTAGGACGAATGGCTCGGTGTGGTACCCAAGATTGTTGAGATCCACTGTAGTCATTCCGTACCGCCGATCCATCTCTACCCCGCCTGCCAGGTTGACCCATTTGCAATGAAACAAAGGGATCTTAAAAGAAAGTGCATAGTCAAGTTCCCATATCTACTGTATGCAACCATAATATGTGTCCTTTGTCCCATCGTCGTTTGTTGCATCAAAGCGGACACCACTGTTTTGGTTAGTGCTCTTTTTGTCTTGGGTTTCCGTGTAAAATGTATTCCCATTTATCTCGTACCCTTGGAAAGTCAATATAGTTGAAGATGGTGACTTGGCCAACAAGTATAGCTCATCTCCAACAGTGGTGTTATTAATGAGATGTGTATGCAACCAACTGCCGAAAGTTTCCACGTGCTTTCCTTTAATCCAGAAGTTAGTCTGCTCCGGGTATTCGGAGCGTAAAATATCCATGTGTTTCACGATATACGGAGCCACCAAACTGGAATTTTGTAGAACTGTGTAGTGTGCTTTAGTGAAAGAATGCCCGTCCATACTTCTTGTTGCTTTCTTTCCTAGCGTGCCTTTTCCACGCAGTCTCCCCTCATGGCGCGATTGAGGAACACCGATAGGCTTAAGATCAGGAATAAAGTCAACACAAAACTCAATGACCTCCTCTGTTCCATAGCCCTTGGACATGCTTCCTTCTGGCCTAGCACGGTTATGAACGTATTTCTTTAAGACTCCCATGAACCTCTCAAAGGGGAACATGTTGTGTAGAAATACAGGACCGAGAATGGAAATCTCTTCGACTAGGTGCACTATGAGGTGCGTCATAATATTGAAGAAGGACGGTGGAAACACCAACTCGAAGCTGACAAGACATTGGACCACATCCTTCTGTAAACTTGGTAGAGTTGCTAGATCGATTACCTTCTGAGAAATTGCATTGAGGAATGCACATAGCTTCACAATGGGTACTCGAACGTTTTCCGGTAGAAGCCCCCTCAATGCAACCGGAAGTAATTGTGTCATAATCATGTGGCAGTCATGAGACTTCAGGTTTTGGAACTTTTTCTCTGCCATGTTTATTATTCCCTTTATATTCGATGAGTAGCCAGAAGGGACCTTGATACTGCTCAGGACTTGAAAAAAGATCTCCTTCTCTTCTTTGGTAAGAGCGTAGCTGGCAGTACCTTGATACTTCTCTGGATTCTGGTTGTCTCTTTCGTGCGTACGTTGCTGGTCCTGCCGTGCATCCGTTGTATCTTTCGTCTTCCCATACACGCCTAAGAAGTTTAGCAGGTTCACGCAAAGATTTTTCGTCACGTGCATCACGTCGATTGCAGAGCGAACCTCTAGGATTTTCCAATAAGGTAAATCCCAAAATATAGATTTCTTTTTCCACAAGGGTACGTGCTTGTTTGCGTCTTTCGGAACAGATAGACTGTCAGGACCCTTTCCAAAGATTACTTCTAAATCCTTGACCATGCCATATATAACATCACCATCAGGGCGTGTAGGCTTTGTCCGGTTATCTGCCTCACCTTTAAAATGCTTGCCTTTGTTTTTACGTGATGCCTGTTTGGAAGAAATCGACGATGCCCCAGATACACAATCTTGTTACCTAAATATATACTGTTAGTATTATCTAAACAATGCGTGCATGCATTGTATCCCTTGTTCGACTGTCCTGAAATGTTACTAAGAGCAGGCCAATCATTGATGGTTACAAACAGCAATGCTCGTAGGCCAAATTCCTCCTGTTTGTACTCATCCCACACATGTACGCCTTCGTCAGACCACAACTGTAAAAGTTCATCAACTAATGGCCTCAGATACACATCAATGTCGTTGCTGGGTTGCTTCGGGCCTTGGATAAGCACTGGCATCATAATATACTTTTGTTTCATGCACAACCAAGGAGGAGGTTATAGATACATAGAGTCACGGGCCAGGTGCTATGACTGCTGCTCTGCTCCCCAAACGGATTCAAGCCATCTGTACTTAGACCAAATCTTAAGTTCCTTGCGTCAGCTGCAAAATGCCCAAACGCACTGTCGATGTTTCTCCACTGAGACCCATCAGCGGGGTGTCTCAGCATCTCGTCTTCCTTACGGTCTTCTTTGTGCCATTGCAACACCTTGGCATGCTCTTTGTTTCGGAACAAACGTTTCAACCATGGTATTATAGGAGCATACCACATCACCTTCGCGGGAACCCTCTTCCTGGGGCTATGCTCGCCCTCAACATCACCTGGGTCATCTCGCCCAATCTTATACCGCAATGCACCGCATATCGGGCATGCATTCAAGTTCTCATACTTCTCACCGTAGTAGAGGATGCAGTCATTGATGCATGCATGTATCTTCTCCACCTCTAATCCAAGAGGGCAGACAATCTTCTTTGCTTCGTATGTATTGTGGGGCAATTCATTATTCCTTGGAAGACTCTTCTTAAATATTTGTAGCAACTCTTCAAATGCCTTGTCAGATATTCCATTCTTTGCCTTCCACTGCAGCAATTCCAGGGTGGTACCCAGCTTTTTCTGGCCATCTTCACAATTTGGGTACAACAATTTTTTGTGATCCTCTAACATGCGCTCCAACTTCGACCACTCGTTTTCACTTCCGCACTTCATCTGTTCATCAAGAATGACCCGACGATGATCATCATCATCGGACTGATCAACAATGACCTCATGCTCAACTTCGTCTTCCCCCATTGTAGTATCACCGTGTTCAGAGAACACAGGATAGTTGTCATCATCCTTTTCTTCAGGGTCTTCCATTATAACCCCTCTTTCTCCATGCTTGGTCCAACAAAAAT
This sequence comes from Puccinellia tenuiflora, assembly GCA_012064385.1. Classification (NCBI taxonomy): domain Eukaryota; kingdom Viridiplantae; phylum Streptophyta; class Magnoliopsida; order Poales; family Poaceae; genus Puccinellia; species Puccinellia tenuiflora. Next base: position 1,185,198 of record QRDG01000534.1, on the reverse strand, counting down.
AATTGGGCATGAAGCCTTGTCGCAACAGGTGGGAGTGTATGGTTCTTACGCTCGGGTAATTCCTCGTATTCCGACATTCATCACATGGACAAATCATAAAACCATTCTTTAGCTTGTTTAACTTAACCACATCGAGAAAACGATGCATGCCATCAATGAACTCGGGATGGCGTCGATCACCGTACATCCATTCTCGGCTCATCTGCATTACATAAATAAATCAAAAACCATTACACCAGCTAAATAATGAATAGAGATACGTGACCAAATTAATTAATACAAATTCATCACATTAAAACCAAAGTAGAGTAGTGCCCAAATGTAATACATAGTTCTCACGAAACATACATCAATCGAAACTAACATACAACTATCTAAAGAATTTATATCCAACAACAAATGCGATCAGAATCGCAACCAAGGTAACTATTGAACCAACAGCATAACTGATACCAAGCCTCTTGACTAATGACATATTTTCTAATCTTTTTAAGCTTGACGCGCATTGCATCCATCTTCATCTCGTGAGCAGCGACGACGTCGGCAAGCTCGACCCCGTGAGCATCAACAATGTCGGCAATTTTCAAGTCCAATACCATCTTCTCTTCCAGGCATTGGAGACAAAGATCTTCACTTATCTTCAATTTTGCTTTCAAATCGTTGTTTTCTTTTTCTAAAAACTCGACAATAGGGTCGGCTGGAATTTCCGGTTCAACTATCTCCTAAATAAAAATATATCTATGACAAGTTGGTCGGCATGATTGTTATAACCACGAAAAAAAATAGTTATAAAAATATACCACATCCGAATCATAGACCGGACGAGGGCCGACGGGGACGGATATCAAAACCATGACACTATACATATAAAAAAACACAAGAAAATTATACAACAAATAATTATGCATTTAAATCATATAACTAACATTTTTAAAATAAAAGATAAAAAAACTCACCGAGGTGGTGTCGGTTACGGAGCGGAGCGGGCGATCGACGGCGGTGAGGAGGGGGACGGGACGACACTATATGAAACCACAAATTATACCTTAATTTGAGCTCAAAATGCATATAAAATAAATAAAATCCCTAACTTAGACATTTCATCAAACACCTTGCAAGCACTACAAAAATCAAACTAGCTAAATTTGCAACAAAATGAGCTAAACTTGAAATGCCGGAAGAGTAGATGAAGTTGCTAACCCTTGTATATGTAGATGCCACAAATCTTGACAAATGTTGGAGAAAAATGAGGTGAACTAGAGCTTGGGAGAGCAAAGAAAGAGAAAAAATGGAGTTGTGTTCGAGCTGAGAAATGGATCTGTGGCTCGGGGTGGAAGAAGGTAATATAGGGAAACCTTTAGTACCGGTTTATAATACCAACCGGTACTAAAGATGGGCCTTTAGTACCGGTTGTTCATAAAAACCGGTACTAAAGGGCTGGCCGTGGGCCACCAACCGTGGCCGCATGTGCACGAACCCTTTAGTACCGGTCGGTATGAACAACCGGTACTAAAGAGTAGCCTTTAGTACCGGTGGTTAAGACCAACCGGTACTAAAGGGTTCGAGGCTTGCGCCACATATACAACCGGTGCTAATGGCCGCCTTTAGTACCGGTTTTGTGACAACCGGTACTAAAGGGGGCGCACCGTTGCCCCCTTTTCTACTAGTGCTTGTACGTCAGGCGTACAATGCATCGTTTAAACTCTCATGTGCATGCGAGATAAATAAACGTGCATGGTCCGTAGTGCATGCAATAATTAAAAGGGTCATCTGACTGATTAATCAATCATTAAATAAAATCATCCAACAAATTAAATATTGGTTAATTAATCGGGCATATTAAATAACCCATGCATGCATCTTGCCGTAGGAATATTTTGCACTACCAAACAAGTGTCAGTAAAATCAAATCAAATATGACTGTTAAAATATGTCATGCATATTTCAAATAAAATCTTATAATAATTCAAAGAAGATTAAATGCTCCTTCAAGCATCCGACGACGACGACGGCGAGGAGGACTTCTTAGTTTTATTTTATCCTTTGTAATAGTCATATGTTGTTGTAATCCTTTGTATTAGAAAGTTGGAATTCTTAATCAGGGGTTTTCTCTCGGAGATGTACGGTTCGTTTATATAAATGTAAGAGTTCCGGAAATAAGTACTCGCAATACTTGATATTTGTCTTATTTATGTTCGCGCAATTTAAATTTTATACCATCTGTATCTATGACGTGGACGCGTATTTTCGATCGCCCCATTTTCCCGTCATCAGGGAGGATACTCTGAAAGGATCGTATGGGCTCCTAGAGGGAGGGGGGTGAATAGGTACTACACCAATTTTTAATTCTTTTTCGATTTTAGGCTTAACACAAAGGTAAATTCTCTAGATATGCAACTACGGTGAATTTACCTATATGAAGAGCGAACTAGAACAACTAGGCAATTAACGATACAAGTAAAGACAACTAAGGGAAAGAGATAACCGAAAGTAGAAGCACGCGGAGACACGGATGTATTCCCGACTTCCTCCTTGTTAAGGGAGTACGTCTCGTTGGAGGGGTGTGAGCTCGCCATAAGAGGCCTACTCAAGATGGCTCAAAGGCCTCACCTTATTCTCCGATGAACCGCACCCGAGGGTTTGGTTCACCTTCCACTATCGGAATCCTTCAAGGCGGAATCCGGAGCCTTTACAATATTTTGGGGCACACACCCACAACTTAATTGGGGGCTCCCAAATCAACACATCTGTCACAATTACAACAAGTGGTAAGCACACGAATTCTAGGGTAGAACGGCTTGGTGAAGATGTAGATTGGGGCCTTCTCCTTCAATCCTCCAAAGATCAACGAATTTGGGTGGAGGGATTGAGAGATCTCTTCGATTTGAGCTTTTGCTTGTGATGGAGGAGAGAGAGTTGCAAGAGCTGGCTGCTCCAAGGTAGGGGGAGGGGTATAAATACCCCTCTAGGAAATCTGGCCTTTGGAAAAGCGCAGGGCTAGAATTTCCGGTATAAAGGACCGGAACTTCCGGCCTGGAGGCCGGAACTTCCGGTGGGCCGGAAATCTCCGGGGATAAGTTCCGCCCAAAACCTCCGGGACCCCTCCCGAGAGGAAAATCCCAAATGACTTAGCCAAAATTCCACCGGAAATTTTCTCAACTAACTTTGTGCCAATAACATTGCGGCACTCCTCTGGCTTCTCAACTAGCTTCCAAACTTTATTGCGCTCGAAATTGTTGAGCTCTTGATGCATGGCTTGCAACCAATCCGGATCTTCAAGAGCTTCGGACACTTTCTTCGGTTCCACCATGGAAATATGAGCTTGATGATCACTAAAGTTTGCCAATTGCCTCCGGGTGGACACTTTGCCTCTCACATCACCAATCACCTTCTCAAGGAAATGTTCACGACGTTCCATGGTTCTTACAACTCTAGCTCGACGACGGGCTTCGATATCCTCATTACATCTTGGAGGTATCACTTGATCATCTTGATCATTCGAGTCCCCGTCTTGACCGGAAGGTTGAACTTGATCATCACTAGGCACGGCTTCAACATTTGAAGAAGAAGATGATTGAGCAAGGTCTTGATCATTGCTAGCAACACGAATAGGTGAGTTGGGCTCTTGCATAGCAACTTGATCGAGGGGTTGAGGGTCTTCAACTTGTTCTATGGTTGGTGCAATAGGCTCTTCATTGGCTAGATTTTCTTGTGTAGATGAAGGCTCCACTTGCGTAGAGCATTGTCCTTCTCGATCCGCCACAAGGGGTTCCTCAACGGGGCGGAAAAATCCCACACCTATTCTTCTTATGGCTTCTTGAGGAATTACATCATCTACATCAGAAACATGAAATTGCGCCACTTGGGAGCCGTCATTTTCCTCGAACACCACACTACAAGATTCTATGATATGCCGTGAGGCTTTATCATAGATTTTATAAGTGTGGGATTCGGCACCATAACCAACAAATATACCCTCTAGAGATTTAGATTCAAATTTAGTTAAGCGACAACCTTTAATCAAATAGAAACACTTACAACCGAATACACGGAAGTAGGAGATGTTAGGCTTGTTGCCGGTGAGGATCTCATAGGGGGTCTTGTTCAACCCTTTGCGGAAGTAGAGCCGGTTGGATGAGTGACATGCCGTGGATATAGCCTCCGCCCAAAAACTCAACGGAGTCTTAAACTCCGCTAACATGGACCTTGCTATATCCATAAGAGTCTGGTTCTTTCTCTCGGCTACACCATTTTGTTGAGGGGTATAATTTGCGGAATATTGATGACGAATACACTCTTCACTAAGAAACTCATTGAGGGTGTAGTTCTTGAACTCGGAGCCATTATCACTTCTAATTGCCATTATGGGGACATTGTGTTGACGTTCATTTCAATGGAGAAGTCGATGAAGGTTTGTTGGGTCTCACTCTTTGACTTGAAGAAATAAACCCAAGTGAATCTTGATTAGTCATCAACAATCACCAAGCAATACTTCTTCCCACCTAGACTTGCTTCGGGAACGGCACCAAAAAGATCCACATGGAGGAGCTCCAAGATCCTCTTGGATAAAATAATAGTCTTGGAAGGATGGGGAGAGTCATGCATCTTGCCTTCAACACAAGCCCTACAAACACGATCTTTGGCAAAGGAGATATCTTCTTTTAGTCCGAGAATGTGGCCACCCTTGTGGAGACTTTGCAAAGTTCTCATGTTGACATGGGCTAGGCGGCGATGCCACAACCAACCCTTGTCGGCCTTTCCGAATAGGCACATCGAATTTGAAGTGGTTTTCCCGGAAAATTCAACCACGAACAAATCATCCTCGACATACCCAACGAAAGCGACCTTTAGAGTCTTGCTCCACAAGAGTACCACAACATCAATATCAAAGAAGATGGCGAAACCCATCTTATTAAGTGCACGAACGGAAAGTAAATTTAAACCAAGGTCTTTGACAAGCATGACATTCGCTAGGGTGATATCCTTAGCGACTACCACCTTGCCAGAGCCCAATACCTCGGATTTTGATCGATCTCCATAAGTGACGGTTGCTTCATTTAGATTTGGTCTCAACTCCGTCATTAGTTCCTTACTTCTGGTCATATGTTTTGTGCATCCACTATCAAGCACCCATTTTGACCCACCGGAAGCATAGTCCTACAAGAAATCATTGCTTTGATTTAGGTCACCATTTCTCAATGGGTCCTCTTTTGTTAGCAACAATGGTCTTAGGAACCCAAATAGAACGAGTAATAGGCACATTTCTATGACCAACAAACTTAGCATAGACATCCCCATAATAATCAACAAATATAATGTAGTGGGGGTTAGTCTTTCCCGCAAAGTCATCACTAATGGTTTTGCCCCTTGTGGCACCACCACTAGCAATGTTGACCTTCTTAGCTTAAGGGGTCTTCATTGCTTGAGGAGCACTAGTAATGTTGGCCTTCTTAGCTTGAGGGATCTTCTTTGCTTGGGGAGCTGTAGCATCCTTCATGAAACCCTCTTTCTCCTTTTCCTCCTCAACGAACCCAAGACCAACTCTCCCTTTTTGTGAAGTAACAAACGGTTTCTTACCTAGGGAGATGGCCTTAGCAAGATTGATCTTCAACCTAGCATTTTCCTCAATGATATTTGCATGATCACAAGTAATGGGAGTAGAGGAATTAGGCATATCATTTTTAGGCGGTTGAGCTTGAAGTTGTTCATACGACTTAGTGAGGGTAGAGTGTTCACTCTCCAATGCTTTGTGGGCCTTGGAGAGCTTCTCTAGCTCCTCGGTTAGTCTAGAATGACCAACACCAAGCTCGACCTTTTCTTTCTTACATGCTTTGTATTTAGCAATTGCATGATCACGTTCTTTAATGAGTTTAGCAAAAATTACATCATTTGATTATTCTATAGATTCTAGTTGTTGCTCTAGAGAAACTCTAAGCTCAGGCTCTTCTTCAAGATTGTCTTTCAAGGATGCAATTTCCATAGAATCCTCTCTTTCAATCTTACCCTTGATCTCAAGCATTTCTTGAGCTTCACCATATTGACTCATAAGAGCCTCAACATGCTTCTTTGTTTCACCTTGCATGTTAGTGATAAAATGATCGAAAGCAACTATTTACTATTTGGTTTTAAGACTAGTAGCATCATCCATATTACTCATTGCCTTAGGAGATGAGGGAGATGATACCTCGGTGGACTTGACCATGAAGCATCTTGCGTAGGAGTTGGAGACATTCTCATTGGGGGATTCAAATAGGGAAGGAGATGGTGAAGAAGCAATAGCAATGGCGGCAACTTCATTTGTGGGCTCTTCTTCTTCCCCGGATGAGTACTCTTCTTGAGCAAGCAACACAATTCTCGGAGGCTTCTTGTTGATGGCATTCTTCTTGAAGAAAGGTTTCATATGGGTGTCCTTTGACTTGTCCTTCCTAACAAGCTTTCTTTCGTGAAGTTCTCGATTCTCAAACAGACACTCGGCCACAAAGTGATATTTGTCTTGGCAATTGTAGCATGAACGAACTCTTTTGGCCACCCTCCTTCCTTCCACTTGCCTTGTTGACAAAATCCCTTGCCTTGGACGGACTCTTACAAAAGACTTTAGATGTGAGAGCCAAATAGTACTTGAGAGTATCTTAAAGCTCTTTGGGATCCCAATGTGACACATCTTCTTGATCCTCATCATCATCGTCTTGCTCCACAACCTTGGCCTTCAAAGCAAGTGAAGATCCTGTATGCATTCCAATAGCTCGGGCTCGAGCATCTTCAGCATTCTTGGCGGCCACCTTGTATACCGCCATCTCTTGCATGACTTCATTAGATGACATGAGGTGATAGTTGTGTCTTCCTTGGAGACTCTTCAAGTCGGTGGATTCGAACGGCCAAAGGGCACTCACATACTTCCTCTTGATCCAAGCATCATCCACATAGGTTGCACCAAGGGCTCGAAATTGAGTGGCAAGGGTCTTGAGTCTTCGATACATTTCTTCATGATCTTCTCCATCTATCATGAAAAAGCCCTCGGCTTGGTTGCTCAAGGCTTCAAATCTATTCCTTTGCATGCTCTCATTACCGACAAACTCTTGAGTGAGAATATCCCAAGCTTCTTTGGCGGTGGTGGCAAGCTCGATGTGAGACATGTACTTTTCTCCCACATAGGTATGAATTATGTTGAGAGCCAAGTCATTGAGTGGACCCTCCACAACTTCTCTTCTTGTCATGTTGTTTGGGTCGACGGCCTTGAAGCCAACTTCGATGATTCTCCATAGCTCGCTCGAAGCGCTCTTGGTATGAGATCTCATAAGAAATTGCCAGTTAGAAAAACAAGATGGATTAAACTTAGGTGGATCACCCCTATTGTTTATATGAGGTTGCGGGATAGCTGGGTCGACGGGGTACTTAAATGGAACACCATGGTACTCCTCCTTTCCCATTATCAATTTTAGGAGGGGAATTATTAGTGAGTTGTTCGCCCTCCCCACTATGCACGGCGGAAGCATTAGCCTCTAGGGATGGTGCGGCGGGTGGCTTATTGCCATTCAAGAGTTGCCTCATCATAGCACGCACCTCCTCCATTTGAGTGTCCATAGATGATTTCAAGCTTGTTTCCAAATTCTTGAGATCATCCATGGACACCGGAGGGGTGCTACCACCCGTAACATCATCACCATCACCCATACTCTCTTAGGCGGTGAAGCCTAACTTAAGAGCTAAGGCTCTGATACCAATTGAAAGGATCATATGGGCTCCTAGAGGGGGGGGTGAATAGGTGCTACACCAATTTTTAATTCTTTTTCGATTTTAGGATTAACACAAAGGTAAATTCTCTAGATGTGCAACTACGGTGAATTTACCTATATGAAGAGCGAACTAGAACAACTAGGCAATTAACGATACAAGTAAAGACAACTAAGGGAAAGAGATAACCGAAAGTAGAAGCACGCGGAGACAAGGATGTATTCCCGAGTTCCTCCTTGTTAAGGGAGTACGTCTCGTTGGAGGGGTGTGAGCTCGCCACAATAGGCCCAGTCAAGATGGACACAAAGGCCTCACCCTATTCTCCGATGAACCGCACCCGAGGGTTTGGTTCACCTTCCACTATCGGAATCCTTCAAGGCGGAATCCGGAACCTTTACAATGTTTTGGGGCACACACCCACAACTTAATTGGGGGCTCCCAAATCAACACATCTGTCACAATTACAACAAGTGGTAAGCACATGAATTCTAGGGTAACACAATGCTAACCTGTAACAGCCCAGATTTGGTACCCTAAAATATGAGCCAAATTTTCACTTTTTATTTTCATTGCATCATGGCATACATATTTAAATTGCTAAGTTAAATATTGCAAACAATGGAAATCATTAAAAGGAATCAAACACTTCCTAAAATTCCCAAGTCAAGTGCAATTGCTCCATCTGGAAAAACCAAAATATTCTTGAGCTTCCATATTTGTCCAGGAAGTTCCAAGAGTGCAAAATAATATTCTTACTTTGTGTTTTCATAAGACTATAAAATTGATGGTTGGAATTGATCAAATTGCAATATGTGAGCCCTATTAACAAATGTTATGCAAAACTTTTTATTTTGCAACACCAAATTTTGTCAAGCTTCTACATGTCATGAGGAGGCTACATGAATTTTTGCAGGTTTTATAAAAAGGTTTAAATGCCTCAATTAAAAATGAGAACTTCAAATAGTTACAAATCAACTTTGAATTTTGAAACCAAGTTAAACCTTACAAAAATTCAAAACAAAAATATGGTTAGTTTCCTTATATTATTGTGAGCCTCCCTGAATTTTCTCATAATTTTTGGAACTGATTTGATGCCTTCATTAAATAGAAAGGGCTGCTGTTTTCATTTAAAAGTAAAAACAGAAAAGAAGAAAAAGAGGCAGGGGGTTTTCCAGAAAATGCCATCATCCCTGCCGCCACAGTGTTTCTCCTGTGCGCCATGGCAGTGCCGCCGTGCCGCCGTGTCCTCCTTCCCTAGGCCTCGCCGCGGCCCCCCTGCTGGATAAGTGAACCCGGCGACCCCTCCTCTCTCCTCCCCTCGCCCTCCCTTGCTTTTTCCCTGTGCCGAACCCTAACCCTAGCCCGAGCCTGCTGTCCGCCGCCCGCCGCCGTCACGAACGCCGTTGGTTCCGGCCGTCCCGGAGTTAGCCGAGGCCGCCATCGTCTCCACCTCGAGCTCCTCTACCTCCTCCTCCAGCCGTCCGTGCCGGGAGCCTTCCAATCGACGGAATCGACGCCGAGTTCCCCGCCTCCGGCCACCGTGTCCTTGCACCGCATTGCCGCCGTCCGGCCACCCCGTCCTCCCTCGACCCCTCTGCAGTGCTCAGGATGAGCTAATGGTCCTCATGGACCTTCTCTCCTCCCTCCTCTTGCCCTGGTTCACCGAGGCGCCGCCGCAAGCTGCCGGCCGCCGCCGGACACCGACGCTTGCGTCGCTCCGGTGACCTACAGGTAGCGGCGCCGCCCTCATTTTGCTTCCCGTAGCTTACCGCGTCCAGCGCCCCTAGTGACACGTCCCCGCACCCCCTCTTCCGTCGAGCACGGCCTTGCCACCGTCGGCGGTCACCACCGTCGCGGGCGCCGGTCGTGGCTTCTCCCGGGGTCAAACCAGCCGTGGGCCGACCCGATGATGTGGACGCCAGCGTGGCCTGGGTCCCAGCAGTCAGCCCCTGTGGCTAGACCAATCCGAGTGAAAAACATTTCCCTGTGAAATAAAGTTTAAACAGAAAATCCACTTGAACTTGTAAATTCAATAGCAATTCAAATCTTTATCAGAAAAATTCAAATGAGGTACCAAAATGTGCACAGAAATAATATCTACCTGTTAGTGCTAGTTACATGTCAAAGTGAATATTATAAATTGCTGTTAAATTGAATTAACTAAAATGGCAGAAATTGAGTTAAACTTGGAAATTGCATAACTTGAGTTCTACTCATCCAAAAATTATGAATGAGCTCTCAAAATGTTCAGTGAACAATGATCTACAAGTTTATGTCATTTTAGAGAATTGTAGATCTAGTTTTGGTGCTGTTTATTAAAATTAAATAAAATGGCAGAATTAAATCAAGTATTGAAAATATCATAACTTGATGAATTTTAATTCAAAAATTACAAATGATATATCAATTTGATCAGCAACTCAAATGCTATCTATCTATGTTAAGTTCACAGCAAGTACCCAACTTTTCCTTTGATGTCATTTTTCGAATTGGTTAAAATGATTTAAGTTGCTTAACCGTTTAATTCGCCATTTATTCATCGTTAATCGGAAAAATGCAAACGAGGTATCAAAACAATCAGCACGACAATATCTATCTAATAATGTCATTTTAATGCATTTAGGACCCATAATTCAGTACTGGACATTTTGGATAATAACGCAATTCACTAAGTTAAATATGGAGTTTTAACCCGTTAATTGCAATATTTATTTTAGGGGTTCCATTTAACTTGTGGGACATGCCCAATATGATTTCAGTGCATAAATTGACCATCTCATCATGATTGTGCATTGCACCTTGTATTCGTGTTATTTATTTCGTTTCCTATTATTGTTGTGTTTCGTTAGATTCAGGAGTCGAGGTTCCACCACAATACCTCGACGATCAACGCGCCCAGTACTATCAGCAAGGCAAGAACTAACCCAACCTTCTTGGCATCTAGCATCCTACTGTTTTATAAACTTATTTTATCCACCATAATATTGCATGCGATTCAAATGTCTCTTTTGATCAAGATGTAGAGTATCCTATGAATGCATGTTTATCCCCTGAATCATCACATGTTTCCCCTCATATAAACCCTAGGTCTGATGTGTTGGCCGGAGACAAAGTTATAATTGTTGTTTATATTCTTAGCTATACTTAGCCATGCTTAGTCAGACACTAGTTATGTCCGTTGTTTAATTCCATAACTGATGATGTTGATGGAATGGTTTGGGCATGGTGGATACGTGTGATGCTTAATTAATTTGTTAAAAGGCTTGGATGAGTTGCCATCGGGGATGGTGTTTTGCCTCATTCTTGTCGCCAAGGCTGAGAGTGCTTTTAGCTAGAACCAAGAACCGAGCGTGCTGCCATTGGTGGGTGTATGGGCGCCTTACTAACTGAATAACTTGTGCGGGCGTATCCAAGGGTCCTCTAGTTTGCTATTTCCATTTGCGCGTGTGTGTGTGAGCGGAAAAAGAAATGATGAGGATGGTGGTGTTTAGGACGTGGCGATGGGGGCAGGGGCTGAAATAGGCTGGGTAAACTTGTCATGTCGCCACAGATGACTCTTGGATAGTCTCATACGAGGTAAAGGTTTAACCGCGCCCACTCGCCGGCCTTCCCCGGAAGAGGGCCAATCAGGTGAGCCGGACGGTACTAATGGGTAAATTAGTACACCCCTGCAGGGTTTAATCTTTTCGAAAAGCCGTGTCCACGGTTATGGACAAACTCTTGGGAAAGGCGGATTAGCTCATAGAGAACCTGAACCTAATTAATAAATTGGCAGCTAGAGGTTGCAATCCAACGTGTGATAAAAGGTTCATTTCCTCGAGGGTGATTCGAGGGAGTGCCTTGGTGGAGATGAGATGATTCTGGTTACAAATGGTTCATTGAGAACCAAAGATGAAAGTTTACTCTCTTATCCCTTTTCAGAAAACATTCTGAGTAGACGATGCCATGGGTCTTTATATCTTTTAAAAGGAAAACCAGCTTTATGCAAATTAGTTACATTATAAAGCAGTAGAGCCTCCGTCAGCATCGGGCCTATATCGCCCTACTAATTCTTGCGAGTACGTCGTACTCAGCCTTGCTTTGTTGATTATTATTTGTTTCAGAGAAGGACGTCACCGAACTGGAAGGTGTGTTCTTTATTGACATCGACGAGTAGTCTGGGGTTCCCAGGTGGAAGCTTGGGACGTCTTGGAACAGTCTGGCACGGGATGTTTATCTGTAGGCCTCTTAGGCCATAATTTGGATCTTGTTGTTTAGACAACTAAATTTTCTTCCGCTTCATGTAATGATGGGTCTGTGACCTCTGATTGTGATATTTGCTATCTTTCTCATATATGAGTTGAACTATGATCTCTTGTGTCGTAGAGTCTGTGATGTGCCAGTTCTTCCGTAGTCTTGGTCTCTTTGCTATACGTGAAAGCGATGTCTGCGCTTATGGCATGATCGAGGTGTTGTGTGCCGATGATGTATTCCGAGCACGCCTGCCAATGAGTTTTGGCCTGGGATTGGTAACCCCAGCAACCCTCGATTGTGTAGCATGACCGGTTACACAACGTTTCACTGTATAGCTCTGGGGTCGGGGCGCTACATAACCCTAGAAACAAAAATCCTCAAGTGAATGAGGGGGAAATGAAGAACGGCTTGATGAAGATGTAGATCGGGGACTTCTCCTTCAATCCTCCAAAGATCAACAAATTTGGGTGGAGGGATTGAGAGATCTCTTCGATTTGAGCTTTTGCTTGTGATGGAGGAGAGAGAGTTGCAAGAGCTGGCTGCTCCAAGGTAGGGGGAGGGGTATAAATACCCCTCCAGGAAATCTGGCCGTTGGAAAAGCGCAGGGCCAGAATTTCCGGTATAAAGGACCAGAACTTCCGACCTAGGTCCGGAACTTCCGGCCTGGAGGCCGGAACTTCCGGTGGGCCGGAAATCTCCGGGGATAAGTTCCGCCCAAAACCTCCGGGACCCCTCCCGAGAGGAAAACCCCAAATGACTTAGCCAAAATTCCACCGGAAATTTTCCAGGGCCGGAACTTCCGGCCAGGAGGCCGGAATTTCCGGACCACCGAAAATTTCTGGGGGGAACTTCCAGGGAGAAGTTCCGGGACCCCTCCAGAAAGGAATCCCAAAAATGACTTAGCCGTTTTCGCGCTTGGCCGGAACTTCCGGTCCTCCAAAGGCAGAAAACCTACTCCAAAGAGATTCTCTTCTCCGTCTTCGATCTTTTCTTCGATCTTTTCACCTTCTGGGCCTAGTCAACTAAGAAACCTGTCAAGACACTTTAACACACATGATTAGCCCACAAAATGTGTTGTCATTAAATCACCAAAATTAAGAGATGTTCTTTCATACTCAAAACAGTCGTCTGAAATTTTATTGCTTAAATAACTATAAATTTAACTCACCACAACAATTACAAAAGCCGCGGTTGAGAAACTGCTTCCTAGCCTTGAGACAATCTGCCCAGAGAACTCCCTTGCTTCACAAAGCAGAGTATCAGCAAAAAAGTGCCCACCAACCACTGCATTATAAGCTGATGGTGTACAAACCATGGATAACTGTCAGTGATCAACTAGAATGAAAAGGAAATGGAGCAGCAATCCTAATTACATGGTGTACTGTTGAATCTTGAGTTATAAATGCAGACTCAAGCAATTCTGTAATGAAGTTTAGTTTTAAGATCTCATGGTCATCGAAAATCGTCAGATGGTTTTTACTTACCAAGAGAACTGCTGAAGCCATTAGAACGAAAAAACCTTTGTAGTTCCTTTTTCCTATGCAATTGTTAAGCCACTACATAAATGGTCAACCAATACAGAAGAAATGCTATTAATATAATTTCTTCAGCGAAAATCAACTTTATTAAGAGAATAAGAAAGGGAACTAACTCTGCAATGGTGATCAAAGCCATCAACACAACTGTCACAAACTCTGCAATGCTTACCGTGCTGCAGCACCTAGATAATATTATTGAAAGGGTAGTCCAACATCAAGAAAACTGCAAAATAGAATCATATTGTGGCTTTTAGAAAGACAAACATTTTTTCAATGACATTTTATTTTAGGTTGCACTAAAAAAAACATTCTTGCAGATTAACATCTTATATATATTGGGATTGTATTTATGGCTGCATTTGACTTCAGTACTCATTCAAATTCTTGATTGCAAAAATCTTCTTGTGAAAGGAACTTGAGTTTGAATGATGCGCATGCACTGAAAAGAATAATTTCAGATGTGTTTTGCAAATATATCACATGAAGGAATTCACGCAGGTTTGGATTGAACTAAACCTAAACTGCAGTTAATAATTCCAGTATTGTGTTTCTGATGCCAATGCATTGAAGCATTTAACAACTATATTTAATCAGTGCCATATAGTTAACTGTAAATCTGACAACTACATAGTTGACTAGTTTAAGAAAAAACTTTCAGCAAGTTCCGGCATTAAACTAACTCGGCCTTGTAGAAGCAGCAGATAAGAAGTAATGTTTGGTATGTATCAATTGGTAGGGGTGGGCATAAAAACCGAAGACCGAAAACCGAAACCGAAAAGACCGAGACCGAAACCGAAATGACCGAGACCGAAAAGACCGTTAGAAATTTGGGTAGCAAATTAGAAAAGACCGAAATTAAATAAAAAATTCGGGTATCACTTATACATAACCCGAATAGACCGAAAGACCGATTTTATTTTATTTTGAGTGAATTACGTACGGAAGCAGCCGAATTTGTGTGCCAGCCCAGCTTATATGTACATCTAGTCTATGGGCCAAACTACTAAATCAAGCATACCATCTAGTCTCTAGGCTCAACAACTGGGTATTCCAGCCCAGCGTACTGTAGATTCTCTCGTGCATGAGAGACCAGTCGATTGTTTTCCACTTTCCCAGTCCCGAGCACCGATTCCCCTTCTTGCACCATATATTTTGGTCTATTTGGTCATGACCGAAGACCGGACCGAATAGACCGAAGACCGAAGAACACAAAACCGAAAAGACCGTATTTATTACGGGTATCATTTCTGGATGACCGAAATTGTTAAAAACCGGAAAGACCGAACCGAACTAACCGAAAAGACCGAACGCCCACCCCTATCAATTGGTAACATACCTCTACTTCACATATGCTACAGAAAAACATGCCTTCTTCACTCATGTGATGTTCTATAGACTGATCATCTGAGGGGAAGGTGCCTCCCATGTCACTCCTCTGGGGAGACACCGGGGGTGACTCAAACCCTAGCCGCCAGAGCCCTCTCCCTCCTCCATCTCCCTCGCCGCCGCCCGAGTTGGCCGGCGGGCAAGCTCGCGCTACCTTCAAGGACGGCGGCGGCGAGGTGCTCTCCATGCGCTGCCCGCGGTTTGGTGGGGGGGGGGGGCGCTCGTTTCCAGCTTGCAAGCTCGCGCGGAGGAAAATTGCGGCCAAGGCGCTGTTCGCCACAGATTCGCCGTCCTCCGTCGGCCGCTGGCTGGTGGAGGTGTCTTCAGGTGCTGCATCTCACAGATCGAGCAAGGGAGGGCCTTTGGCATGGGGGATTTGGTCGGGGCGACCATGATTCCTTCGAGGCCGGAGCTGGGGAGGATGACCCGCCGTCGGAGCTGGGTTGCTCCGGGTGTGCGCTGCTCCTTGCCCCTTCTCACCACGGTTGTTCTCCTTGTGCTCCAAATCTGCCTCGCACGTCTCGGACGGCTGGATCAGGGGATCTCGCCGGCCTTGAAGTGCTTCTTTGTGATGGCGTGGGCTGTCGGCGCCGATGCGTGGTTGACTGCTGTGCTTGCGTGCTGCTTGCTCTGTTGGCGCGGGGGAGTCTCGGATGCTGGGACGGCGGCCTCGGGCTTGGTGGACGGCGTCGACTCTGCGGCGAGTGGCGTTCGTGGTGCTTGATGTCCTACCCTTCGGTTGCGTGGGCAGCGAGGGTTAGGCGGTCGGAGGTCGCAGTGTGGGCTGCTCCGCCAGCCTAGCTCCAGCTTTGTGGAAGAAGCTTCCCCATTTCCCTCCTTGTATGTCTCCCTGCCATCTCGATTCCGTGTCTGTCGGTTTTGGAGTTGTGCAGGGTGGTTGGAGTTGGTGATTTGATACTGGGGGAAACCCTTGGCCGCGGTGAGGGCCACGACGACGGCGACGCCCACGGGCGTCGTGTCCCTTCTCGAAGGCGTGCATCGAGGTATCTATCACCTCTCAACCCTCCCCCTTCTTCGGGCGAAAGCCGCGTTCCCCTTCGGACGGCGGCGGCGCCGCAACATCACTCCCCTTCCTGGAGGCGCCGTCTGGGGATTGAAGGGTGGTGGTCGTGCGTTGCGGAAAGGGTGGTAGCCATGGCGGCTTGTCTTGTTCTGCATCTACATTCTCTCGTGTAGCTTGGCGGGTGCCGGGTGTTCTTCCTCCCAGCAGCCCTTTTTCGCCAATGGGTCAGCGCCCTCGAGCCTGGGCGAGAGGGGAATGGGTTCCCTCTACGGCAACAACGACACATCTGGCTGGTGAGCGTTCGAGCTTCGGAGGTCCAGCTCAGCCGCGGTGGTGTGGGTGCCTTCTTCTGCTGTTTCTTCTTCATGGCGGCCTCGTACGGCAGTTTGGGTCCGGTGTTGCTGTCAAGTTGTGCTTGTTAGCATCATCGGGTTTTAGCTTTGGCACCTCAAGCTGTTCTATGTTGTTTTATTTTTTGTTTTTGGTTTTGGTGCCATTTGCTTGTAAGCTGTGTATCAGCATGTTGTAATTGCCGCTGGACTCTCCGTGGCTTTGTTAATTCAAAGCTGGGCATTTTATGCCTTTTATCTAAAAAAATCATCTGAGGGGAACCATCTTTCGGATAAGCAAGAACCGGGGCACACACCAAGATAAAAAGGCTGGAAAATGTAAACCGAGAAGTTGAATGCTTTTCTTGAAACATAGTGCTTAGCTTCTCACTGTTATTGGCAGCACTACAACCATCACTCAATGACCTCCCTCCTGGGTATAGGTCATGGTCTGGATTTTCTTGCATTTGTTCTCCATTTCTGTATAATTTGGGGTATTTAGATGACTTAAAAATGCCTGGATCACCTGGATTAGTTGCAGCGCACCATATGTATACTATGACGACACACATAATTTGTAAAAAAAACATCTCAGTTATTCGACACAAAAATGTTTTATAAAACACCACAGACAGAGCTGAGATGATGATAAAAAATTGATGGTAATATACCACATTAAGCATAACAAAGCATCATTATATCATGAATTGTTGTTTTTTATACATACAACATGAAGTGTGATAATTAAATCTACAATAAAATTGGCTGTTGCATCATTGACTTCAGGATTCACGCCTCCTTTTCGAGAAAAAAAGGAAATTTATCTACGGCTGAGGCCTATAGAACTTTTTTAACACAAGAGCAAGGATCTGTATATTCCAATGCCGAGTGACAATATTTGTTACACATAGCATGATGGAATGGAAGATTGCATCGTAAGAATTGAGTGCCCCAGAAACAATATGGTATAAATCTGTTTTCAAGTAAGAAACATTGAAGAAATATGGGCAGACTGTAGTTACCACTAGTGCCATCAAGGATTAAGTTTCATAATGGCAAGGTCAACATTGAGTATATTGAAATAAGAAAGTACTCATCATCTCGAGGAAAATTATTCTGCTATAGTTACTGTTGTATGCCCAACACCCTTTTTCTTAGAATACTCATGGACCATTTTTTTTTACTGAAGTACCCACCAAAGAAAATGCAGATCTACTTATTACACGAAGAAGAGGAATGAAATAAAATTTGCTCACGAGTGGAGTGTAGATTCCCATGACCACATACTGGAACGCAGCTCTCCCCACAAACGGCGCAAAGAAGACATAGAAGGCAATACCCAGTGCGAGGAAAACAGATATGGCCACAACCTGCACCTCCGAACATCAACAAGGAGTTGCACCATTCAGGAATAAGTTACCAAGAGAAGGGAAAAGAGAGTGGACCTGGAGAGGGTGATAAGGCAGCTGCCACCCATGCTTCCTCATTGCCAAGAAACTCTCAGAAATCAAATCCAAGAAAGTAAGGGAACGGCGGCGCCCGGAGCAGTCGAGAAGCACCAAAGGAGAACGAATCATGATCTGTATTTTCTCTCTCTGTTTCAGCTCCCAGCCCCAGGAGGCAAGGACTAGTGTGACTGTTCCTCAAAGTAGTACCAGATACTAGTGATGTTGGATGTATGCTTTTCCAGTACTTTTCTATTGGGCTGTTTGTTTTCATCTGTTCTGCCGGTTGGGAGTATCAATGCTCGGGAGTGGCGAGCAGAGCTACCATAGTATATTTGAACAGAAAGAGAGATATCCGAAAGGAGATTTGGATTTGGAGGTATAAATTAACCGTGCAGTCATTCTTGCGTCTGTTTTTCTATTTTGGGGCTTTTTTTAGACATAAGGCACCACGTGCCCAGCTTTAACTTAATAAAGCCACCAAGGCCAAAAGTTTACAGCGATTACAGCAACAAGGGACAAACAACCCGGATAGATCAAAGTGCAGGTAAGGCAAAAGACTAGATATTAAGAGTTTATCATGGCACAAGCAGGGACGGAACCAGGAAGTTTATTCAAGGGGGATCAAGTGCATACTAATCAGGTTGGAGGGGGCCATATAGGTTATTTTAAGTAAATTTGGGGCTCAAATCTTTAGATTAACAAGAGTAGTTCACCAAAATTTTCCACCATGGGGGGAGCCATGGCCCCAGGGCGCCCCCCTGGTTCCGTCCCTGGGCACAAGCGCCAACCAGCAGACACATCTGCAAGACCTAGGTAGGACGGGGGTGAGGTTGTCTTGGTGAAACATTTGTCTCACTAAAGAGCCTTTTATGTTTGGCCACGACCTCCTCCAGCAAGGTGGCATCATCCCCCTTCAACAGCGCTTTCCACAGCTGTAAAGAATGAGAATTTTGAAAATACAGTCATCTGGTTGTTTAGGGAAGATAGCTTCTATCGAATACTTAATGCGAATAAGCCAAAGAGCCCAGCACACTGCTGCAAACACTCGCAAAACCCTCCCCCTTTTCCCCTTGAATGTGCCCAAGATTTGCTCTAGATCAGGGTAGCATCTAGGGTGCCAATTGGTGTTAAACATATCTCTAAGGCCACTCCAAACAAACTCCGCCAGAGCACACTTGAAAAAAATATGGTCAGCATCCTTCCCTTGCTGGCAGAGTGCATACTGTCCATTGGATGGCCCATGTATGATAAGAAGTTGATCATTGGTGGGAAGGCGACCCCTAGCAAGCTGCCACAGAAAGATCTGAACTTTGACGGGAACTTTAGCATTCCACAGGCCCGTCTGGATCACATTTGATGGGTCAGCACACAGCTTCCCATACAAGGATCTAGTCGTGAATTTCCTAGAATTTTCCAGTTTCCAAATGATTTGGTCTTTGTCTTCAGGTTACAGCCATTGATCACCTGAAGGAGGTTCTGCCACTGCGCTGCCTCAACCAAACCGAAGCAACGACAGAAACGCAAGTTCCACCTATCCTCTCCCCAGACCTGGCAAACCAAAGCATTGGGGGCATCCTAGATCGCAAAGAGCTCCGGGAATCTCAAGGAAAGGGGCCCCTCCCCTATCCAATGATCGATCCAGAACTTGATGGAAAGGCCATTACCCGACACGAATTTAGCCCCCGATCTGAAGGTGTCTTTTAGCTTTTGAATAGCATACCAGAATTGAGAGCAACCTACTTGACTAGAACCAAAGAACTCCCCGGTTCTCGTTCTAGAACAAACTATGCCGAGATGTCGCCTAGAGGGGGGGTGAATAGGCGATTAAAACTTTTCCGGTTTAAGGCTTGATAATTGCGGAATAAAACTAGGTGTTTAAATTAACAAGCCAATAACCTAATTATACTAGGTTCACATGTGCACCAACAACTTATGTTAAGTAAGGCAAGCAATAAGGTAATAGCAATATATATGACATCAAGCACAAAGGCTATCACAATGTAAATTGCATAAGTAAATAGCTCGGGTATAGAAATAACCGAGGCACGCGGAGACGAGGATGTATTCCCGAGTTCCTCTTTGTTAAGGGAGTAGGTCTCGTTGGAGGGGTGTGAGCTCGCCACAAGAAGCCTACTTAAGATGTCACAAAGGCCTCACCCTATTCTCCGATGAACCGCACTGTCGTGGATATGGGACATGGATACCCGCAAGGATGATTAACGTGGCCCATCAAGGGTGGCCCAGTAGGCCGACTCCACAATCAGAGTAGGACAAGGACTCATTTACCGACTTGTATTAGATTAGCAGTGTCCTAAAAGGTCTCGACATGTAAGCCGGCCTCCTCCACCTTTATAAGGAGGGGCAAGGCGCACCAACGGGACAGAGCCCGACAGACCCAGCAAGACCCAACACAACCAAGATAAACGGGATAGAGCCCGATAGATTAGACAAGTCCCACAGAGGAGCCGCCTCATCGGCGACTTCAAGCATGAGAGGAATAAGACCTAGCCACAAACAGCACGTAGGGATATTACCGGATGATGTTTCCCGGGTCCCGAAGCTGTATAAATCCTTTCTCCCATGTCGTTCGTCTACTAACCCACATCGACGATGCTGGCGCGTACATAGTCCCGTATCTTCACCGTTGATCTAAACCATCGACATTGGCGCCCACCGTGGGGCTAAGTGCGCGTGGATTCACAATTCGATGGGTCCAATCTTCATCAACGACGACGGCGAGTTCATCACCACATCGGCCAAGCAACTCGGACGCATCAAGTTCTTCATCCACATGGCAGACGTGGGGGCTCGACATCATCACTTCCTTCACGTGCATTTGATTCAACGTACATGATCTGGAAATCAGCTATCACGGCATCATATCAACAAGGTCGCGCAAACCGGTTTCATCTAAAGTCGCCCGCGATCAGATTCAGCTGGAGCTGGAATTCCAAGATGTTACGGAGATGCAAGGAGTCGACCGGATCGGAACCTTTAGGCCCGCGCAAGGAAAGAAAAGGAGTCGCTGTCACTAGCGAGGTCGCGCGTGGCGAGTCCCGCGTGGTATGTCCATCAGGACTCGGAATCAAAAGTCGCCACAAGCCAGCTTCAACTAGTATTGTACGTTTTTGACTCGTACACGGATCAAGTCAGCTGATTTAAAAATCAAGGAAAAGAATACTACCCGGAGTAGGATACATACATACAAGCCCATGTGTGATTCGGATGCCAAGGAAGAAAAAAAAAAGCAAAGCGAGCAGGGAACTAGCTTACCATTGTCTGGATTACACGTGAAGAAAAACGAAAAAAAGAGAGCAAAGCAGATCACGTACATATCAACATCACGAAAGAAGAAAAACCAGGTCTAGTGGACTCGGACGAATTCGACGACGACACGCAAGTCGGCAACCGAGTCAGGAGTACTCGGACGATCACGCCTTCGACGAGTCGGCCTCGACGGTTCGCGGACAGACTTCAAAGAGCTAAGTCATCTTTTTATTTAAACTTTATATTTTATTTATTCAGTCAATTAAATAAATCTGCCACCTTCGAGTTAATCTCGGGGGCTATTAATTCTTCTGAGTCGTAAGGTTGCCAAAGAGGACAAGCTGCCAGATGCGCGGTCCAAACATAGGTATCCTGGCTCAGGAGATGGACGTTCGTTTCTTTGCTAAGTCAGTTGATAAACGCAATAGACCAAGTAGTGCGTATGAACAATGCCGGATCGACTCTGAAGCACAGAGGCCTTTGTCGACAGAGCAAATCATATTTGCATAAAAAAAAGTCAGCGCGAAAGTCTGCTTAGTCGAGTCGAACGATTAATCACTTGAACACAAATAAATCAAATCGTTGTAATATTTATTTAATTCTTTTCATACGCCACGAACGGTATAATGCATACACAATTTTATTTCAGGTACCTCAAAAGGAGTCCCGAGTTGCTGCAGGCAAACAACCCGGCACTCGGGGGCTAGACCGTTCAAAAGCTCAAGAAAATGAGTTATACATCAAGGAGTCCCGAGTCGTCGCAGGAAAACGACCCGGCACTCGGGGGCTATACATCTGAAATTATGAGTTATCAGCACAAGCTCCAAGCCGTCACAAGTTAACAACTCGGCGCTTGGGGGCTACACATATACCAGTATAAACAAGCCGGCAGGAGCAGTCGGCAACATCTACACACAACCCGTCAAAAGGACTCGGAGAAAATTCCGACTCACTTCAAAACAAGTCGGCAGGAGAAGCCGACATTAACAAGTCGGCAGGAGAAGCCGGCATTAACAAGTCAGCAGAAGAAGCTGACATAAACGAGTCGGCAGGCGAAGCCGGCATCGACGACTCATCAACGTTTATGCCAAACAACCTGGCAAACGTTTACATCGACAACCCGGGAACGTCTACATTGACGACTCGGCAACATCTACATCGACGACTTGGCAAATTCTACATCGACAACCCGGCAAATGCAGCGCCGGGTGCCGCGACATCATCGACATCTACAAGCCGTCAAACAACTCGGCAAGGACTCTGATGGGGGGATACTTTATAGGTAGGGCCATGGACCCGGAAAGTAGACCCGCCAAGACCAAGAAGGCCAAAGCCGAGTCACGTATCAAGTCGCATGGGCTGGGCTGGAGACAAGCCGACCAAGGCCCATAATGAAGAAAGGACCCGTCCGGAAGGAGTCCAAGTACAACCCGGAGTCTAAACTTGGAAGACCAAGACGTAGAGTAGGACTCCGTGTTCTAGTATGACTCGGTGTAAAGTGTAAGTCCAGAGACCCGGCAGCCTTTATAAGCGGGGTCCTGGACCTTAGATCGATAAGCTTCAACCAGTAGAGAAACCCTAACCACCAGAGAGAAGTCGCCGGTTCCTAAGTTGTGGGAGCCGGGTCCTTGTAATCGAGACATATCAAGAGCAATAACATAGAAGCAGGAAGTAGGTCTTTACCTCTAATCAGAGGGGCCGAACCTGGGTAAATCCTTGTTCCTTGGCGAGATTAACCGTTCCAGCGTACTTCAGTCATCAATGGCCCCAGAACTCATCTTCCCTGAGGAAGAACTTGCCGTGACAACCCCACGACAGTTGGCGCCCACCGTGGGGCCTACGGTGACGAAAGGAGTTGAGATCGTTGGAGCTGCTCGTCGAGCTATGGAGAAACTCGCCATCGGGCGGGTCTACACTGATGAGCATGGAGAAACAGAGATCGATGACTCAGGCTGGACTTCGGAGATGAACGAAGTCGACGAAGGCTACCAGCTTGTCTTTGGAGGAATCAACGTGTTCGTCGGGATGGTGTGCGCGTCGGGTCTTCGCGAGAACTCGGCGGAGTCGGTACCAGAGCTAACTGTTATCGTCGAGTCCGACGGCGAGGAGTCGGTCGGAACTTCAGAGGTCGGCATCATCGCCGAGTCTGAGGAACCCCTAGCTGAGGAACCAGAGGTGATGCAAGAGTCAGATTCAGATTATGATGCAGATTCAGAGTCCATCCTACCCTTGTTTGAAGATCGGCTTGGGTACGGGATAGAGGAAGAGGATTATGAGGAGTCGCCAGTACGTGCTCGTATTGTGGGAGTCTACATGTCTGGAAACAATCAGTTTGATCCGACTCTGTTGACGAAGGAAATCAATGCAAGTAATGCCGCAGAGAGGGCGGCCGAGTTAACCAACGCTCGTGTTGCGTTGCAAAAGCAGCTAGATGATATCACAGAGGCAAACCGTAGATTGGCCGAGGAGCAGGCCCGAGTCCAGGATGAAGCTCAAGTTGTGCGGAGGCGCCGCGAGGAGCTTACTTCGATTCAACACCGCAGAGCTAGGAGTCGCCTGCACGATGGAGTCCACATCAATCCAACCAATTTATTCACCACACCCAATGGTCCAGGCAGAGGAGCCGGACTAGGAGGCTCAGCGGCAGCAGGAGGCGCCGCAGGAGGAGCCGGAGGAGCACCACCACCACCACCACCACCACCCCCAGAAGGACCGGGAGGCAGCCGTACCAACGGACCACCGCCTGAAGGAGGAGTCGGAGGAGGAGCACCTGGTGGCTTAGGGTCACAGCCAAACAGATTTCATACTCCAGAGGGACATTACTCTAATCCTATGGACAACGTGCATGCGGCGACTCTGAGATTGGAGAATATCTTGGTACCAGAGGGACCAGCGGGTCAGGAGACTCGTGATGCTATCGAGCTGCTGAAGACAGCTTTAACTCAGCAAGCTTTATATCCAACTTTTCCAGATGCAAGTAGGCTACATTCAACACCCTTTAACTCAGGTACGAGGAGTCGGCACGGCGAGTCCAACCCGGCAAACTCTACTAGTGCAAGGCGTCGTGAACTAGTGAGGAATCGTGCAAACATCCCAACCGCTTCGCAAGCTCAGCTAGTGGTTGATGAAGCAAGGCAACGACGAGAGAGAGAAGCAGCAAGAGCTCGGGAGGCAGAGAGGGACAGAGCGTTAGTGGGTGCACACAACCCGCCTCAGCCAACCCGGGTGCACGAGGAGGTGACTTCTCCTGGTGCGTCCCCAGCATTAACAGGACCAGAGTGTTTGTCTGATGCCATCAGGTCCGAGTCCTTTCCCAGCAGTTTCAAGGAGCCGCGCAAGGTTCCAAACTATGAGCCCAACATGGACCCGACCTCTTGGTTGGGTACATACGAGATGGCGATGAGTATTCGCAATGCCACAGGTAATCTGTGTGCCAAGTTCATGTATCTTATGATGGAGGGAGCAGCCAAGGTGTGGATGCGCAACTTGCCTCCTAGGTCAATCAACTCTTGGGAGCAATTGAAGGCGGCTTTTATTCAGAATTTCCAAGGCACATGCAAGAAACTCAGCACCATCGAGGACCTGGAGCGGTGTGTCCAGAGGAAGGGCGAGTCAGCAAGGCACTGGATGAAGCGAGTCTCAGAGATCATTAACTCCTCACAAGGACTCCCACCAGTTTCAGTGTTAATGGCGATGGAGAGAAATTGCAGTTACAATCCCTTGAGTTGGAAGCTAGGTCGTATGAAGGAGAGCCTGAATCAAGGTATTCCCCTTACGATTGGTGAGATCATGGCAGGTGCTAATAAGCACGCTGCCACAGACAAAACAAAGGATCAGGAGGAAGGAACTAAAGGACAAGGTGGCAATGGTCAGAATCAGAACCAGAATCAGAACCAGAATCAAGGTAGTGGCAAGAGGCCGTATGGAGACAACTCTGACCTAGTAGCCAACACAAACACTGGAGTCAGACGCAAGGACAATAATTCTGGTGGGTACCAAGGCCGCACTCCAAGCACAGAGGAGGTCTTGAGAATTCCATGCCCTAAACATGCCAAGAACGGTAGATGCGGTCATACCTTGGGACAGTGCGTAGATTTGCAGCGCGCCAGGTTCCAAGGGCCAGGAGGAGGTAACAACAATGGTGGATATAGAGGAAACAATGGAGCCGGAGGACCCGGCAATAACGGTGGAGGAGCCGGCAACAACCCAAACCAACCTCAAGGGGGAGGTAATCAGCAGGGCGGGTTCCAGCAGAACCCGAAGCAGCTCAATGATGGCAATGGTCAGTATTATGTTACAACTCGGCAGCACAACCCGAGTCGTGGCAGCTACCATGTCTTCACAACTAGTACGTCCAAGCGTTCCAAGAAGTTGAAAGTCAGAGCAGTTAATGCAGTAGAGCCGGCCCTTCCACAGTGGCTCAGGTGGTCAGAGCAAACCATCACATGGAGTCGGGCAGATCATCCTCCAAGAGTCGACGAGCCAGGGCAGCTAGCCTTGGTAGTGGCACCTCAAGTTGGGGGCTATACATTAAACAAAGTGCTTATGGATGGTGGAAGCAGTATCAACATCTTATATTATGACACATTCAAGAGGATGCAGCTGCAAGATAGACAGCTAATTCCAACAGAGACAGTGTTCCATGGGATAGTACCAGGGAAGTCGGCCAAGCCCATTGGTAAGATTTATCTTGAGGTTGCTTTTGGCACAGTGGAGAATTTTCGTTCAGAGATTATGCCCTTTGAGGTAGTGGACCTTAAGAGCCCATATCATGCTCTTTTTGGTCGACCTGCATATTTTAAGTTTATGGCC
The DNA here is from genome assembly GCA_012064385.1 of Puccinellia tenuiflora. Classification (NCBI taxonomy): domain Eukaryota; kingdom Viridiplantae; phylum Streptophyta; class Magnoliopsida; order Poales; family Poaceae; genus Puccinellia; species Puccinellia tenuiflora. Next base: position 1,159,430 of record QRDG01000534.1, on the reverse strand, counting down.
AGGCCATGTTATGTGTACTTGAAGCTCAAGATGCCAGGTCCAGCAGGAGTCATCACAGTTAATGGCAGCAGACAGATGGCATTGGAGTGCGAGTTAGGTGATGCAGCTATGGCTGAGACAGCTTGTGCTCAAGAGGAGCTGAAGTTTTACAAGGCAAACGTGGACCCGGAGGACAACTCGGTCCTTAAGAAGCCGGCCACAGAGGAGAAGATGAAATTCAAGTCAGCTCAGGACACAAAGCAAGTCGACTTTACCCCTGGTGACTCTTCCAAGCAGTTCACCATTGGGGCACACCTCTCTGATAAATAGGAAAGCGCGCTCGTCGAGTTCATCCGTGAGAACCGGGACGTCTTTGCATGGAAGCCATCTGACATGCCAGGAGTCCCGAGAGAACTCGCCGAGCACAGCTTACACGTTAATCCTAATGCAAGACCAGTTAAGCAGGGTCTGCGCAAGTTTCATGATGACAGGAGGAAAGCCATAGGAGAAGAGGTGGCTCGGCTCCTCGCAGCCGAGTTCATCAAGGAGGTCTTTCACCCAGAGTGGGTGGCCAATCCAGTGTTAGTACCAAAGAAGACAGGAGAGTTGAGGATGTGCATTGACTTCACGGGCCTGAACAAGCATTGCCCTAAGGACCCGTTTGCACTACCTCGCATAGACCAGATCATCGACTCCACAGCGGGGTCAGAGTTGCTTTGTTTCTTGGATGCATATTCAGGGTACCATCAGATCAGACTCAACATAGAGGATGAGTTGAAGACGTCCTTCATCACGCCCTTTGGAGCATTTTGTTACACAACAATGCCCTTTGGACTCAAGAATGCAGGAGCTACATATCAGAGATGTATTCAGAATTGTTTCAAGAAACAGATTGGAAGGAATATTCATGCTTATGTGGATGATGTAGTTGTCAAGTCTCAGAAAGCCGACTCTCTGATAGCAGACCTGACAGAAACGTTTGAGAACCTACGCAAGTATAAGATGAAGCTCAACCCGACCAAGTGTGTTTTTGGAGTCCCTGCTGGCAAACTCCTAGGCTTCATCGTTTCAGAGAGAGGCATTGAGGCAAATCCAGAGAAAATCAAGGCTATCCATAACTTGCAGAAGCCGACTTGTCTGAAGGACGTCCAAAAGCTCACTGGATGTGTGGCAGCTCTGAGCAGGTTTATTTCCAGACTCGGGGAGAAGGCGGGTCCTCTCTACCGACTCCTGAAGAAGTCAGACAAATTCCTATGGGATGAAGAAGCTGACCGTGCTTTTGAGGAGTTGAAGAAAACTTTATCAACAGCACCAGTGCTTGCAGCTCCTACAGATAAGGAGCCCATGTTATTATATGTAGCTGCCAACGAGAGAGTTGTCAGTGCAGTAGTAGTTGTGGAACGTGCAGAGGAAGGAAAGGAGTACCCAGTGCAGAGACCTGTCTACTACATCAGTGAAGTCCTCACAGAGTCAAAGCAAAGGTACCCTCAGTGGCAGAAACTAGTTTATGGAGTTTTTCTTGCAAGTAGAAAGCTCAAGCATTATTTCCAAGAGCATCCAATTAAGGTGGTGAGTTCAGCACCGCTGGCAGATATTATACGCAACAGAGAGGCAACAGGGCGAGTCGCCAAGTGGGCAATTGAGTTGGGTCCTTATCATATCACATATGAGCCAAGGACAGCGATCAAATCTCAAGCTTTGGTTGATTTTGTCAATGATTGGACAGATTTTACATCTTCACCAAGCACCCCTTGCACCAAGTATTGGACAATGCACTTTGATGGGTCCAGACAGTTGGAAGGCTCAGGAGCCGGCGTGGTGTTAACCTCACCTAAAGGAGATAAGTTAGCATATGTCCTTCAGTTACACTTTGATTGCACCAACAACATGGCAGAGTATGAGGCTTTGCTACATGGCCTGCGTTTGGCCAAGGAGATGAACATCAAGCGTATCAGGTGCTTTGGAGACTCGGATCTCGTAGCTCAGCAAGTATCTGGAACTTGGGACTCGAAGGATGCAAACATGGCGGCTTATAGAAGAGCAGTCGAACAGATAGCCGGGTTCTTTTCTGGTTATCAAGTGGAGCATATTGATAGGCGCAAGAACGAGGCTGCCGATGCGTTATCACGACTCGGCTCTCGTCGAGAGAAAGTACCACCAAATGTGTTTTTGGATGAGCTTCACCATCCTTCAGTCAAGTTGCCCACAGAGGAGGAGTTAGCTTTTCCAGACCCAGAGTCGGCACTTGTTGCAGCAGTACGAGCAATCCCAACATGGACAGAGCCCTACCTAGCATATCTCCTGCGGGGTGAACTCCCAAAGGATGAAGTCAAGCGAAAGCAACTCATCAGGCGATGCAAGTCCTATACAGTCATTAATGGCGAGTTATATAGAAGAAGCGTTACTGGAGTCTACCAGAGATGTGTGTCTCCAGAAGAGGGCAAGCAAATATTGCAAGAGATTCATGCAGGAGATTGTGGTCATCATGCATCCACTAGATCCTTGGTGTCAAAAGCTTTCAGACACGGGTTCTTTTGGTTGACAGCACATTTAGATGCAGAGAGGATAGTTCGAGTCTGTGATGGATGTCAAAGGTACGCAAGGCAAGACCACGTGCCAGCTCAAGAACTCAGAACCATCCCTATCACTTGGCCATTTGCAGTTTGGGGACTCGACATGGTGGGCCCTTTCTCAAAGTCGCCTTGTCAGAAGACCCATCTGCTAGTAGCAGTTGACAAGTTCACCAAGTGGGTGGAGGTGGAACCCGTCAGCAGAGTCGACGGTGCATCAGCTGTGAGATTCTTCAAGAAGATAGCAACACGTTTTGGGTATCCTCACAGCATCATTACAGACAATGGTACCAACTTATCAGTTGGGGAGATGGCCAAGTTTTGTGGTGAGAACAACATCAGACTCGACCTAGCCTCAGTAGCACATCCACAGTCCAATGGACAAGCAGAGAGGGCAAATCAGGAGTTGCTGAAGGGAATTAAGCCTCGGCTCCGAGTCCCTTTGCTAAGAGCCGCCGGGTCTTGGGTTGAGGAGTTACCAGCAGTGCTTTGGAGCATCAGGACGACTCCTAACAGATCTACTGGCTTCACACCTTTCTTCATGGTGTATGGAGCAGAAGCTGTCTTGCCAAGCGACTTGTTGCATGACTCGCCACGAGTCGCCAATTATGTGGAGACAGAAAACGAACTCGCCCGCCAGGACTCGGTCGATGCACTTGAGGAAGCAAGGGAGTTAGCCCTTGAGAGATCAGCAGTTTATCAGCAGGACCTGCGGCGATATCACGCACGCAGAGTCAAAACCCGGACTTTCCAGGAAGGAGACTTAGTGCTTCGCCTTGTCCAGAGTAAGGAAGGGATGCACAAGTTATCGCCACCATGGGAAGGACCGTTCGTCATAAGCAAGAATCTGAACAACGGATCGTACTATCTAATGGATGTGCGAGAGCCGGCAAGTGTAGGCAAAGGAGCTGACACAGCTCATACTCTAGATCCTTATGCAGAGGCAAAGAGGCCTTGGAACATAGCTCAGTTACGTCCTTATTATACTTAAGTTGTAATAGATTCATGAGTTGAAAGGCAATGAGCCCAGTGAGCCATGCCTAGATGTAATCAAATTATTGTGATCAAATGAAATAAAGCCGGCTTTTGTGAACATGAGTCCTTTAGTCGAGTCACCCAGTGAGTGCGCTTTGTTCTTTAAATTTTGATCATCAGGTTCTTGGGGGCTTGCTTTTCAGTGAAAAAAGTTAAGCTTAAACTCTTGGACCCGGCACAGTAGCCAAATTTTCCTAGTTTTCTCGCTGGTAAGTCAGATGCATCCTGCACAATATGATCTATCTACAGGCATGACTTGTTTCTCTCTCTTATGGATCCTAAGGAACATATGAGTTAAGAACCTGTCAGCATAAACTGTAAGAGAAGTCATGCAGGGCCTACTTATTCATCAGTGAAAAACTAGACGGGTTATAAGAACCAAGCCGATTGGCACAAATTTTAAATAGCTAAACAAGCTCAATTATTTAAAGCACCAGTAGTGCATCTTTACAACTCAAAAGAGCTAAACAAGCTCAATAGTTTAAAAGCACCAGTAGAGCATAATTACAAAGTTTCAATAGTAACACAGCATCACATAGCAATCAAAAGTCATTCAGAGGGTTGTCTTCTAGAGGAGCTGACTCCTTCGCCAGAGTCGAGGAGTCCTTCTCAGCAGATGACTTATCCTTTGCTTGAACAGCAGGAGTCGAGGATGTCTTCTTAGCAGGAGATTTGCCTTGTGCTTGAGCAGCGGAGGAAGGAGCCGGCTTCAATGGAGGCTTGGTGGCGACTCTCTTCGTTTGAAATCCAGTACCCTTGGGACTCTTCATATGCTTAGCAAGATCTGCTTGTTTCTGAGCGTCTCCAGAGACAGCTCTAGAAGGAGTGGGCGCAGCAGGAGTCTTCAGGGTAGGCTCAGCACTTGGAACAGGAGCCGCCGGTGACGAGGAACTCGGACCGGCAGAGGCAGAGAATACACCAGATGGGTCCTGTGATGGGCGGCCAAAATTTACTATCTCAGGAGTTACTGGAGTGACTCTCTTGTTCTCCAAATCATAATGATGAACCCATACCTCAGGGTCCATCTTATTGGCAATCTCACAAGCATATGGCCGCACCAGCTTTTCTTCGGCTATGAAATCATTCTGAGTAAAAGGTTTGCCATCCTCATGCTGCTCAGGCTTCCCCATTGTAAGCATTGCTGGCTCAAGAACAGTGGGATAGTAGCTGTGGGCTAAGGCCAAGATCCTGATGGCAGATCTCCTCATGGAAGATTGTTTCCACAGACGTACATAGCCTGGTGCTCTGGACAACTCGTCCACCAGACGTTCAGGCTCTTTGGGGCACTTGCCTTTATGATTCAAATACTTGACCACAGAACGGGCTCCCTCTTGTAGCCCATGACAGTAATCAAGCATCTCAGACAGTTGTTTGCTTGTGGGCAATTTAAGCTTTGGGGAGTCAGCCCCTGCAGAAAGGAAATCAAGGAGTCATTGTCAGTTGAAAAGCAATTCAGAAAGGTGCAAAAGGAAGCAAGCAAAAGTCATAAACTCACCAAATATATGCTGACACATGGCACCAATGCCTTTTTGCAAGTGTTGAACACAGCTTGTAGGTCACTGTGTGCTTTCTGAGCAATCTTTTTGGCCTCAGCCGACTCTTTTTTCACCTGCTCCAGTTGAGCAGCTAAGGCCTTCAGATCCTTCTCAAGCTGAAGGGAGTGTTCTTTTTCGGCCATGGCAGATCTGGCACTGGCAGCTGCCTGGTCCTCAAGTTCTTTCATGTCTCTCTTCATCTTGGAGACAATGCACTGCAATTACAAGTCATAAAGTACAAGTGAGCTCCACAAGTTACATAAAGAACTCATGAGCTCCAAGTCGTCACAAGTTAACAACTTGGCGCTTGGGGGCTACTCAGGAGTCAATTTTTCATCAATATCAAGCAAGCATGAGTCCTAGTTGACAAGTAGTAAGCTCCAAGTCGCCACAAGTTAGCAACTTGGCGCTTGGGGGCTACTGGCAAATCAGAATTTTTTATCAAGTTAAGTATGAGTAGAGTGGACATATTTGCAGCTCCAAGTCGCCACAAGTTAGCAACTTGGCGCTTGGGGGCTACTCGCAGAACAGAAATTTTTCTTCAAGTAAGGTGTCAGTGAGCAATATATATTGGTAGCTCCAAGTCGTCGCAGGCTGACAACTCGGCGCTTGGGGGCTACTCGTGCGAAAGTTTTTGGTCTAAGGACCCGACAGACAGTAAATTATCAGCCCCGAGCCCTAGTAGAGCTAAGGACTCAGTGCTTGGGGGCTACAGTGTGCAAATTTTTTTCCATATAGCAATTGAGTTCAGTATCAAATCAAAGCACCTATCCTAGTCACAAGTCACCACAGACAGGTGCTTGGGGGCTACTGAGATAGGATGATGCCAGAAAGCATGAAAGGAGAAGTCAGAAAAGCTTACTTCATGAACCATGTGAAGAGACCTAAGAGCCGCTTGCTCGTCGTCCTTCAGCCTAGCAGCTTGATCGTTCAAGTCGACTGCTTCAGCATAGGCTTCGGAAAATGACATGTTATCTGCCACCCGAAGTCGACTGTAGTCAGTAGATGACTTGATCTTGATTGAGGGAGAGGCTGCAGGAGTCGGCTTGACAGGAGCCGGTTGAACTGGAGGTGCAGAATCAGGAGTCGCAGCACCAGAGCTGGGCTGGACTGTTGTTGGAGTCGCTGCTCGAGCCTTTGAAGAGGACTCGGGGCGGTAGGAGTCGTGGTTGCGCCAGCTGATGCAGCGATGGAGGGACCTGTCCTCGTACTGGTTGTCTGAGAAGTCGATGGAGGGACAGGTCCACGCCCAGAGGAGACATCAGCCATGCCTGGGAGCTTTGTCACCTTGGCACAAGGCCGAGCCCTGAAATATTCAGAGACAGAAATCAATAAACCTAGTGAAAGGAAAGATCAGAAGTCATACAGTTGCAAGTACAGAGACAAAAGAGTCTTACCCAATATTGGTCTCCAGGTCCAAGGCGGTCTGAGAGTTTGAAGAAGGCATTGACAAACCAGAGTTGTAAGAGTCGTCCTTTTGGGGAGGAGAGGTCGATTTCCGTTGGTGTGAGACTGGCAGAGGCTCAGGAGCATCTGCAGGCCCATCGGAACGTAGCTTCCTCTTCCTAGCGGCGATAACACTCTGCATTTGCTCTTCAGGCTTAGTGGGGGAGCGAGAGGACCCAAGGACTCGTGAGAGTGGTACCTTGGGAACAGCCTCTCGAGAGCCATTATTGTTTGAGGCTGGAGAGGACGAGGAGTGACTCCTAGCAGAGGACTCTGCAGATGGAGATGATTGAGCAGCAGCAGAGGCAGTATCAGTTTGCCTAGTAGTTGGAGCCTCTGGAGAGGACTCGTCATCGTCGGTTTCTTCCACAATGGGAGCCTCTTGAGAGGACTCCTCTTCATCAGCATTCTTAGTTGGAGCCTCTGGCGAGGACTCCTCATCGGCAGCACCATCATCAGCAGGAGCCTCCTGGGAGGACTCCTCATCCGCATCATCAGTGTCATCTGCCACAGTGGTTTGATCTGTGGCAGGAATTTCTTCTTCAGCCTCAGCCTCAGCTTCAGCTTTATTCTTAGAACCAGCTCCAGAGGCCGGCTTCCAGAAGGAGTCGGTGAGCTGCAAAAGAGTTAGTAAACATGAGTCAGCAAGCAATACAAGTGAAGTCAAGGTTGAAATAAAGTAGAGAGTAATACTTACATCAGGAGCTGGGTTGGTCGAGCAGAAGGGTTGGAGCCCGAAATGAGCTTGATCCTTCACCGGTTTCCCAGTCAACTTCTTGATGAGTCGACCAAGTTCGGGTCCATCAGACAACTGCTCCGTAACCCGGAGGTCATCACCAGCGCATCTGGTATATGAGCAGATCAGACGAGTCCTAGGACTCAGCGGCTGGATTCTCCAAGTTGTCCAGCAACGGACCAAATCCATATTTTCCAAATTGTGGGACAAGAGGGCCCGGATGCGAGTGATCAGAGACTCGACCCTTGGCCGGTCGGCCTCTGGGCACCTGGCTTTCATCAGAGGAGTCGCCCGGAGGCGTTCCTCAGAGAACAAGGGAAGCTTAGGTTCATTTGCAGGGGAAGTGTCCTTGCAATAAAAGAAAGTTCTTTGCCAGTCTTTGATGCGATTTGGGAAAACTGGCTTAGGGAAGACGGAGTTGAGGCGCCGTTGAAGGGCGACGGCGCCACATTGGAGAAGAGGGACCCCCAGAGGTCTCGGGTTGAGGGTTGCAATAGAAGAGCTCGAGCCAGAGGTTGATGTCAGGTTTAATCTGGAGGTAATCCTCACAGAGAACGACGAAATTAGAAAGTGTGAGGATGGAGTTAGGAGCAAGATCGTGAATCCGCAGCTCGTAAAGCTCGAGGAGCTGGCGGAAGAAAATATCGCCGGGGGGAGAAAAGCCGCGGAATAGGTGCTCCACGAAGACAACTACTTCATCCTTAGCGGGAGAGGGAACGATCTCATCCCCTGGGGCCCGAGCTTGAGCACTAGAGGGGATCAAACCTGAGAGCCTGTGGGTCTTCAATTGCTCCGCCGAGACCACAGATCCACTCCAATCGGCGGAGATCGATCGCTTGGAGGAGGGTTTGGCGGCGGCGGCGGCCGCGGCGGCAATGTTCACCGTCCTGCTCGACGTGGTTGCCTTGGCCTTCGATGTGGTCTTTGAGCGCTTGGGAGCCATGGCGTGCGGGCGGTGCGTGCTGGGCGCGGGAAGAGATGGGCGCGAAGAGAGGAAGGAGAGGTTTTGAGCTGAAGGGGCAAGTGAGGTTTAAGACCTAACCCTTCGCGATTTATAAAGGGGGGTAAAACCCTAGAAAGTTACAGAGTGGTCACAGTGACTATCGATAACGTTTCAGTAAAAACGTTCTAGTGGCTAAACAGACAGATAAGGATTATAACAATGAGAAAGGTCAAAGTCACAGTATGGAAGTAGCCGGCTTGTCTCAGAATGACGAGTCCTGTGACAGTGAAAGCAATTTATCTAGCCCTTGTTTGCAAGAGTCACACCAGAACCCGGCCTGATAGTACGAGGGCAGGAGTGGTGGCTTGAACAAGGGATAAGAGTGGACTCATTTTATGTATGTATTATGTTTTTATGCAGGAATTCATCTTGGAGCTAGCAGCAAGTGGCTTTGGAGCCATTGGCTCAAGTGGAAGGAGTCGACCCAGAGAGTCGAACCAGCAAGTCAGAGGAAGCCGCCAAGCTGCGCCCAAGATAAATTCGGGGGCTACTGATGGGGGGATACTTTATAGGTAGGCCCATGGACCCGGAAAGTAGACCCGCCAAGACCAAGAAGGCCAAAGCCGAGTCACGTATCAAGTCACATGGGCTGGGCTGGAGACAAGCCGACCAGGGCCCGTGTGGAGAAAGAGACTCGTCCAAAGGAGGAGTCCAAGTACAACCCGGAGTCTAAACTTGGAAGACCAAGACGTAGAGTAGGACTCCGTGTTCTAGTATGACTCGGTGTAAATTGTAAGTCCAGAGACCCGGCAGCCTTTATAAGCGGGTTCTGGACCTTAGATCAAAGGTTCCAGAGAGAGTTCTAAGCTTCAACCAGTAGAGAAACCCTAGCCACCAGAGAGAAGTCGCCGGCTCCTAAGTTGTGGGAGCCGGTCCCTTGTAATCGAGACATATCAAGAGCAATAACATAGAAGCAGGAAGTAGGTCTTTACCTCGAATCAGAGGGGCCGAACCTGGGTAAATCCTTGTTCCTTGGAGAGATTAACCGTTCCAGCGTACTTCAGTCATCAATGGCCCCAGAACTCATCTTCCCTGAGGAAGAACTTGCCGTGACAACCCCACGACAACCAGTGACACATAGCATTTCTATATAACTCTGAGGCCGAGTCCGACAGCTTAACAAGGTCCTAGGATTCTTTGTTATGCATTCGTGGTTATGATTAGATGTGGTAGTCTTCCGAGGGGTTTTGTGTGACCGGTGTTCCCGGCACGCCTGCAGTGAAATGCTGCCTGGGATTGGTACTCCAGTAACTCTCGGCTATCAAGTCTAAGAGCACATAACACTTTTGTATAACCCTGGATCCGGGGTCGCTACAGTTGATGTGGTTGGTTCCTTGCCAGTTCGCGGCGCCTTGCGCTCGTCGACCCGGCCGGATGAGACTCATCATGTCGCCTCCTTGCTCTGGAGCTGTATGGAGTTGAATGAAGCCGGCTTGCATCTGGGAAATTGGGATAAAGTGCTTGTTGTGCCAATGCTGTTTTTAACATATCTATGGCGAGTCGTTCCTCTTGGCCTGTTGGGTTTTCCATGAGTGGGATTCTCTCCAACACCATGGTTGCTGCGTGTACATTATCTATTGGGCTTGAGTAGTGTCCCGCTGGTGTATGGAACCTCTGCGGTGGTGGACCCATACCGCCGACTCCTCCGCCAGGTGGTGGGGGTGGTGCATTGGCTCCAGCTCCTGTTCCGACTCCTCCGTTTCCTCCTGGTGGTGGTGGCGGTGGTGGTGCAGCTCCTGCACCGGGTGTAGATCCTCTGACTCCTGCGCCTGGTGGCGTTTGAAACAGGTTGGTTGGATTGATCAGGACTCCCTCATGGAGTCGATTCCGAGTCCTCCGATGCTGAACGGAGGCGAGTTCCTGTTGGCGATTGCACACTGCTGCTGCTTCTACTTGCACGCGCTCATGTTCTGCCTGTATGCGAGCCTGTTCAGCTTGTATACGTGCCTGCTCCGCTCACTACGGGAAAATGAGGCACTGCCGTGCGTCATTTCTTTGCCATGCGCCTTCGCATGGCAAAGCATCCTTTGCCGTCCGCCGAAAAGGCGACGCACGGCAAAGAAATCGGCGCATGGCAAAGTTACCTGGCGACGCACGGCAAAGAAATCTGGACGGCAAAGAAAAATTAAGGCGCACGGCAAAGAGAACCCGGACGGCAAAGAAAAATTAAGGCGCACGGCAAAGAGATGCGGACGACAAAGACTGCAAATGGCGCACGGCAAAGAGCTGTGCACGGCAAACAACCCTTTGCCGTGCGGCTTTCCTTTGCCGTGCGCTTTGACGTTTTTTTTATTTTCCCTATATCAATGCTCATTTTAGTACTTATATTTATTCTTTAAATTAGTTTTAGTGTTTATTGTTGCTTAAGACAATGTGTATACACACACTATATCTTCATCCCCCCCCATATATATATATATCAGGGTTTCAGTGCTCCTGAGGACACCCCCCCCCCCGAAAACGGCAGTCTGTGTGTCCCCCGGCGGGTCTACCCCCTTAGATTTCTCCGCGCGGGGTTCTATAAATGTACTTTTTCATAGGTTTAGGTTTGTTTAGGCATTAGACACATGGAAAACCAGGTGTGGCACCATTTGGCACATTCTAGCCCCCGGTATAGCCGCAGCGGGACAGTTCAGCCTACACGTTCAGGAATTTTCTTAGTTTTATGGCCCGAATGTGACGAAGGTCACACCGGGGAGCTATGTCTTGCACCATTAGGTGAATCACACCTTCCAACACACTTCCACACATATCCTAGGTCCACATGCAATTTTTGGTGTGATTCCGGTGCTCTGGAGGTCATCCCCCCCCCCCCCCCCCGAAAACGGCGGTCTACCCCCCTAGATTTCTCCGCGCGAGGTTCCACCAATGTACTTTTTCATAGGTTTAGGTTTGTTTAGGTATTAGACAAATGGAAAACCAGGTGTGGAACCATTCGTCCTAGCCAATGATGTGGCTCAGGTTTTCTATGTGAAGGACATGAGCTCCAGACCGAAAAAAAAGAAAAGATAAGGAAACAAATACATCACACGATGAGCCGAAGCGTCACATAGTTCTTTCAGGAAAAAGAAACATCGTGGGAGTCAAATGCATTACACAATATATGTATGATCGAGTGTTCCCAAATGCATTAAACCTTTTATGTAATTTGTATTCGGTCGATTATCTGAAGGATTTCTGTATAGAACAAAACACACGGTTTCACCTGCATACAGCCCAACGGTGGCTCGTGAGTGCCTGCAGCTGGTCGCCGTCGTCCTCAGCCATGCAACAGCGCGCAGGAGAGCGCCCACTTGCGCAGCGTGCCGGCTCCGCTTCACTCTTTCTGCTGCAACAAAAACTGGTGAGAAGTTCGTCGTCGCCTTGGTCCGTCGAGAGAGAAGCCTACCCATTTTAAACGGGCATTGGATCCAAGCAGCGGAAAGACTTCTCTGATGATCTGCAACTGTCCCAACAAGTGTTGGGGATATACCAGATCATCAAAGAAGCCCTTGCCGCTGGTACCCAAAGTGTTACATATAATCAAAGTTGATGGCTGTGAAGTGTACTCATGCCTATCTTATAGACATGCCTCTCTGAGTGACTCCCTCCGGTTGGATATTTATATCTGGCAACTCTTCACCTTTTTAGTCCCGATTGGTAGCTGGAACCCTGTGCTTCTGATCCAACGGCTCACAAGCGCTCTAAAGAAACACACGATCTGTGTGCTTCCGATCAAACGGCTCACAAGCGCTCGAACGAAACACACGATCCGTGTGCTTCTGATCCAATGGCTCACAAGCGCTCGAAGGAAACACACGATCCGTGTGCTTCCGATCCAATGGCTCACAAGCGCTCGAAGGAAACACACGATCCGTGTGCTTCTTCCACCGCTTCCCGCCTTCGTCTGCCGTGCATCGCTTCTTTGCCATGCGCCGTCGCACGACAAAGAAAACTTTGCCGTCCGGCAAAGAGACGACGCACGGCAAAGATAGCGGCGCATGGCAAAGATAGCGGACGACGCACGGCAAAGAAGCAGGGACGGCAGTCTGTGGGCCCCCGGCGGTCTACCCCCCTAGATTTCTCCGTGCGAGGTTCCACCAACATACTTTTTCATAGGTTTAGGTTTGTTTAGGCATTAGACAAATGGAAAACCAGGTTTGGTACCCTTTGGCACATTCTAGCCTCCGGTATACCCGCAGTGGGACACTTCAGCCCACACGTCCAGGAATCTTCTAAGTGTTATCGGCCGAAAGTGAGGAAGGTCACACCGGGAAGCTATTCCTTGCACCATTTGCTGGATCACACCTTCCAACACACTACCACACATATCCTAGGCCCACATGCAAGTTTTGGTGGGATTCCGGTGCTCCAGAGCTCATTCCCCCCGAAAACGGCGGTCTACCCCCCTAGATTTCTCCGCGTGAGGTTCCACCAACATACTTTTTCATAGGTTTAGGTTTGTTTAGGCGTTAGACAAATGAAAAACCAGGTTTGGTACCCTTTGGCACATTCAAGCCTCCGGCATACCCGCAGCGGGACACTTCAGCCCACACGTCCAGGAATCTTCTAAGTGTTATCGGCCGAAAGTGAGGAAGGTCACACCGGGGAGCTATGCCTTGCACCATTTTGTGGATCACACCTTCCAACACACTACCACACATATCCTAGGCCCACATGCAAGTTTTGGTGGGATTCCGGTGCTCCGGAGCTCATTCCCCCCGAAAACGGCGGTCTGTGGGCCCCCGGCAGTCTACCCCCTAGATTCTCCGCGCGAGGTTCCACCAACATACTTTTTCATAGGTTTAGGTTTGTTTAGGCGTTAGAAAAATGAAAAAACCAGGTTTGGTACCCTTTGGCACATTCAAGCCTCCGGCATACCCGCAGCGGGACACTTCAGCCCACACGTCCAGGAATCTTCTAAGTGTTATCGGCCGAAAGTGAGGAAGGTCACACCGGGGAGCTATGCCTTGCACCATTTGGTGGATCACACCTTCCAACACACTTCCACACATATCTTAGGCCCACATGCAAGTTTTGGTGGGATTCCGTGCTCCGGAGCTCATTCCCCCCGAAAACGGCGGTCTGTGGGCCCCCGGCGGTCTACCCCCCTAGATTTCTCCGCGCGAGGTTCCACCAACATACTTTTTCATAGGTTTAGGTTTGTTTAGGCGTTAGACAAATGAAAAACCAGGTTTGGTACCCTTTGGCACATTCAAGCCTCCGGCATACCCGCAGCGGGACACTTCGGCCCACACGTCCAGGAATCTTCTAAGTGTTATCGGCCGAAAGTGAGGAAGGTCACACCGGGGATCTATGCCTTGCACCATTTGGTGGATCACACCTTCCAACACACTACCACACATATCCTAGGCCCACATGCAAGTTTTGGTGGGATTCCGGTGCTCCGGAGCTCATTCCCCCCGAAAATGGCGGTCTGTGGGCCCCCGACGGTCTACCCCCCTAGATTTCTCCGCGCGAGGTTCCACCAGCATAATTTTTCATAGGTTTAGGTTTGTTTAGGCGTTAGACAAGTGAAAAACCAGGTTTGGTACCCTTTGGCACATTCAAGCCTCCGGCATACCTGCAGCGGGACACTTGAGCCCACACGTCCAGGAATCTTCTAAGTGTTATCGGCCGAAAGTGACGAAGGTCACACCGGGGAGCTATGCCTTTCACCATTTGGTGGATCACACCTTCCACCACACTTACACACATATCCAAGGTCCACATGCAAGTTTTGGTGGGATTCCGGTGCTCCGGCGGTCATCCCCCTGAAAACGGCGGCATGCATGTGTGGCCCGGCGGGTCTACACCCCTAGATTTCTCCGCGCGAGGTTCCACCAATGTACTTTTCCATTTATTTAGGTTTGTTTAGGCCATATACACATGGAAATCCAGGTGTGGCACCATGTGGCACATTGTAGCCCCCGATATACCCGCAGCGGGACATTTCCACCTACGCGTCCAGGAATCTGCTAAGTTTTATCACCCGAATCTGAGGAAGGTCACGCCGGGGAGCTATGCCTTGCACCATTTGGTGGATCACACCTTCCACCACACTTCCACACATATCCTAGGTCCACATTCAATATTTGGTGGGATTCCGGTGCTCCGGCGGACATTCCCCCTGAAAACAGCGGCATGTGTGCCCCGGCAGGTCTACCCCCCTAGATTTCTCCGCGCGAGGTTCCACCAATGTACTTTTTCATAGGTTTAGGTTTGTTTAGGCATTAGACACATGGAAAACCAGGTGTGTCACCATTTGGCACATTCTAGCCCGGAAAGAACTGATATCGGTAATGCTGCAGTCAACTCCTTTGTAGTTGTACATGCTATCTTTCTTTGAGAAATCATAATAATCATTGGATGTCGCAGGAAGTTGTAAATGATGATGACCTAAGACTGCGGGAATTGTGGCTTGAGTATGGTGACGACGTGTGTAACGCAGTGAAGACCGCTCTGAGCGAAGTAAATGATTAGTACAATCCGAGCGGAAGGTGGTGTTGGAGCGGTGGAATTTCCTGAAAGGTCGGAAGGCAATGATGAAAGAGGTGTTGCGGTACATCTTGGAGCAGATGGAGATACCGGGAAAGCGCATGAAGGGGGTCGATGAGCTAAATGATGATGACCTAATTAAGACTACGGGAAAATGCAAAGTGACGCTCTTTGCCATGCGGGGGCACACGGCAAAGGTGAAGGTGCACGGCAAAAACACGCTTTGCCGTGCACCTTCACCTTTGCCGTGTGCCCCCGCACGGCAAAGAGTGTCTTTGCCATGCAAATTTTCCGCAAGCACGACAAAGCGCTGTCGGAACCCTAGCTAAAAAATCCGCATGCGCTCGATCCCCGGCCTGCTCAATCTAATTTTTCGCCCTCCCCCCTCGCGCGCGCGCCTCGTCCCCTCGTCCGCCGGTGCTCGTCCCTCCCCAGCTCGCCCCCTGCCCCGGCCTTGGCCCGCACGCAGCCGCCTCGCCCCTGCCCCAGGCCCGCACGCTGCCGCCGCCCCTCCTCGCCTCTCCACCCACCCGCCCCGATCTCCTCCCCCAGCGCCGACGCCCGCCCCGCCCGCCCAGCGCCGCCTCCTCCCACGCCGCCCCACCAGCCCAGTGCCGCCTCCTCCCCCACGCCGCCCCGCCCACCCAGCGCCACCTCCTCCCCCACGCCGCCCAGCGCTGCCTCCTCCCACGCGCCGCCCAGCGCCGCCTCCTCCCCCCGGCTGCTCCGGCCCTCCCCCGGCCTGCTCCGGCCACGCCCCTCCCCCCGCCTGCGATGGCGGCAGGGTGAGCTCGACCAGAGGTACGGTGAGCTCTCTTCTTGTATTTTTTTTGTAAATTTATTTATGCATGCTAATTAATTTAGTGTAGTATAGGATTTAAGTGTGGTATAAATTTTAGAAATAGGATTTTAGTGTAGTATAGGAATTTAGTGTTGATTTTAGTGCAGTATAAATTTAGAAATAGGATTTTAGTGTAGTATAGGAATTTAGTGTAGATTTTAGTGTAGTATAAATTAGAAATAGGATTTTAGTGAAGTAATATTGTTATACCAGTATTGTAAAAAAATTGTGTTCACTTGCATGACTAATTCATTTTCTCGCTATGCAGGCGATGCTTTTAGGTGGACACTGGGGGCGGCGTCGCAAGGGTGTTTGACGGGGCATCCCGGATCTTCTTCACCGATTCGCTCACGCGTCTAGGGTAAAATCTCGCGCCTATGTACATAGGTTTTATTTTTGTGTCTAGATCACCAAGTATGTCGCGTTACCTAGGCGTCTCTTCCCGACCGTAAGGGTTACGCGGATAAATATGCATTAGTGGTCTCGCATATTATGAACCGTAACTCTTACGGCATTTATCGGGACAGCCGACAGATGCGTAGTTGGGTACGTTTTCCTTGTTCTACTCCGTTCCGAGTCAGGATTTCGGCAGCGCCTCCCGTTGTTCTCCGGATGCACATCCCTTTAGGCTTTTTGCCGAGACGTGTATCGGGAGAGCAGCGGGGAGGTGCTGCCGAAATTCTGTCTCGGATCGGGGTAGAGCAGGGAGAACGTACTCAATCTACGGATCCGGCGGCTGCTAGGAGCCCACCTAGTAGAGATGTAGGTTGATGCATGCGTAAAAAAATAAAAATATGATGCATTCAATTCCTATTTGATATAAATGCTATGTTTGTCTGTTTTGGTGCTGATTAGAGGATGGATAATCGTGACTGGATGTACGATGGCAGAATCAGTCAGTGGAATTATACTGAGGAATGGGGAGAAAAGACCGAGCAGTTCGTGAACAGGGCGTTTGACATCCCTAGCAAACCCAGAACAGTTTTTTTTGCCCTTGTAGTAAGTGCGATAACGAAAAGCCACAGGACAAGGAAACTATGAGTACTCACCTGCTCAAGTTTGGGTTCACACCGTCCTACAAGACTTGGACTTTCCATGGAGAAAAGGCAAAAAAACGTGCTAGGAAGGAGGTGCGGCAGATTCAACCTAGGAGAGAATATGATACTGGGTTTGATAGGTGCTTAGAAAACTTGGCTAATGCTATGTGCCTGAAAGCCCTCATGTAGAGGCGGAGACATCTCAGGGTGCAGAGACACGTGAGGAGCCGGAGGAAAACACAAGGAAGTATTATGAGGCTTTGTTTACTTCGCAGAAACGCCTACACAAAAATACAGATGTTACCCAACTAGATGCTGTAGCTCGCCTTATGGCCTTTAAGTGCCGCAGGAACTTGTGCAGAGATGGGTTCGATGAACTTCTGGTCGTCGTTGGCAGCATTCTGCTGAAAGGGCACTTCTTGCCGCAAAACTTTTACTATTCGACCAAATTGCTCAGTGACATTAAGATGTCATCTCAGCAGATACACACTTGTCCAAAGGGATGCATGCTATTCAGAGGGGAGCATGCTGACACAAATTATTGCATCAGTTGCAAATCCTCTAGGTACTTTGAGGTTGACACCAATGGTGATGGTTAGAAGAGGCAGACCACGATTGCCAAGAATATCCTCTGCTATCTTCGAGTTCTACCGAGGATCCAGCGGCTCTTCATGACCGAGGATACTGCCCAGCAGATGAGGTGGGCCGTAGAAGGAAATAGATACACTGACAAGATGATACATCCGTCAGATGGTAGTGCATGGAAGAACTTTGTCAAGAAGTATCAACTAAAAGCCGGCGACTCGAGGAGTGTAGCAGTTGCGATACCAACCGATGGGTTCAATCCATATGGTATGTCGGCTGCAGTATACAGTTGTTGGCCAGTGTTTGTAATTCCCCTGAACCTGCCCCCTGGCGTCTGCATGAGATCAGAGAACATGTTTGTGTCGATGATAATCCCAGGGCCGAAATACCCGGGTAAGAACATGAATGTGTACCTGGAACCGCTGGTGGATGACTTGCTTCATGGCTGGGAAGGTCGCGGGATCCGAACATATGATGCATCAAAGGAGTACTTCGATATGTATGTCTGGTACCACACGTCACTGCATGACCTGCCAGCACGTGCTTTGTTCTACGGGTGGTGTACACATGGGAAGTGGCCTTGCCCAGTGTGCAGGCAGGCTGTGGCTTTCTTCTGGCTAGACAAGGGAGGCAAGTATTCCTGCTTTGATGAAGCTCGACAGTTCCTTGAGCAGAATCATCAGTACAGGAGTGATGTGAAGAGTTTCAAGAAAGGCCGTGTTGTCCATGACCCGAAGCCAATTCCGAAGACCGGAAAGGAAATCAAGGCCGAGTTAGAAGCTCTCCAGCCTAAGCCCGATGGGAATGGTTTCTTGGGATATGGGGAGACACACCAATGGACCCACAAGCCGTGCTTATGGAAGCTCCCTTACTTTGAGGATCTCGAGCTCCCGCATAACATTGATACAATGCACACCGAGAAGAATATCAGTGATGCCTGTTGGAGCACCATCATGGACACTGAGAAGACGAAGGATAACATAAAGGCTCGAATTGATCAAGAAAAATGGTGCGATAGACCAAAGTTGAACATGCAGCCACCTCATGGCGCCAAAAAAACATGGACTAAGCGACAAGCTCCGTTCTGCCTCACAAAGGCCCAAAAAAGGGAGGTCTTCCATTGGATGAAGCACTGTTTGTTTTTCCCTGACGGGTTCGCAGCCAACTGGATGAGGGGTGTGAACATGGAAATGTTGCGAGTACAAGGACTCAAGAGTCATGACTACCACGTATGGCTTGAGCGGATAATGCCGGTGATGATTCGAGGCTATGTCCCTGAGAAGATTTGGCGAGTGCTGTCGAGGTTGAGCTTTTTCTTTCCGCCAGATTTGTGCTAAGGAGTTAGACACTAAAGTGATTGAGAATCTAGATAAAGATGCACCCTTGTTGCTTTGCGATCTAGAGTGGATTTTTCCTCCAGGGTTCTTTAATCCGATGCAACATATGATCTTGCACCTCGCGGACGAGTGCTTAAAGGGGGGAGGGCGAATTGGGGACGTTGGCAGTATCCGCCCGAGAGAGAAACACGAAAGCTTCGTAAAATGACAGGCAATAAATGCAAGATCGAAGCATCCATAGCCGAGGCAGTCCTTAACGTGGAGGTGGCGAACTTCACCACTAAGCACTATGATCCGAACATTCCCACAAAGCACAACCCGGTCCTCCGATACAATGCCGCCAACACTGAAGATGTACCCAAGCTCAGCATCTTCA
The DNA here is from genome assembly GCA_012064385.1 of Puccinellia tenuiflora. NCBI lineage: Eukaryota > Viridiplantae > Streptophyta > Magnoliopsida > Poales > Poaceae > Puccinellia > Puccinellia tenuiflora. The sequence goes on along the minus strand of QRDG01000534.1, from coordinate 1,140,473 downwards.
TAGGGCTTGGTGGCAAGTCAAGTGGTCTGAAGCCGTACAAAACGAATGTACATGAGCGGGCCTTGATCCACTCGTATGTCTTGAACACCATGGTGGAGATGAAGCCATACATCAAGTAAGTGCTAACCATTTAGTTATCCGCAAACATTCACTCGTATGTTCGTGGCTAACTCTTCCTCTTTTCATTGGTATAGACAATTCACGGCTAAATATTGGAAGTACCATAGGGAGCCTACCCCGGAAGAATCCAAACATATTTTCGATAAGGGCGGCGGTTTCGGTTTCATTAGCTGGTTCTGTGCTTTGGTACTATTCTATCCAAATTTGCTTGCACTGTCGACATTTATCGGTCATTTCTCGTGCTAAACTTGTAGGCAAGAACTGACAAAGAGATGAAGCCCGAGCTAAGAAAAATTGCTAGGGGCTTTAATCATTCCGTCGACACGTTCAATTCTTATGACGTGAACGGGTATCGCTTCCAGACCCATGAATACACAACAAGCCGTCCCAACGCGAAGACAATAAATAGCGGGGTGGTATGTCAAGGTGATGATGGACTCCATTACTATGGAAGAGTCGAGGGTATATACGAGCTGAATTACGGGTTTCACAAAGGGCTAAATCCCGTCGTATTCAAATGCCATTGGTTCGACCCAGTCGGGTGAGACGGGATCTTGAAATTGGATTGGTCGAAGTTGAAAGAAGCTCTGTTTATAAGGGAGGGGATGTGTACATTTTGGCTACCCAGGCCTTCCAAGTATTCTATCTACCGTACCTGTGCAAAAACCCGGCAAAACGTTTACATGGATGGGATGTTGTGATGACGGTACCTTCACGCATTAGGCCGCCCCTGCCAAACAAGGACGATTACCGCCGCGTAGACCCCTCAACACAGAATGTCGAGTTTTATCATGAAGAAGGGCTCCCCGGTCATTTCACTATCGACTTGCCGGCCTTTGATGACATGGTCGTAGATGATGAACAAGAAGAAGATGAGGGCATGGAGGAAGACGTTTGTGACAAGGAAGACCTGAGTTTGCTCGAGGCGTTCAAAGCAGGCATTGACCTCTATCCAAATGGACAACCTCCAGGTTTCATTGATGATTATTGGTTCGCCGAGCCTGATGGCGATGACGAAACATGTGGTCCAATTACGGATGTCGACACAGGCTACTGATTGTAATAACTCTATGTAGTAGATGATTATGTAGTAGTAACTGTGAGGCTACCCTATTTGTTTGTAAGAACTCTGTGCTATGTTTGTGAGAACTCTATGCTATTTTCATTATTGTTGCTTTTACTAATGTTCATCTATTTGCATTATTGTTGCTTTCACTAATATTCATGTACTTATATCTTTGTTGCTTTTACAAATATTCATCTTTTTACATTGCATACTAATAAACCACTCTTTTCATTGTGTTTCCAGGTGATAGAAACATGCCAAGAGCAAGCGGCAAGTCCGTTCGGCAAAAGGTCAAGAACTTGGCTGAGCTTGTGATAAAGCCGAGTGGTTCACGTAGGAAGAATGCGACGCGGGAAGCTCCTCCCGATGATCCTCCTAGCCCCCCTCGTCGACCACGTATGAAGAATGCGACGCGGGAAACTCCTCGTACCCCTTCTCCTAGCCCTTCTCCTAGCCCTCCCCTACCCGAGGATGATGATGAGCAGCACGGGGGTGGGGAGGACGAGGAGCACGGGGGTGGGGAGGACGCGGATCACGGAGGTGGGGAGGACGAGGAGCACTCGGGTGGGGAGGACGAGGAGGACCTCTCGGAGGATGAGGGGCTTGGGGGGTTACCGTTTGAGCCTGACCCAAGCCTAGCTTGGGAACCGCCGGAGGAGGAGGAGGAGTACGTTGCACCCGAGGAGAGGCTACGGCCACGTGAGAAGAAGCCGTATCAGCGTGGGAAAACGACACTCCCCAAGCTAAGAACTTGGCCCAGTAGCGATGTTGTTCTCGTGCCCGCTGGAAAGAGGTACATGCTGATTTTGGCATTTCATTATCGAAATTTTATCATTATCGAATTTCTTATCACATACATACTGATTTTGGCATTTCATTGTGCAGGCACGTATGGCGACCCGATGAGGAAGCCAGGACGTGCCTACTCGAACATCCTTGGCGGCCTACTTAGAAAGTTTTTCCCTGGGATTGTCAATCTCCCTACTGGTGGCCACGACGTAGCTTAGAGTTGGAAGCACTACAACTACGCGCCAGATCCTCACAGCAACTACGACAACATGCAGGAGGTGGTTGTACACCATTTCTGGGTACGTGACTTTTGACTTCTTAGCATTCAAACACTCCTTGGTTGACAATAGTTGCACTAATGCCCCTTGTTTTACCTATGTGCATGGTTGCAGCAATACTTCACGAGGGCTGAGGGTCAGGAGCGTGCGTGCGACTTCATCTTACACGAGATGTGCAAGAGGAGGGTGACTGGCATGCACTACGAGGCACGTGTTCAGTGTGTCCGCAACTGGCACGCCGACCGCAAAGTTTGGATGACTAAGGAGGACGCTCGGGATACGCTCATGGCACCGTGGCAGTACCTGCAGGTATTTGCATTTCTGTGTTATTGATTTCCTTATCGCCATGTAGTTTCTGTTGTAATAATGGTCCATATTCTGTATGTAGAACCCTCCTCAGTACGTCGGCAACGACAGCGCGTGCTTTCTGGCGATGGTCATGTGGTGGACAAGCCCCCAGTACCTCGTGAAGCACGAGGAGGGCAAGCAGAAGCGGGCAGAGATGCGAGGTGGATCACATATCCAAGGCAGCATCCCCCTCTCCCTTCACATGCAGGAAGAGGTGAGCAAATGGTTCCTTCATTCTTTGATTTCACGTTATATATTGTTAACTCCGCAAGGGTGTCCCACTTCAGTTAATTACATGTTCTCTTTTGCAGGAAAAAAAGACAGGAGTGAAGCCAAACTTATTTAGCCTTATTCGAAAGATGAAGACCAGGAAGACGCCGGATCCTAAGACAGGGTCCCTGTGGGTCAACGAGCTAGCCGAGACCAAGTGTACGACGTATGTATCGAAGTTCAAGGAGGTGCACGGCGAGACCTCCGACCCAAACACCGAGGACTTTGACGTTGAGGTTGCGATGCTTGCGGGACAAGGCAAGAAGCATGGCCAACTATGGATTGGTGACGGGTGCGTCGACCCAATGACCGAGCCATCTCTACGCCAGGTCCGTTCTGGTCGTACTCGCGACCAGCCTCGGGTTGAGACCCGGCCACAAGCTTCGGATCTAGCTGTCGATCGGTTACGGGTATGTTCTTCCTCGGTCCTCTACGCTTCTTTACATGTTTTCCATTGCAATGTTAATGACATCGCGGCGACACAACGTAGGTGGAGATGGAAGAAAGGGAACAGAGATTCCGACAGGAGGCGGAGCAGCGGCAGGCGCAGCTGGAGCAGCAGCTTAGAGAGAACCATCAGCTGCAGTTGCAGATGCAGCAACAGATGCAGCAGCAACAACAGATGATGAGCTGGTTTATGAACCAGACCGTTCTGACTTCTCCACCGGGGAGTATTCCTACTCCTCCTTTCGCCTTCTCATGGGTAAGTGGTTAAGCTAATATCTCCATCTTATTTCTCTTGTCTTATTGTCTAATCAGAACATCATATGCAGCAGCAACAGCAGACGATACCGACCGGTCAGAGCCCGGTGATACCGAACATGCCGCTCATCCAGGCACCTCAGACCGGTCAGAGCCCGGTGACACCTCAGATGACCGTCAACAATCCAAACATCATCCGGAACCTGACGCAGTTTCCAGGTGAGTTCTCCTACACTTGTGCCCAACGCACTACTAGGTTGTAGAATGCCATCACACTTGTACCGAAAATAACTTGAAAATTGCATAATTTACTCTAATGTCTCACACTTGTTGGAAATTTAGCAATCTCATTATTTTTCTTTTCACCTAGTAGAACATGGTGGACAAGGAGATGGATCCGGACAAGGACATGGTTAGCTACAATAAAGGTTAGTTCTTCTACATTCATCACTTGTTGGAAATGTTGCCATGCCATGCCATAAGATGAAGGATGCCATTTGCCATGTTGATGCCATTTGCCATGTTAATGCCATTTGCCATGTGGATGAGTTATGAATGGAGTATATGAGTTATGAGCCATGTTGATGCCATTTGCCATGTTGATGCCATCTTATATTATGAGCCATCTTGATGCCATCTTATATTAGTGAACAATGCTTAGTTTACTATGTTAATATTGCTTAGTTGGTGAAGGATGCCATCTTATATTGTTTACCATGAAGGATGCCATCTTATATTGCTTAGTTGGTGAAGGATGCCATCTTACTTGTTAATATTGTTTACCATGTTGATGCCATCTTATATTAGTGAATCTTGATTTGTAGGAGGAATCACTCCGGAGGTGGATGAAGGATGCTTGGTGAATCTCATGCTTGGTGAATCTCACTCCGGAGGTGTAATGTTGCTTTGGTGAACTTGTAATATTGCTAGATCAATTTGTAAGGTTGCTATTTGGTGAATTTGTAAGATTGAGCATTCGTGAATGTGTAAGATATTGGTTTGGTGAATTTGGTTGCATATTGGTGAATTTGGTTGCATATTGATGAATTTGGTGAATTATTGCTGTGAATATGCTGGTGCTGCTGCTGTGAAATGCTATTTGCTGTGAAAATGCTGTGAAAATGCTGTTTTCTGTAAAAATCCTGGCACCTTTGCCGTGCGTATGCGCACGGCAAAGGACATTTGGTCACTTTGCCGTGCGCATACGCACGGCAAAGGCTGCACAGCCGCATGCCGGTGCGGTGCCTGCCCAGGCCCTTTGCCGTGCGGGAAACTGGAATAGCGCACGGCAAAGGCGAAGAGCACGACAACGGGGAAGCGCACGGCAAAGAGCTGCCCGCACGGCAAAGGTACGGCGACGCACGGCAAAGTGAACCGGACGGCAATGGTAGTCGCCGCACGGCAAATAAGCGTTTGCCGTGCATGTGCCCGAAACGCACGGCAAAGAATCCTTTGCCGGGCTGGACGTCGCCGTGCGGCCTTTGCCGTGCGCCTACGGACGGCAAAGCCGTTGCCGTGCGTATAGTGGCCTTTGCCGTGCGATTTGCCCGCACGGCAAAGAACAGTTCTCCCGTAGTGGCTTGTACAAGGGCTTGATCTGCCACCAATCTGCGATTTGCTTCTGCAACATCTGCCAACTGCTTCTCTAATGCCTGACGAGCCGTCAGCAACTCCTCAGCTCGAGCCGCCGCATTTTCTGCTGTGATCTCCCTTGTCAGCAGATTGGGATCGAATTGAATTCCACCCGCATTATCTCCACCGTTTTCAGGTCCAGACATGTACACTCCAACATGACGTGGACGTACTGGTGATTGCACGCACTCTTCCTCTATTCCATACCCAAGTCGATCTTCAAATAAGGGCAAAATTGACTCTGAATCTGCGTCGTAATCTGGCTCCATATATGGCTCTGCCAGCGACTCCTTCCCATTGTTGATGATAAGCTGTTCCTCTGGTTCGGCTACTATGCCGACTTGTGATGTTCCAACGGACTCCTCTCCATCGGACTCCACCACAGCTGTTGACTCTGAAACAGATTCCAACTCATTAGCACGGTTACCTGTGGTGCTGACCATGCCAATGAACACATTGATCTGGCCGAAGATGAGTTGATAGCCCTCGTCGACTTCATCCATCTCCGAGCTCCATCCTAAGTCATCGATCTCGGTCTCTCCAAGCTGATTGGTGTAAAGTCGTCCGATGGCGAGTTTCTCCATACCTCGGCGAGCTTCACCCACGATCTCAACTCCTTTCGTTTGCAGCCCCACGGTGGGCGCCAACTGTCGTGGGGTTGTCACGGCAAGTTCTTCCTCAGGGAAGATGAGTTGTGGGGCCATTGATGATCGAAGTACGTAGGAGCTGTTAATCTCGCCTAAGGACAAGGATTTACCCAGGTTCGGCCCCTCTTGATGGAGGTAAAGACCTACTTCCTGCTTCGGCTTTATTGATATGAACTTGCTCTCGATTACAAGGTTCCGGCTCCTCTCTGGGGAGTCGGCGACTTCAACCTCTCTGGGGTCTGGTCTGGTGTTGCGGGTTCTGGATTGCTTCAGACTTGTCCCCTCTAAGGTCCAGGGCCCTCCTTATAAAGGCGGTCGGGTCCCTGAACTTAAAAGTTTACACCGGGTCATACTTGGACACGGAGTCCTATTCTACGTCTTGGCCTTCCAAGTTAGAACTCCGGGTTGTACTAGGACTCCTCTCCTGACGAGTCCCTCTTTCATCATGGGCCTTGGTCGGCTTGTCTCCAGCCCAGCCCATGTAACTTGAAGTGCGACCCGGCTTTGGCTTTCTTGGTCTTGGCGGGTCTACTTTCCGGGTCCATGGGCCTACCTATGAAGTATCCCCCCATCAGATCTCCTTCTCGCTACTTGCATCTAGTAGATCTAGATCGTGGGGTTTCTTCCGCTTGTTTCGTAAGAAATTTTTTGTTTTCTATGCAACGACCCCATCAACTAGTGTAATATACTCCCCACTGTGACTAGCCTAAATAACTTAGAATGTAATCGACAGATAAATCAATTTATGCAGTGGGCAAAATGGCAGGTCTATGACGAAACAACATCATATGGAGAAATTACTTGGTGTCCTCTATCTAAGCCGCATAAATCATAGCCGTCACCCGTCATGTGGAAAAATTGAAAGGAAAATGCAAGTTTTGTGTGTGTGTGTGTCTGTGGGGGGGGGGGGGGGGGTGGCGGGTGTTGTATGCAAAAATCAAGAATCCGCCTCATCGGGTAGGGGACCTGGAAAATGACCAAGAGTAATAAAGCTTGCTTATCGCCGTCGGCAACCAGAGCCGAAGAGATCGAACAATTGTTATCAAATCCCTTATCATCTCTATCATGAAAAGGGCCACTGACCTGTCCACGAGATCTAGACGGATGTCCATTCGGCTGCGATTAGGGGTGCAGGGCGGTGCCCGAATCCGTCCCGCATAATAGTCATAATAGGCCAGGTCAGTTATAATTGTATGGCTAAAATTCAGCTTGATTTTAACTAATTTCTTATTATGCGGGACTTTTACAAGGTGTCGCATGCAACCCTAGCTGCGATCCTCCGCCACTTTCGACGCCAGCCGCCTCTTGAATTCCTTTAGGCCCCTTATCATCGTCAAACTAGTAGTATTTGGAACCAGATCGCTACTTTTGTGTATGATAATGCTAACCTACCTATGCTTTGTATGGGAGACATGAACGACCTTTTATATGACATGGATAGAAATCTCCCTACTACAAACCATACCCGTATGAATACTTTTCAACTGCTTGTAAAAAATTGTGGTTTATTTGACCTGGGTTATAGTGGACCGGCCTATACTTGGACAAATAAACGCTTTTCCTCTAAACCCTTGTATGAAAGACTTGATAGATGCCTTGTCAATGCAGATTGGTGTGCCACATTTCCTGTTTCTAACGTGTACAATTTACCTCTTATGCATACTATCAGCGACCATGCTCCCATTCTCCTATCTACTGATGGTCCTATTCATAGATTAAAACGCCCTTTTAAATTTGAAAACTGGTGGCTGAAGGAGAAAGATTTTCATTTACATGCAAAACAAACCTGGGCGAAATCCACGCATAGATCTTTTTCTCACAGAACTAACCATTTGGCACAAGCTTTAAGATTTTGGTGCAGGAAAAAGAAACCCCTTCAACAGGAGCTCAATACGCTAGAAGAACAGATCAAACAAGTACAAACGCAAGCAACATCGACTCAAGATTGCACGTTGGAGAGCGCACTAATCGAAAGGTATGAACAAAACTTAACTAAACTAACCGATTATCGTGCAAAAAAGAACCGGATAAAAGATGGAGACAGGAACACAACTTTTTTCCACAAGGCTATACTCAAGCGCAGGAGAAGAAACATGATTGTCTCAATCAAAGACGAAAATGCTGTGGTCCAGTACATGTCGAAGCAAATCAGGAACACCTTTGTTAACTACTTTCGCCATATTTTTGCTTCTTCCAATATTAATGTTGGCAGGCCTTTCATGAACTCACAAATTCATTTAGATGATGATGACTATACTTACACGGTGCCAAGTAAACATGAGATGTTGGAGACCTTGCAGGACATGAAAAGGAATGCATCGCCTGGACCAGATGGGTTCAATGTAGAATTCTACCTTGCAACCTAGAATTGGATTGGAGATGACGTCGCAAATCTGGTAACATCTTTCTTTCACTCAGGTGTGATGCCTCAAAATATTAATGATACACACATTGTCCTTATACCAAAGAAACTTGTCTCAGTAGTCCCGGCAGATTATAGGCGTATTAGTCCTTGTAATGTAATCTACAAGCTTATCGCAAAAACCCTTGCAAATAGACTGAAGGCCCACCTCCCAGATTATATCCACCCTTCACAGCATGCTTTTATTGAAGGACGTCGAATTAGTAACAACATCATAATTGCCCAGGAAATCACTCACTCTTTTAATCTATCTTCTTGGAAGCATAAGTCCTTCATGTTAAAAATTGATTTAGCAAAAGCCTTTGATCGTTTAGAATGGAATACCATTGTTGCGTCTCTAGCACGAAAAGGGCTGCATGGTCACTTTATAAATCTGATCCACGCTTGCATCTCATCGCCCACCTTTTCTGTTATCATTAATGGGCAACCATTTGCAAGATTCCGAAGCGGCAGGGGTATACGGCAAGGTTGTCCTCTCTCGCCAACTCTTTTTGTCCTATCTATTAATGATCTGTCACTAGCTCTCCAAGATGCTATGACAAATAGTTTCTTAGAAGGTGTGGTGTTAGGACCAAACTGTCCTCCCATTCATTCTCTCCTTTTTGCGGATGATCTTCTAATTTGTGGCAAAGCTACTGTTCAAGAGGCGACTACTATCAAACGAATTCTAAATACCTTTTGCTCTAGGTCTGGCCAAAATCCAAACTGGTCCAAATTGGTAATCATCTTTAGCAAACATGTGAATACAAATGAGATAGACTCAATAAAAACCATCTTCCCGGTTCCGGAGATCGATACCTCTTTCAATCACTTGGGACACCCTCTTATCCTACCGGCAAAAGACAGAGCAACTGCCTACAACTTTGTGATTGAAAAATTCAAACTCAAGCTTAGCTCTTATAAAGCTGATAAATTATCGCATGCAGCCAGACTAGAGCTTATTAAGTCAGTTTTCTCCTCCATACCGGTTTATTATATGTCTAATATTCTGTTCTCAAAAAAGTTTATTACAAAACTCACTGCCATTATCAGAAACTATTGGTGGACAGGTGTTCGACAAGATCCTTCTACTAGAAGCCTTTGCCTTAAAGCCTGGAAAGACATATGCACACCGAAAAAAGAAGGAGGACTAGGTATTAGAAACTTGCAGGCAGTTAACCAAAGCTTAATCCTCATGACAGCCTGGCGTATTGCCCAAAACCCACAAGATCACCTCCACAAAGTACCCCAATCTAAATATTTCTCATGATCCTCTATCTGGCGACCCAACTCAAATGCTCCCAAGTCAGCCTTTTGGGTTTCAATCCTCAAAATGCTTCCCATGTTAAAAGCCCATTCTTTCTATCAAATCACTCAAGGCAATATTTCAATTTGGAGCACACCCTGGTGCTCATCTTGGACCTCAATATATGATGACCTTATCATCCAAGATCCTCATTTCGCCTATCCCTCTAAAGTCAAAGACCTCTGGCTCCCAAATAGCAAAACATGGAATGTCAATCTCATTGACAATCTTTTCACACCACGGATGGCTCTTTATATAAAGAACACTCAGATAATCAACTCTAATGAGCAGGATTTTCTTTGCTGAAAGCCAACAAAGAATGGTGTCTGCAGCGCAAAAAGTGCATATTATATATGTGTGCAGGAACTTTACAGGGAGGAACAAGGAAGACCAGCACCACCATCCCAAGAGACGGTACAAATTCTGAATCATGTTTGGAAAAGTAAGTTGATCATCCCTAGAATTCAAACTTTCGCATGGAGGCTTCTCTGTAAATCACTCCCTACACGTAAAAGAGCAAAAGAGCAGGGAGATTTTCTAGACATATTAGCAAATTCTGTTGCAGATGCGGCCTACAAGAGGATGAGGTTCACCTATTCTTTACTTGTCCTTTTGTCAAAGCAGCTTGGTTCCTCCATCCTTGATACATTAGGATTGAAGCACTAATTCAAAATTGCAGCTCAATAACACAAATTATATGTAACCTGTTAAATACAAACCATCCGCATGCCTCACTTCCAAATATCTTTACCTTCATGTGGTGCATTTGGAAATCAAGGAACGCATGTCTTTTTGAAAGGAGAAATGGAGAACCATATCAAATTAGCATCAACGCAAAGGCCCTTACCTCTAACTTGGAATTATTTGACATTTCTGCTCCAAAGAATCAGGACCAAAAGGCGAACAGATGTGATCCGTCCCTGAACCAGATTCAAGAGGCAACCCAGGGATCAAATACTGAAAATATATAATATATTGCAGGGAGCTGTCATCTTCTCAGATGCGTCTTGGAAGGGTGAACAAGCCGCAGATGCTCAAGGAGGGCAACAAATAGGGCTCGGAATCTACATAAGGAACAATACTAAAGATCAATGCTACTCCTTACAAATCCAGGCCACAACAATGCAAACTTCATCGGCTTTTCAAGCAGAGGCACGAGCATTACTACTAGCAGCACATCTGACGCAAGTTCTTGGTATCCAATAGCCAATATTTCTCACAGATAACCAAATGCTGGCAAAGATTGCTGCTTCCAGGAGACTTGACCATCCCATGATTCAGTGGAATACAAGAGACACTCTCGCCAACTTCTTTCAGGCAACCTCGGCGGAATCAGTTAAAATCTTCCACATCAAAAGAGAATTCAATGAGGTGGCAAATAATTGTGCAAAACAGGTCCTTAGGCATAGCCTTCAAAGACCTATCTATAGATGCAGCTCTACAACTCACTCACAATTACAATGCCCTGTAATATCTATTTTGCAACAACACAATTTTCAGGACTTTGTAATTCAGACTGCTTGCTGCAATTGAGCTGAAATGAATTTGGCGCCTCCGGCGCCTTTGATTGTTCAAAAAAAAAAAAAAAAAGAATTCCTTTAGGGCGCGCCTTCCCCCATCGGCCACCGCCCCCATCGCTTGCACCGGCTGCACAAACGAATGATGCAACCTAGTATATTTTGCCCATCCACCATCTAAGATTTCCTTTTGCAATTAAGAAACACATATCCTGTAACACTGTATGTAAAGTTTGACAGGCCGGTGTTCGATCGGTCCAGCTTGAGCTAATGGCGAGGCTCCTCAGTCTAACGCACGTCAAAAGTGGGCTCACGTATTTCTCTTTCCGCCAGAGCATAAGCCATCGGAAAAATAATTTGGCTAGCCTAGCATCATTGTAGACCCACGGGCGGTAGAGATAACGAGACCATGTACGCCAGAGCGCCTCCCTCTATTTTCCGCATATATACTGTAAAAAGAGAGATTTCATGTGTAGTAGAAAATCGCAAGAACGATAATAATGTTGAAACAATTCCAAGGAATTCAAAGGATATTTCTTACAATCACAACGCATTAAATCGTTAAAAATCCCGAGACTAACAGAGCAACAAAAATGTTGGTTCATGGTAAACAAGCTCGGATTGTCGGAGGCCATGGCAGCTGGTACATGTGCACGTGCCCATAACACTTGTTCCTATCGTGTGCGACGCCCTTAAACTCCATGGTGGCGAGGTCGACGGAGATGAGCCCCACGCCTTCCGCCGTCCCCAACGTGATGGACCCCTCTGCGACGGAGACAATCTTCGTCAGCATGTACTCGCCACCATCAACTTGAACCTCGGTGATCAACTGCCGCAGTTGGACACTCTTCTCCTGCACCCATTCATCGCTGCCCTCCGCTTGGATGTAGGCACTGAGGTGGCTATCGCTTAGGCAGGCAATGCGCACCGTGCCATCGTGGCAGCGCACGATCCCAGACTTTGAAACCAGAACGTAGTAAGGGTACATGTCATCCGGGAACGAAGAAGAGGAGAATTTCAACTCCGCGGCGTCTCTGTCAAGAACGAGAATTTCTCTGCTTCCGGTCACCCAGTAGACAGAGTTGGCGACTTGCCCCACGAAGAATATAGACCTCAGCAGGGGCGTGGCGAGGTCTACCGCCTTGCTCGTTGCCACCGTCCAGGCACCGCGGTTACCGCTGCTGGAGGAGAATACATAGGACCTGGTGATGCCATTGTCATAGAGCGCCACTATAATTATCCTGAAGTTTGCCAGGCTGATCCGCCCACCGACCTCGTCGGCGTCGCTATCTAGCAGGAACGCGCCGAGCAACTGGGAGCCGTGAAACGCCGGGAGAGCGATCATCCTGTAGCGGCGCGTCAGGGGATCGCAGACGACGAGATGTCGAAGCGGCGTGGAGACCTTGTGCTTGGTGCGACCGACATCGTAGAGGAGTAGGATGCCGCCTTGGCTGTCGGCCAGGTCCCACGAGCCACCATTCCAGGTCGGGAGGAAGCCGAGAGACAAGTACTGGGGGCGCAGATTGACGGTGGTGTCTGCTGATGGGGAGAGGGAGAAGACAGGATTGCAGCCCGGCGGACACGCCCTGTGTCCACGCTCGTTGACACGATAGTGGCCGACGACGACATGACGTTGGCGGAAGCGTCGGAGGAAGCTGCCGTCGGCGATGACCCGGCGCCAGCGCTTGCACGTGCACGCGGCGAGGACGAGGTGGAGCGAAGAGGGGAGGCGCAAGAATACTAGTTCGAGCAGCTCGTCGGGGACATCGTCATGCACGGTGGCAGGCGACGGCGTGGTGTTCTCACTGCGATCTCCCATCTTCGCCGCCGGGACGATGTTCCGTCCAGACGAGCTGCAATAGACTCTTCCGACGATACCTGCTTGCAAAGCTTGATTAATCTGCTTCTTAGCTAGATGCTCGTATAGAGCCTCGTTTTCTTTATTTCTTTTCTGGGTTAGTCGATTACAAAGGTTAGGTATACATGAGCTCTTACTAAGTAGGATTAGAAGACTAATTCTTATACTAGTCGGACAAGCGCACAAGCCGTGCTTAATTCCAACACGTTCCTCAAAAGAAGATGGAAAACGCTTAAATTCCTCCAGGTCGATGACACCACCACGCCTAGCGTGTTTCATCTCCAGGTCGTGCCACGCGTCCCCCCGGCTGCTTCCCACACCAACGACTCCAAATTTTGTGGCCATGGATTGCTTAAGGCCTTGTTTACTTCTCTCGTATTTTCACACTCAGAAAGTTTGGGGATGAAAGGGAATTTGGTGTTCACCCAGTCCTCTACCATCTACTTAAATACTCTTCCCTCAAAATACACTAGTATGAGGTATATAAGTTTTTTCACTTCTTATGAATATATACATGTCCTAAGTAATAGACAATACTTGATGGAAGACAAGAAAATTCTACCAAGATTTTTGCAATGGCACATCGACACCATGTTCTCGGGATCTGTAATGGTCTAAGAAGTCTAGTTCTAATATTTGATGCTCCTCTCAACTTGGAGGTAAGCTATCGGTAATTTTATCAGTGTCACCGAGCGAGATAAAAAAGATGATCGAATTGAATCAGATGTGACGTGCCACTGATTCATAAGAAAATAAAAAAACGTGATGCCTTCCAATTAGAAAATTCTTATTATTCAGAAAAACTAAATTAAAGACCAAATCTTTTATTTATTTTAATTTTTGTAAGAACTCTTTTTTTTTTTTTTAGAATTGTGGGGCAAAAGCTTTGCCCCAACCATTTATTAAGAAGAAGGTGCCCGGTTTATTAGTGGAAGAAACCGGGCGAAAACCAAATAACAAACACCACCAACAAGGCAGGGGCCAACACAACCGCAAAAGGCAACACCTAAAACCAGCAACTTCCGAATCGACGACCCCACCCTACCTAAGCAACCACAGGCTGACGGCTACCCTAAGACCACGCAGGTGCCGTTAAGCAGTCGCGGGCGCCTTACCAATGGCGTCACCCTTCTTATCTATGCTCCTAAGAGCCTTCTTCACCTTCTTGATTAAGCCAGTAGAAGCCTCCTCTGCTATGAGGCAAGCAATCGCCTTGCCAGATCCAGGGCTAGCTCCCTCCAAGCAGGCGAGCAAACGACCAAGTTTTTCCGTGAAGACCGCCTCGTCCAAACGTGCCAAAAAACCTTCGCGGTCAAAGAGATCCACAGAGGAGGGCAACTCGGACGGAGGAGCCATGTCCACGGCCAAAGGCTCCAAAGAGCCAACCTCGTCACGCAAGGGTGACTCTGGTGTAGCAACCACACCATCTACAGGAACCACACTCCCAATGGACTCGGGCGAGAGCGATGCCACACCGTCCAGAACACCACTCTCATCGAAGTCCAGCTCTTGAATCGGCTCATGTAGCTCACATGGCTCCTCACATGGCTCTTGTAGCTCAGGCATCTCGGTGATCACAACACTCTCAACAGCAGGCGGCGACACAAGCGGAGCACGAGGAGAAAAATCTCCAAAGCATTCAGTCCCCTCATCGACGGAGCCAACCTGAAGCTCAGGCGGCAAAGACACGGTTGATGCAAACTGAAGCTTGGCCAGAGTGTCGCGAAGCTCAGTGCGAAGCATCTCAACCTTATGAAGGAGCTCCAAGCGCATCAGGGCAAATTCAGACTCCAACGAAGAACCCAAAGAGGCGCTGGCATTTAAATCCTTGCAACATCCAGATGGGGATCTTGGCGGCACCGGCACACGTAGCGCCGGGCGGGAACATGTCATCCGGGAACGTAGTAAGGGTACATGTCATCCGGGAACGAAGAAGAGGAGAATTTCAACTCCGCGGCGTCTCTGTCAAGAACGAGAATTTCTCTGCTTCCGGTCACCCAGTAGACAGAGTTGGCGACTTGCCCCACGAAGAATATACACCTCAGCAGGGGCGTCGCGAGGTCTACCGCCTTGCTCGTTGCCACCGTCCAGGCACCGCGGTTACCGCTGCTGGAGGAGAATACATAGGACCTGGTGATGCCATTGTCATAGAGCGCCACTATAATTATCCTGAAGTTTGCCAGGCTGATCCGCCCACCGACCTCGTCGGCGTCGCTATCTAGCAGGAACGCGCCGAGCAACTGGGAGCCGTGAAACGCCGGGAGAGCGATCAGCCTGTAGCGCCGCGTCAGGGGATCGCAGACGACGAGATGTCGAAGCGCTGTGGAGACCTTGTGCTTGGTGCGACCGACATCGTAGAGGAGTAGGATGCCGCCTTGGCTGTCGGCCAGGTCCCACGAGCCACCATTCCAGGTCGGGAGGAAGTCGAGAGACAAGTACTGGGGGCGCAGATTGACGGTGGTGTCTGCTGATGGGGAGAGGGAGAAGACAGGATTGCAGCCCGGCGGACACGCCCTGTGTCCACGCTCGTTGACACGATAGTGGCCGACGACGACATGACGTTGGCGGAAGCGTCGGAGGAAGCTGCCGTCGGCGATGACCCGGCGCCAGCGCTTGCACGTGCACGCGGCGAGGACGAGGTGGAGCGAAGAGGGGAGGCGCAAGAATACTAGTTCGAGCAGCTCGTCGGGGACATCGTCATGCACGGTGGCAGGCGACGGCGTGGTGTTCTCATTGCGATCTCCCATCTTCGAACACGCCACGAGCCACGAGTTAACTCCCTTCTGTTGGCCCAGCCCGGCTGTACTTTCGCCGCCGGGACGATGTTCCGTCCAGACGAGCTGCAACAGACTCTTCCGACGATACCTGCTTGCAAAGCTTGATAAAGCTGCTTCTTAGCTAGTAGATGCTCGTATAGAGCCTCGTTTTCTTTATTTCTTTTTCTGGGTTAGTCGATTACAAGGTTATACATGAGCTCTTACTAAGTAGGATTAGAAGACTAATTCTTATACTACTCGGACAAGCACAAGCCGTGCTTAATTCCAACACGTTCCTCAAAAGAAGATGGAAAACGCTTAAATTCCTCCCGGTCGATCACACCACCACGCCTAGCGTGTTCCATCTCCAGGTCGTGCCACGCGTCCCCCGGCTGGTCGTTCAAGACACTGTCTTGCATTGCTTAGTTATAGACACTAGCAAAATGCCCATGCGTTGCAATGGGCGACGATTTTTTTCGCAATATAACACGTGCTATAGTATAATTTTTATGTTACTTTTTTTATAGAATAGGGAGATCTGCCAATGACATTATCAAGATAGCTAAATCCATTGAATAACGAAACATATTACTTGTACCATATCCCTTGAGATTGAAAAGAGTTGGCATCTTGATTTTTTTCTCTCTATAATATATGTCCATAAGTTGTACCTCCGGGTAAGGCGCCTTTATTTTTTGCTCCATGACACGATCATCACACTCCACTTGCTTCGTTACGCATGCACACATTTTCTTATTGAAACAATTATTGGTAATCGCCTCACCCTATTCAGCCAAATCCTAGATGGTAGAATGTGTTCACTTCATGTCAAAAAAAGAATGTGTTCACCATCTCCCTTGTAATTTGTGTTGCAATTCATTTCTCTCGAAGAACTTTGTATCACTTTCTCTTAATTTTGAGGTAATATGTTAAACATTTTCTTTGAAAACGGTAGGTCTGGAAACCCATCCAGCATTGCTGTGCACCACAACAACACATATTTTTGTTGCATCATAGTATCCTTCTCTTTTTACCGTCAGATAACCTCCAGCTACACGCGCTCTGCAGCTTGCGCCGACTCTCATGGCTCTCGTACAACTTGTCTGCCATCCCAGTCCCTCGCCGGTGGCCTCCATGATGTTGTGCACCATGCGACTCCAGGCAATGACGCCACATGTTACCGATGTTGACGTGGAGGGGGATGCAGAATGCGGACAATTCTTTGGTGCTCTGACCAAGGCCCTCGTAATCGGAGACAGTCGCGGAGTCGAGTATGAAGGTGTCATCGCGCCGTTCACGATGAAGAATGCGGCCAATGACAACGAGACCCAAGGTTCCCTCAATTGAGATGATTTTTAGTTTTGATCAGGGACGAATCTGCCATATTGACATTGGGGTCAGCTGAACCCAATGACTATTGAAAAACTCTTCACTAAATAGTACACAATAATGTTGTTTTGTATATAAATGACCCAGTGAATTAGAGACAATATAGAGCTGAACCCATTGAGATTTTTTCTAGATTCGTCCCTGGTTTTGATGGACGCCGTCTCACACTTATAGAAGAAAAGTGAGAACTCATTAAAAGAACCGCTATTCTTTTTATCCCGATTGAGAGAACTCATTAAAAGAACCGCTATTCTTTTTAACCTTTTTTTTCTATATCGGTGTCTGGTTTATTGATCGTGCGTGACTGCGTGAGCTTCGTACGGGTACGAAACACCCAGCGATTCATCAAGAAACTGCTTTTGGGCCGGCCCACCCTATGAAGGCCCACACCCAGCGATTACACAGGTAGGATAGGATAGGAAACAACAATGGATCGGCACCGGTTTTCTTACCGATGTTTTATTTTAGCGAGTGCGCGACGTACGTAAGTACGGTCGTTAGCGCTCATTATATAGTAGAGATTATGGGAAATTGATATTTGCCTTCTTTACAAGGCCTCAGGCCCGGAAAAGTTACTTTGACTTCTGAGCTACAGTGATCTCATAATTTTGAAAAATTCAAAAAACATATTTAAAGTTTCCAAAAAATACGAGAAAAATCATGCACGTTATCAATGATACATACTACGACCGTGCAAAATTTCAATGCAAAATACTTGGGGGTTTCAGCTACACAAAAATGACAAAAGTTTGAGATTTGAAACTATACATTGTTCACTATACTCAGATCTGTACATTTGTCATTTTTGTATACCTCAAACCCCAAATTATTTTGCATTGAAAATTTGCACGGTTGTAGTATATATCATTGAGAACATGCATGATTTTTTCAGATTTTTTTGAAACTTTTAAATATGTTTTTTGAATTTTTCAAAATTGTGGGATCACTGGAGCTCGGGAGCACGAAATCTCCACTCCTCAGACCCCTCATATCATGATAGATCGGTTTGCTGTGACATGACGCAGATAAAAAAGACTTCAGAACAACAACAAAAGTGATAAAGTTTTGTTATCTCCAAAAACTAAACTACAAATATATGTTTCCTACGAATCGCAAACAGTAATAAAAATCTAAAATAGTTGTTCAGGCCTTCAGGACAAGCAAGCTCGCATTGTGGGAGGCCATGGCAGCTGGTACATGTACGCGGGGTACTTGATCATGTCGTACACGCGGTTAAGCTCCATGGTGGCAAGATCGACGGAGACCACCCCGACGCCCTCCTTTGTGCCCAACACGACGGACCCCTCCACCGTCGAGAGAATCTTGGTCGGTATGGTGACGCTCCGGTGCCACTCACCAACACCTTGAAGTGCAGAAATTGATTGCCTCAGTTGGATACTCCTCTCCAGAGCCCATTTACTACCGCGGGCGCGGCCCTTCGCTTGCGTGAAGATTTGAAGCTGATTCTTGTTCAGTAGCGCAATGCGCAACATGCCGTCGTCAGAGCGCACAACCCTTAACTCGGGTTCTGTCGTCCAGTACGGCAACTGCTCCGGGAACATGGAAGCCGAGAACTCCTCGGTGCGTTTGTCAAGAGCAAGAACTTGGGAGTTCCTACTGTCCCTGGTCATCCAGTAGATAGAATCCTCGGTTTGACCCGCCAAGAAAAATTTGCCGCTCCACGACACCCTGCAGGTGCAGGGGATCCCGCCGATCCACCAGTCGTCGTTGGCGGAGGAGAATGTACTGGTAGTGGCAGCGCCCTCGTCATAGACCGCGATGATTATCCTGAAGTTTGACACGCTGATGCGGCCACCGGTCTCGTCGGCGTCCGCTTCGCCGTCGAGCAGGAAGGCGCCAAAGCACTCCCAGTCCGCACGGAAATATGGGAAACCGATCACCTTGCTGCAGCGCCGCGTCATGGGTTCACAGACGATGAGAGAGCGGAAGTTGGTGAAGAACTCGTCGTCGTCGTCGGGGCACCCGGCGGTGAGGAGGAGGATGCCGTCTCGGCTGTCGGCAATGTCCCATGGTCGTCCATCGCAGCAGCGCGGGAGGAAGTCGAGCGAGAAGTGTTGTGGACGCATGCCAACGGTTTCTGCCGATTGTGAGAGGGAGAAGACGGGGTTGCAGCCCGGCGGACGCGACCCGTGCTTACGTCGATCAACGCGGTAGTGGCCGGCGACGGTAGAACGCGGGTGGAGGGAGCGGAAACGGCGGAGGAAGCTTTTATTGGCGACGATGCGGCGCCAGCGCTTGCACGTGCACGCGGCACGGACGAGGTGAGGAGACGACGACATGCGTAGGAATATTTGTTGAAGCATGTCGTCGGGAAGGTCGTCCATGGTCGTCGCAGGTGTTGGCGCGGTGTTCTCTCTATGGTCTCCCATATGGCCGCCGCGAATCCAAGGGCTCACGGGCGTCGTTCTGGCGGCAGGGGAATTAACCCTAGTAAAGTTTTTTCGGCTAAACTAACAGAACCTCACGACTATATATCACCATCCAAAGGCCTTACGATCCGGCCGATCTACGTGTTGGAAACGGATACCGAAACTGATACTATCCCGGGAGGCACTCTTTCCATCTTTACCGATCTCTGTCCGCTTCTCTTTCGTCCTCACGAACACAATTTTCTCTCTCTAATAACTTGCAACTAGTCAACTAAACCTCTCTTAAAAAATGTCACTTTGTATCCGCCATGCATGTTGCAAATTCGTGTCGTCGTATGTAATCTTTACTATTAAATTGAAACCGGTGGTGATGGTATGGTACGTTATTTTATATTTCCGGTTTTACCCTGCGTGTTAGAAAATATTAGACCACTGCCACCGCAAGTGATACGTTTGCCTTCTCGTTATCCCGATTGAAAAGAAAAAAGACACGCGACAGGAGCTCCTCCAGCACGATTCCCCGCAGCCGGAATCGCGCTCGCCGCTGCCGTGACGCCGGACTCCATCCCCTCACACCGTCGGGCCAGGAAGACCTCCCGCTGTAGGACCCCATCCCGGCGCCGCCGGCCACCATAACCACCGCCTCCGGCAGGCCGACCTTTCCCCGCGCCATCGTAGGACCCCAACGTCGTCTCCCTTGTTCCCCTGCCACTGAGCCGTGGCGCCCTGCCGGGACCCGCGGTCCACTAGCACCAACTCATCCCCTCCCCGGATCCCGGAACATATAGGCCCGACGACGCCGGCCATGGTGTCCTCCTCCGCGGTGCTGGTTATTAAGTGGGAGCGGTCGTCCTCTTTCTCTTTCCCACGTGCGTCGCGCTCACCGATCCGGCCGGTCGGCCGGCCTCGCGGCCGTGCTCGTGTTCCTCATAGCGGCCGCCCTGGCGGTCGAGCTCGCGGTGGACTGCCTGGCCGAGTCGCGTCGTGGCCCGAGGTCCCCGAATACTGTGAAAGTGCATGGTTGCCCCCATGCATGATTTTGGTAATTAATGACAATCTCTATGGACTAATATTTGCATTGAGCTATATTTGTAGGTTGTCCATTTGTTTGCTTGTTCTCCATTTGTTGGAGTCAAGGTTAAGGGAAGAAGAAAAGTTTGTGTTGATCAAGGCTTTGTGCGGGTTGATCATCACTCAAGGCCAAGTGAAGATATGCCGAAGAGAGCGTCTCCCATCTTGGTGTATGGGGGAGCATCAAGTGAATCTTCACCGAAGCGCAATCGAGGAAGGTGGTGCGTCTTGAGGAGATGAAGATCGTCTTCATCGACCTCAAGTGGATTTATGCGCAAGGCAAAGGTATGATCTTTATAGGGTTTCTATTTTACCGGTCTCATATTGTTTAGTGAGAGACCGGATTATAGGATAGATAACCGTACTATCAAGAGGGGCTCTCGACCGAATATCGTGATCGTATCGTCGTAGGGAGCACAAACCTTTGCACCCATGCTATCATCTTTATTGGTTCTTATTTGTCTCTTATCGTGGTGTGGTCTTGGTGCTTGTCGTGCTTGTCATGACAAAGCCAAGTTCACCGAAAACGGTTTTCATATGCGTCTTCTATTGCGGTTTCGGTATTGGAGATTTTGCCGGTTCATCCGTGCGAAAGATTTATCTCTTCCATTTCTTTGCAAAATCTCCATTGCTTGTTTGCCATTTTCAAAGGTTGCATTTGTCGTCCTCTTTCCAACAAAATTGGTTTTATTTCATTCGGACTTCATTTGCAAAAGTTACGGCATTTCCGGTTTGCGAGAGAAGGTTTTACCTTTCCACATTTGGTTTAATTCTCCCTTGTTGGACTATGATGTTTCTCTGTATATTCTTGTAGAGCTTTTCGTTGCGATTCCAACGAGCCCAAGAACATCGAAAACGGAGTTCGGATGATCAAAATATGTTTGTTTTCGTGTTGGATGTTTTTCTGCAGTTTGGCCAGCCCAGGCCGGGCCAAGGCCGGCCGCTTCGGGTTCCTGCCCAGCCAGGCCGGCCCCAGGCCGGCCCTAGGCCGGGCTGTCAGGGCTGGGAGCTTTTCTTCCCCCAACGGCCACATTTTGAGGCCCCATGTAAAAGGGGCTTCTTCCCCATTGTTTCAATGAGTTTTTTCCCCTCTCTCTCCTCCATTGTTGCAAAACTTGAGAGCTCGATTCCTCCTAATCCCTCCGATGATTCTTGCCCAAATTTAGTGAAACAAGAGAGGAGATCTAGATCCACTACTCCACCAAACAAAATCTCCTCTAAGTGAGGGGAACTCGTTGGATCTAGATTTTGGAGTTCTTGGTGTTTCTCCTTCGTTCTTCCTCCTAAATCCCTCCATAGCATTAGTTTCTTTGGTTGGATTTTGGGGAGAAGGATTTGACCACTTGGTGTGATCTTCCCCTTTTGCATTAGTTGCATCGGGTTGTGCTCCCCACGGTGATTCGTGGGATTGACGGTTGGGAGCTTGTTACTCTTGGGTCATTGGACCCTAGACGGTGTTGTGGTGATTCTTGGGAGCCTCCAATTCGGTTGTGGATGCGTGCCCCAAGCTTTGTGGTGTAAAGGCTCCGGATTCCGCCTCGAAGGATTCCGATAGTGGAAGGTGAACCAAACCTTTGGGTGCGGTTCATCGGAGAATAGGGTGAGGCCTTTGTGGCATCTTGAGTAGGCCTCTTGTGGCGAGCTCACACCACTCCAACGAGAAGTACTCCCTTAATAAGGAGGAACTCGGGAATAAATCCTCGTCTCCGCGTGCCTCGGTTATTTCTATACCCGAGCTTTTACTTATGCAAATTTACATTGTGATAGCCATCGTGCTTGAAGTCTATATCTTGCTATCACCTTGTTGCTTGCCTTGCTTAGCATAAGTTGTTGGTGCACATAGGTAAACCTAATAATTTAGGTTGTTGGCTTGTTAATTTAAACACATAGTTTTATTCCGCAATTATCAAGCCCCTAAATAGAAAAGGTGTTAATCGCCTATTCACCCCCCCCTCTAGGCGACATCCGGAACATCGTTTGTTCTTTCAATTGGTATCAGAGCCTCGTCTCTCTTATTTGGCTTTACCGACTAGAGAGTAAAGATGTCGTCTAGGGATTTAGTGCACAATTCCATGTTTATATTCAATGGCACAAATTTTAATGTTTGGAAAACTCATATGCTTAGTCACTTACGGGTCTTGGACCCCAATATTGAGCGTATCTTAGATATAGGTTTTTCTCCTCCAAAGGACTACGAAAGTACGATTTTAGAGTATGAGAAAAACTTATATCTAGATGCTCAAGCATCTAATGAGTTTTGTAAATTTACAAGTATTGTAGTTTTCGAGTCAATCATGCCTCCCCGGGATGTTCATGAGCTTTGGACCAAGCTACAACATAAATATGGAGTGTCCAACTCTATTGAGGATGATTGCTCACCCTCCACCTCCGGCCATGACGAGCTCTTGTCTTCTTCTACTTCACCAAAGTGTGGCAAGGCACAATCCAATGTGATGGTGTGTAGTGATAGGTTTTGCAATATTGATAGTGATATCTTTTATGATGATCTTTTATCTTTATCTTGTTGCAATACCTCATCTTTGGACTTAAACTCTTCTAGCACTCCAAATGTCATACATGCTAGTGTTGATAGTCCTTGTATATCATCCAAAAATTGCTTAGATAAATCTAATGATGATATGCTTGCTTTATCTAGTTGCCATGATAAAAATGCTTGTGTTTCCTCTAACTCTTGCATGAATAATAATGTAGAGGAAACCCAATTAGCTATGCAACAAGATGTGAACTTGAGTAGTTCAAAAAATAATTATTCTTCTTCATCCATCACTCATTGCCTTATGGCTAAATCTTCTTCTAGCAATGATAATAATAATGATGATAATAATGATGAAGAAGATGATATTGAAAAGGTTAATGCTTTGCTTCAAAATAAAGGCCTAATGATTCTTAAAGCCCTTCCTAG
This sequence comes from Puccinellia tenuiflora, assembly GCA_012064385.1. NCBI lineage: Eukaryota > Viridiplantae > Streptophyta > Magnoliopsida > Poales > Poaceae > Puccinellia > Puccinellia tenuiflora. Next base: position 1,117,010 of record QRDG01000534.1, on the reverse strand, counting down.
CAATAAAAGTGCCCAAGCTAACCTCTTTGAAATCATGAGCACCCTTATTGAGCGTGGGGAAACTATTGAGGCTTTGGAAGCAAGCCTTGAAGAAAAGGGTAAAATTGAAAGAGATGATGCTATGGAAAAAGCATCGTTAGAGGATGCTCTTGAGGAAGAGCAAGAGACTCGTGCTTCTCTAGAGGAGAAACTAGAATCTATCGAGGAGTCTCATAATGAAATAATTGCTAAAATCATTAAAGAACGTGATCATGCTCATGCAAAATATAAAGTGTTTAAAATGGAAAATGCTAGATTAAATAATGAGCTTGACAAGTTATCTTCTTCTATTCCTAAAGTTAATGATGCTTGTGCTACTAACTCCACTTCTTGTGAAGCATCCATTATGAAGGAGAATGTTGAGCTAAGTGCTCAACTTAAGTTGCTAACTAGCAAGTATGAGAAGTTGGAAGCAAGTCATGAAAAGCTATCTATCTCTAATGATAATCTTCTAGCATCCTATGGGAAGGTGGAAGAAAATCATGAAAAGCTATCTAGCTCTAATGATGAACTTCTAGCATCCTATGCTTGTCTTAAGTTAGCTCATGAGGCCATCACTACAAAGGTAACATCAAGTGAGCCTCATGTGGATATTAGCACAACTTTAATTAACAATGCTATATTGCCATGTGCTAGTCCTAGTAGTTCATCCACTAAAAATGTTGGTACATCATGTGATGAATTAGTTGCTTTGCCTTGTTGCTCTAATAATGATGCATCTACCTCCTCTAGTACTTGTGTTGTCACTAACCATGTAGAGAAGAGAGGAGAGCTCAAGGCCCAAGCCACTTCTTTGAAGAAAGGCTTGGAAAAGCGTTATGAGGGGAAGAGTGCACTTGACAACATGTTGAGTGTGCAACAATCCCCTAATGACAAGAGTGGACTTGGATTCAACTCCAACAACAAGAACAAGTCCAAGTTTGAGAAGAAGAAGAAGAAGGGCCAAGTTCAAGTCAAGAATCCGGCCAAGATCACTTGCTTCAAGTGCAAGGTTGAAGGGCACAACGTTCGGGATTGCCCAATGAAGAAGAAGCCTCTTAGTGAGAAGCAACTAGGGAAGCGGCCTCTTGTTCAAACTCGTGCTCAACCACGTGTTGAACAAAGGCCACCTCCCAAGAAGACTCAAGCTATTGCTCCTCAAGTTGAAGAGCCTATTAAGAAGAAGAAGAGTCAGTGTTGCTACCTTTGCCGTGGCAAAGGTCATCTTGCTTCTTCATGCACTAACGGTACCTCATCCTCTCCTATCATAGTTGATGATGTATATTCTCTTAGGAAGGATAGAGTTGGCAATGTGTTTGCCAACTATGTGGGAGCTCAAAGTGGTGTCAAGAAACGCACCATTTGGGTTCCCAAGCCTATTGTGACTAACCTCTTAGGACCCAACTTTGTAGGGGACCAACAAGCTTCAACTTGATCAATAGGTTGATGTGGAGGACATTGGTGACTTGGCTATTTTTTAAGAATTAAGGGATCTTCATGGGTTTATTTCTCAAGCCAAGTCAATTAGATTACCACATATCTATCTCATATCCAATGCTCCTCCTTGCGGTAACTTGTACTTAATTCACATATTCATTGAAAGTTGCTTGCTCCCTAGCATGTGTTAGTTTTGTTCCTAGCATGTGTTTGTATGTGATATGCTCCTTTCTTACTTATCTTTTTATTCAAGGTTGTGTATGTTAGTTGTGTATCATGTATGTGTAATTTGTGTGTTGAGCTTTATTGAATCTTGTGTGGATTTCATTTAGCTCTTTGAGATATTAATGGACTATCCCATTTTGGGGGAGTGATGTGCTTTGTGCACTTCACAAACCTAAAAATGTGTGGACATGGGGCACACCACCTAGTATTGATAATATTATCTAGCTACTATGTGGTATGTCATATCCATGAGAAATTCAAATTCTACAATGTCCATTAATTTCTCTAGTTGGTTTTATGTGCCTCTTGTTTAAAAATAAATGAATTATCACATTATGGGGGAGTAATAAGCTATGTGCATATTACAATCCCACAAAATGTGAACATTTGAGGTTTGCCACTTAGATTTGATATTATAAATTATCTTTCCTATGTGGCATGTTTGCTCGAACAATTCCAATTTCCTTTTGGTTATCTTTTGGCTCTTGTTTGGGTGTGTTTGCTTGGTGTGGTTTTTCTCTAATATGCATTCCTATATATTTTTGGAGAAACCATTTGTTTCATCTTATTTTAACCATGGCTTTGCCGGTTGGTTCGAATAGTTGAAACTACCAACAAACCTTTTTCAAAATTTGGCGTCTTTAATTCTTATCTTTTGCCATATGCTTATTTGTTGTGAAGTTGGTCTTGATCATCATTCCTATATACCACCGAGAAATTTCTCCATATACTCCTTGTTCATGACAAGTGATTCTAGTAATTGTGGTGGATTTTGTAGATCATCTTCACATTGGCACTTGGTTTTAAATTGCTCTATTTATTTCCCTCTTTGCCTCTTGCAAGGATCCTATCTTTCAATCGTAGTGTTTAGTGTTTTAGATAAAATATGGAGAGTAATGATCCCTTGTGCATGCATTTTGTATTCAAATGCAAATATCTAAGATAATGCATTAATCTTGGGGAGCATTCCTTTTTATTTAGAACACTATTCTATCTATCAATTTTTGATCCTCTCAATTGGCATTTGATTCTTTATCTTATGTTTGGTACCTTCAATTGGTATTAATTGGAATTTAATATCTCCACCATAGATATTTGTTCCAATTGATATTTATTGTGGGAGTGTTGATACCTTTTGCCTTATTTCACTTTACTTGATTTCGGTCAAGTATCATCCTCTTCTTGGTATCTTTTCTCCTAGTTGATATTTTTGTTTTAATTGGTATCTTATTTTCAATTGGTGTCTTATCGATCATTTGTTGTGTTGATTTGATTCCTTTTGATATCACACTTCATGTGTTGATGTGTTTTGGAATCAATCATTTGTTGATTTGATCTTTCCTCAATCATGTGTTGATTTGGAGTTTGATATAATTTGGACAACCTTTAGTGTCACACTCTTGTGTGCTCTCTTCTTGGTTTACTTGGTGTTTTTGTACAAATTGTATCTCGTTTGGATCTTGAAAGGCTTTGTATGTATATCCTTTAACATATATATTATATGGCATGCTAGTCCTTTTAGTTCCAATATATAGGGGATACTCCACCGAATCCTAAATCGGCTAAGATGTGCATGAAATTCAATTTCATATCTATATGCACATATTTATGTGGAGTGTTTCCTATATATTGTAGTTGATCTAACTACTATGGGACCCAATGAGTTTGGGAACCATTTTGTACTCTAATTGTGTTTTAGGTACAATGGAGATGCATTGGATGCTTGTCTCATTCATAAGGAAGGTGTTCTCACCATGTGATTGTCGGAGTCAAGCTTTGATGATAATCAAAATTCTCATCTTCTTCATCACCAATGCCATCTCGGTAACAAGTATCTATCTCATGCATACTTTTAGTATCCAACCTTGTGTAGGTTGCCTCTTGGCATGAAAAGCTTTTAGATCCAATTGTTGTGGTTTTGGGCTATTTCCTTCACTTAATATATCTTTGTGATATGTGTGATGAATTTGCAAAAACCTTTTCTTCAATTGATATTATTTCTTTGTGATACTTGTTGCCTAACTCAAAGCATCTCCACTATCTCTTGTTCCGTTAGTGATATGTGTGATGCATTTGATATATTTGAAGTTCATTTATATACAATGAGATAAATTTGAGCTATGTGCTATGCTTTTAAGCAACAATCTCGTTTGTATATTTATGACTTCCTTTTGGATACCTTGTTCTTCTTTTTTTCAAACCATTTCGTATGTATATGTTTCTTTGCGGATGTATATCTTCAATGGTTTGTCCAATTAGAAACCTATACATATGAGAGAGGTCACCTTTTAGTTGGTATCCTAATTCTTTTGAGCCACCTTGTTTTTCATCTATAATTCTTTGGTGGTTCCAAATTTGTCTCATGAGTGCTTGTCTTATTGTTTATTGGTATCTTTACTCACTCATGTATTTGTTGAAGATCTTTGACTTCATGCCTACCATGGTGAGCATGTTGAATTTTATTGGCTAAATGATCTCACTAGCTTTTGGCATTTTCAATTGGTTTTAGTTTCCAATTGGTATCCCTAAGCGTGTGAACATATTTCTTTAAAAGATCTTTTTATCTCGGTTGGGCCTATCTTATGATGTTTTTTTAAAATTGGTATCTTCCTATGGCTCAACCACATCTTTGGTGCAAGTGCTATGATTTGCTTTTGCATTATGCACTCTTGCACTTGTTGAGTGTTCTCGATGATTTTGGGGGAGCGAGGATGCCATTTTTGTGCACTTCTCAATTGTGCATGAAAATTGGGGAGCTTCTCCGTTTTTATTTAGAACTCTCGCTTTGGATCTTCTCGATTGTTTTTCTCCTTTGTGGAGATGTTTAAAAAGAACTCATTTCTTTGCAATCTTTTGATCCTCAATATAGTTTGATTTCCTCTAATTTTTCGTTAAAAGGGATTGTCATCTCCTTTATGGAGGAACTCATATTATATTGGCTCTCTAAATTTTTCTTCCCATTTCGGCAATCGATGCCAATGGGGGAGAAGTTTAGAGGGTTTAAGGGAATTTGGGTTTTATGCTTTTGTTGCATTTGCCTTTAATGCGCTTTGCATTCTTGCTTGATTGTCATGCAAGGATGCTCTATTCGTTATATAAACCCTCTTAAAAAGGGATTGTCATCAATTACCAAAATGGGGGAGATTGAAAGTGCATGGTTGCCCCCATGCATGATTTTGGTAATTAATGACAATCTCTATGGACTAATATTTGCATTGAGCTATATTTGTAGGTTGTCCATTTGTTTGCTTGTTCTCCATTTGTTGGAGTCAAGGTTAAGGGAAGAAGAAAAGTTTGTGTTGATCAAGGCTTTGTGCGGGTTGATCGTCACTCAAGGCCAAGTGAAGATATGCCGAAGAGAGCGTCTCCCATCTTGGTGTATGGGGGAGCATCAAGTGAATCTTCACCGAAGCGCAATCGAGAAAGGTGGTGCGTCTTGAGGAGATGAAGATCGTCTTCATCGAACTCAAGTGGATTTATGCGCAAGGCAAAGGTATGATCTTTATATGGTTTCTATTTTACGGTCTCATATTCTTTAGTGAGAGACCGGATTATAGGATAGATAACCGTACTATCAAGAGGGGCTCTCGACCGAATATAGTGATCGTATCGTCGTAGGGAGCACAAACCTTTGCACCCATGCTATCATCTTTATTGGTTCTTATTTGTCTCTTATCGTGGTGTGGTCTTGGTGCTTGTCGTGCTTGTCATGACAAAGCCAAGTTCACCGAAAATGGTTTTCATATGCGTCTTCTATTGCGGTTTCGGTATTGGAGATTTTGCCGGTTCATCCGTGCGAAAGATTTATCTCGTCCATTTCTTTGCAAAATCTCCATTGCTTGTTTGCCATTTTCAAAGGTTGCATTTGTCGTCCTCTTTCCAACAAAATTGGTTTTATTTCATTCGGACTTCATTTGCAAAAGTTACGACATTTCCGGTTTGCGAGAGAAGGTTTTACCTTTCCACATTTGGTTTAATTCTCCCTTGTTGGACTATAATGTTTTCTGTATATTCTTGTAGAGCTTTTCATTGCGATTCCAACGAGCCCAAGAACATCGAAAACGGAGTTCGGATGATCAAAATATGTTTGTTTTCGTGTTGGATGTTTTTCTGCAGTTTGGCCAGCCCAGGCCGGGCTCAGGCCGGGCCAAGGCCGGCCGCTTCGGGTTCCTGCCCAGCCAGGCCGGCCCTAGGCCGGGCTGTCAGGGCTGGGAGCTTTTCTTCCCCCAACGGCCACATTTTGAGGCCCCATGTAAAAGGGGCTTCTTCCCCATTGTTTCAATGAGTTTTTCCCCTCTCTCTCCTCCATTGTTGCAAAACTTGAGAGCTCGATTCCTCCTAATCCCTCCGATGATTCTTGCCCAAATTTAGGGAAACAAGAGAGGAGATCTAGATCCACTACTCCACCAAACAAAATCTCCTCTAAGTGAGGGGAACTCGTTGGATCTAGATTTTGGAGTTCTTGGTGTTTCTCCTTCGTTCTTCCTCCTAAATCCCTCCATAGCATTTGTTTCTTTGGTTGGATTTTGGGAGAAGGATTTGACCACTTGGTGTGATCTTCCCCTTTTGCATTAGTTGCATCGGGTTGTGCTCCCCACGGTGATTCGTGGGATTGACGGTTGGGAGCTTTTTACTCTTGGGTCATTGGACCCTAGACGGTGTTGTGGTGATTCTTGGGAGCCTCCAATTCGGTTGTGGATGCGTGCCCCAAGCTTTGTGGTGTAAAGGCTCCGGATTCCGCCTCGAAGGATTCCGATAGTGGAAGGTGAACCAAACCTTTGGGTGCGGTTCATCGGAGAATAGGATGAGGCCTTTGTGGCATCTTGAGTAGGCCTCTTGTGGCGAGCTCACACCACTCCAACGAGACGTACTCCCTTAACAAGGAGGAACTCGGGAATAAATCCTCGTCTCCGCGTGCCTCGGTTATTTCTATACCCGAGCTTTTACTTATGCAAATTTACATTGTGATAGCCATCGTGCTTGAAGTCTATATCTTGCTATCACCTTGTTGCTTGCCTTGCTTAGCATAAGTTGTTGGTGCACATAGGTAAACCTAGTAATTTAGGTTGTTGGCTTGTTAATTTAAACACATAGTTTTATTCCGTAATTATCAAGCCCCTAAATAGAAAAAGTGTTAATCGCCTATTCACCCCCCCTCTAGGCGACATCCGGAACATCGTTTGTTCTTTCATACTGCCCCGAACCGCGCGCAGCTGCTACCGGCGACCTCATCCTGTTTTCCTATCTACCGCACGTCCACACCTGATCTCCATTCTCTGCTACAGCACGGTGAGGTTAAGCCCCATGGCAGATGAGACGTGGGTCAAGCTTGTCTTGATGTCCCTCCTCTACTGACCAACTAAAGCTTGGTAATTACTCCGTACTTGACTTCCTCTAACAGTTGCATGTCTCTGGATTTTTGCTACGCACAGACACCAAAGACGACAGGAAGAACTACTGAGTATTGTACTGCAAGTCACCTTCGACCTATTTGATGAAATGCCCAACCAGGTGAACCCCACGAATTTTGACACGTCACTCCATTATTGCCTTCAATCTTTTACCAGGGTATGTCCACTCAGCCTTTTATTCAACAATTCAGGTCACATCACCATTTGCCAGGCTGTTACTTTTTGGGTTAAGCTTGGTCAGAGTGCATGCAAATGGTACCTAATTGCTTAGAAGGGCATCTTAATCCTTAGTCATTACTCATTACTACGGTAGTGAAAGCTTGCTGGATACCATGTATGGACTGTAAGCGATTGCATGATGTTTCAATTTTGCACACACTAATAACACAAGATAGTACCCATGCTTTTAATTTTTTTGACAGAAATTCTAAATATTGATTCGTGGACTATTTGTGAGGAGGCTTTATTCCTTGCAAATTAGCAATAAATAAATAAATGGTGGTATCCTATTCTTTTCCTGTAAATTGCGACATCTTATACTTGAACTGTCCAACATGAACCAATGAGAAACAAAAGAATCCGATGACTTCTATGACATTGCTTTTCTCGGCTATTTTCATGGCTACACACATCTCACATATGTTTTTTCAATATTGAATTATAATCATTAGTGTGGTTCAAGCAGTGTTTTAACCGGATATCCTACACCCTAACAATTAAACAGAGGGATAAAGAGTTCCATTCTGATAAATTATTGACCTTCAAATAAACATATTTATGATTACGCAGAAGTGTTCTAATAATTATTGACCCTTTCACAGTTAAACGTCCATTAGAACCCGTTCGCTTAAGGACTCAAGGTAATCCATTCTAGGTACAAAGATTAAGGAACTTGAAATCATGGGAGGTACCATTGTTAGCCATATGGAGCTATCTACAACGTGTGAATATTTTCATGTTTTTTGTTTGCAACTTATAGTTTTACTTGTATGATTTGTATATTTGGAAGAGAATTGATAGAATGAATACTCTGATGTTTCTAATCGGTGCACCCTGTAATTCGAGCTGTATACAATTTTGCTCAAGTTATGTTCATGTGAAGTACATCTTATGTTTTGAGATGGATTACATTACTAAATTTTGCTACCTGTAGCACGTCAAGAATCATGGATATGGCAAAATCTTTAAGGAGTGGAGTGGTTAAAAGAGAGTGACTGAGACTAAAATTACATCCTTCGAAATGAAGATGGAAAAAGGACTGATCATGTGGATGAGCTCCATGTGATGATTAGAATTGCATGTACTTGTTTCTTATTTAATTGTTAATAACATTATTTGTTTCTCAACCATACTAACATGATGAGCAATTACTAGAGCCAAGAGTTGGCATATATACAAGTTGGGTTGCTATGCCAAAAATTAGCTTGTCGGTTTGATATGATCCCGTATTCCCGTTGCAACGCACGGGCATTCTGCTAGTAATATTGTAAGAGAGAGATTTTGCCTAGCCGGTATACACCTATGGTATCACTTATTTTACACAATTCTGGTGTACCAAAATTTTGAAAGAAAAAAGTACACATTGTAGGACGGAAGTTACTTTGATCTGTCAAGTTTGAGATTAATAAGTTGTGCTATTTAAGAGAAACAAAACAGATAAAAAATGATGAATTTTATATCACATATGCCACCACTTGTTATTTTTGTGTAGGCCACATATTATAAGTTTTATGTCTATGTAAGAATTAGGGTTTGGATCAGCGACCCATTAACTCGATGATGAATCCACGTGCAACCACCGTAGCACAACACGATCAGAACGGGAGCACGTGGCCACAAAAGCTCCTGAGTTCCGGAGCCACTCACAGGCATCGGGACAGGCAGAGTTCCGCAGCAGATGGTGGACGGCGCGAGAGACATATGCATCTGGACAGGCAGAGTTCCGGAGCTGATCAGAAATCGCGGCGGCGACGTGAATGTTTGCAGCGGATGAGTTTTCCGGCGACGCGCGATCTAGCTCTGATACCAATGAATAATTTTTGTGTCACATTGTCTGATCTTGCACTACACTCATCTTGTTTTAGTTTTTTTTTGCTGTTATTTAGTATAAAAAAATATCACAAATTAGTAGAGGTGTAGGTGTCATGATGCTCACCCACAACATTTCCAATATTGCAATTGCTTAGAGGCCGAGTCCCTCGATCAGTTATACTCAAGGCTGCCATGATAAGTGTTTATTGGCAATTTCGGAGTCTTTGATTAGCCTTATTTTTGGAATTTGGACACTGGCTTATAAGCAACAAAGTTTCATTTTCTCTTATAACATGATCCAATCAAAGCCAAAAAAAAAACAGGTTGGCTTATTTCTAACTTTTGAATCTGGCCTGGCTTTGAATTTTTCTTTTTTACTGGTCATGTTGCATGATGATATACACCAAAAGCCAAAATCAAAACAACATATTTATGTACTTTTATGGCTTTCAGCATCTCTAGCAGATCTCGTAAAAGGGCACAAAACCAATTTTTGTTTTGACTTTTAGGGCTTTGGTCTAAAAAAAAGTGCACCGAATAGATCCCGCAATACAATTCGAACCATACTTTTTTTCTGAAAAGCGAGCCTCCAATTTTCCTATATGCTCAATACGAGGGGCCAATTATTGGGTAAACTAAAATTAAAGACACATGACTATTGGCGCGAGGGAACTTTCAACTCAACTGTCACCCGACCATCGTCAAACTCGCCGGAATCCGTCCAACTTACACCACGTCTTCTTGTCAAGTTCTGACCAAATCGCAGCGAAATCTCAGGGTTGGGCGGGGCCGTGGTCGAGAGCAGGTCTGGGAGAAGGTCTGGGCGCGCGAGCAGGCACAAGAAGCAGACGGCCGCTGACAGCGGACAGTGCTGCGGGAGGGGGGGGGGGGGCATGCGGCATGGGCTACGACAGGCCGCACAGATGCCGGAGGGACGCAAGAGGAGGAAGAAGAGGAAAGGGATAGGAAAAAAGAAAATGAAAAAGTAAGAAAGAAATTGGTGATAGATGGGTCATGTGTTATTTAAGGATTTGTTTCGTACCTATTTTGATAAGACACATTTTTCGTACCATAAACTATTTTACAATATACACTAAAACGATTTTACGGTATGAGTTTTGTTTTTACAGTACTCATAAGCCAAAATTCAAAATTGGGCCCAACCAAACAAGCAATCATTAGACTTATTTTTTATTTTTTGATTTTGCCTTGTAAGCCAGAGAACAAATGAATAGTTTGTTTTTGGCTGTGGTTTTGGTTTTTAACTAGATATTGTTGCATAATGATATAAGAAAAAAAATCAAACAAAATAAGATCCTGCAATACAACTCAAACCGGAACTGGTGCGCCCCCGAGGATAGCGAGCGGTTGTCTATGTAGCTAGGCCTACGAGATGGCCGGATCGTGCGGTGTCGTGACTCTCGTACGATTTTGATGCAGAGTATTGTATGTTGGGGCAGTGGAGTGTGTTTGGTGCGTTTGGTGGGCTAACATCATGTCCGCGACGTGTCTTCTCGATTGTTCTTTTTTGGATTTTTTTTATAAACAGTACAAGATTTTAGGTCCAGTTTTCTCTGTAAACTAGATCAACGCTCTTCTTCTATAACGCTTCTTTATTTGAATAGGTCTGCAAATTTTGCAGCTCACACTTTGTGCAAAAGAAGCTCTTAGCATCGCTAGTCCTGTATGCTTTAATGTAACCCTGGTTTCCTGCTTAGAATTATTCAAGCAGATTGTAATCCTTTAGGGCTCCTTTGATTCAAAGGAATCCTATAGGAATTCTATAGGAATTTGATGCTTAGGAATTTTTTCTATATACGTCGTTTGATTCGTAGGATTGATTCCGTAGGAATTTTTCCCATAGAATTGCATTGCACTATGTTTTGTAGGAAAATTTCCATCCACTCAAACCTCATGTTACAATTCCTTCGGTTTTTCTGTGATTCAAACACTCTTTGACGAAAATTCATGTAGGCTCTAAATCCTGTAGGATTCAACTAGACATGGCACTTCAATCTTACGTTTTTTCTATTCCTATGTTTTTCCTATCCTACGGCGCTTAAACACTATTTAAATAAAGTGGATTGCAAGTTTAAAAAAAAAATACTCGAAAATTTGTAAAGCGGCGTCGGGCTCAACTCCAGGCTGGTGGACAAACAGCCACACGATCGAGTTGGAAGCATGTCCCGAGGCGGCAGGGTGATCGAGCTCTGTCTGGAGAGGGCTTGCATTTCTCAACACGTAGGAGGGGATGCCTGCAAGTTGGCTCGTGGCCTCGTACGTGGCGCGATGCGAGCTATCGCTATCCATGCAGACCACGCCCCTCGCCACGTACCCCTGCCGTGCATCCACATGTCCGAGGATTCCTCCATCGTCCTCCTACTCACATCGCATCTTATAAAACCACGATCCATCTCCCTCGACGAGCCCACAGAACAATTGTTTGGCTATTGCATATCTGCAGGATTCAGACTTCCAGGGCAGCGCGAGGCCGGAGCTAGTGCATCTACGGTGATGGCGGCGGAGCAAGGGCACCACAGGGGCGGGGCGCACCACGGGACAGGAGGCGGCGGCGGCGCCGTCGGGGACGACTACATGCGAGCGATCCGCGGCGACGACTACGACTACGGCCATGGTCACGGCCAGGCAGGCCACAACCAGCCGGCGGCCGTCGCCGTCGGGAAGGCGGTGGCCGCGGCGGCGGCCGCGGGGTCCATGCTGCTCCTGTCGGCCCTGACGCTGACGGGCACGGTGGTGGCGCTTGTGGTGGCGACGCCGCTGATGGTGATCTTCAGCCCCGTGCTGGTTCCCGCGGGCATCGCGGTGGCGCTGCTGACGACCGGGTTCGTGTCGTCGGGGGCGTTCGGGGCCGCGGCCATGGGCGTGCTGGCGTGGATGTACCGGTACCTGTCCCACGGGGCGTCGTCGCCGCCGGGGGCCGACAAGGTGGACTACGCGGGCGCGAAGCTGGACTCCAAGGCGCACGACGTCAAGACCTGGGCGCAGCAGCGCGTCGACCAGGCACGGACGCAGTAGATATGTCGATCTTCAGCCCCGGCCGTGTGTGCGTACTGCGTTACGGGGTGGCTCGATGCATGTACATGTACGGATGCCACTGTGAGCGGTGTTACCATCTACGAATAATAATAAGTTGTAGCATCTGGAGGAGGAAGATGAAGTTCTAGTTTGGTTAGTCGATGGAACTCAACTGAGAATAAACTCAATGCAAGCCATGCGTAATCTCGTGTATTTGTTGATCTTGTTCTTTTACCATTTCGCTTGCGCCGGGCTTGCCCTGAGCCCCTGACGTACGAGTTTCAGTTTCGAGAGGAGCACTCGATCTGACGCTGTTCCTTTATCCTGACGGTGGCTCCTACTCCGAGTGTTACCGCTGCAACGCATGCGCCATTCCTAAATCTAGAAAATGCACATGTTTCAGCTAGGGGTTCATGACGGAACTTTTTTTTTTTTTGCGAATCATTCACGCCGGAACTTGGGGCATGTTGTGCTTATTTGTCTGTTCATGCAGGTGAATGATACATTTTTGGTATCTGGATCAATAGCCATGAACATGGCCAGGATCAAACTCCATGTTATCCATCAATGTGTCATTGCTATGCAGAAAGGTGTGCATGCATGTTATATACTCCCTTCGGTACGGTTTGGGTTTGGAATGCACGTATAGAATTCTTTAGGATCTAGGTGATATTTCATTGGCTCTCCATCCCGTAATCAACTCTCTCCATTTTTTTGATTGGTTCACAAACATTATTTAATGCTAATACTCCTAAAATGTGAGGAGGAGTTTTGGAATTGCATGATTTTTAAAGTGCGCCTAGCAAACTGTACCGGACGGAGTAGGTGTGGTTTCTAATGCATTTACCTATTGATCATGTTTTTAAGAATATCTCTTTGCAACTGAATTTTTCCAGATTTAGCTAACAAACTTGTCTCGGATCAGAAACAGTTTGTTCTTTGTACATTGTTATATATTGTTTGCTCACTGCTCAAGCAAGCCACATGATTCTCTTAAGAAGATTGTATGCTTCTGAGATGACATATGTAGTGGTCTTTAGCTACAAAAATGATGATCATTTAAAAGAAACTAGGGAACTTCTGCGCGGCGACACGCCGCGCCTGTGGGGTGATATAGGCGATATAACGATATTGACGGTTGTAGCCTTTTTTACAGTAAAAAACGGTTGTAGCCTTTACTGTCTAACGTGATAAGTTGTTTGCTTGGATAGAACATTCGTCGTCTGGTTTAGTAATATGTAGCCGGGTGTGCATATTATGTCCATGTCTGTAAACAATATTGATTTATCCTCAGCCTTATGTGCCACACATGAAAAGTAAGTGGAAGGTAGACAAAGAGAATGGGTAGAAGAATTGTATGTTGATATACATGTACTCATGGCTCGAGTGTCTATGCTTGATAGTGACAGATAAGATACCAATATCATACATACGGCCAGGGTTGAGTTCAGGACACATAATTTCTCAACATTGAAGGGTCATTCAGGATAGGAAAAAAAATAGGGCGTGAATGATTTTGTTATACGCAAAATTCAAGAGTCTTCTTACAGACTTTAATATCCCACCAGTTATCACTGCATGACACTACCAACGGAATCAAACTAATTATGTCCTGCCTAGCTAATCGAAATAAGCAATTATGGAACTTTGTTTGACCAAGCAAAAAGAGAGAATATATTGGTACCTCTTGTTTGAGTACTCGATAGTAGCGTTTAACAGAAAATGGATCAAGGACAGTACTGCAATATATGAGTTTCTTCTAAACTGGAGGTATCACAACCCGCAAGCGTGAAAATTTCCTGTAATTAAGCATATGGATGGAAACTTCCCTTAATGCTCGCATTTGAAACATGTGAAGCAAAGTAGATATTAGTCGCTAACCCGCTAAACAAAAAAATACAGGAAGCATGAAACTAAGTTTAGTTCTCACAAATGACTGTTGTGCTACTTGATCAAGGCAAGAAAGAACGCCGTACACAAGCATTCTAACTTTTAATAAAGGAATATAATAAATGAACCATTCCAATAGCAGAGACAAAAGAAAAGAACACGAAGTTCATGTGAGCACATAATAAGAGTCTAGAATTTGCTCATGATAAAAAATGACAGTTTGCCTGAAAAGCAAGACTATTGAATACTGAAAGTTGGACCAAGGTAATAACGATAATGTACTGGCCGTCAATGCGAAAAAATAGGTACTTTAACCTCCATATATGTTCCAATAAAAAAGAAGCAGCAGTAGGATCTGCCAAATAGTCCTACATTATTACGTGTTGGAGAATGAAGGATTCGTCAGCAACATTCAAGCAATTAGAATATTTTCAAGCAATGTAATGTGTGCCAATAAAAGCACACATAATTATGAGAAAGATTACTCGTCAATATTTACAGCATGGAGATCATATCGTCTTGTGAAAAATACTTTGCAGTAGTGTAAGAGCTTAAACTTCTGAACTCGAATAATACTGGAAATATATTATATGCTGACATTCAAGAGATAAAACCATGACATATTGGTACTATCCATGTTGATACATAAAGTGCATTCTTCATTTTTCCAACGATTGCTTCAAGCGTAGGTGTAATAGAACCGATAGGTTTTCGAGCCTAACTCTGAGATAAATGTCAATATTTTCATGGTAGAAAGTTAAGATGCAAACTGTACTAAGAAATAAGCTTGTTGTAAGTACTGTGATGGGAATTCTTGTCTAGAATTCAGGAGAGCTTATAAATTTGCTGGAGTGTCATAAGTTTAATAGATATGGTTTACATTAACAGGAAAAGATAAGGACCATAAGATCGATCTCCCAGATAGAAAATGCATGGTAGGAAACAAATTTGACATGGGGAGAACGAAATATCCAAAGATGCAAGGAAATTAAAAGGTGTGATTATTCATGTCTTTTTCTGATTAATTTGTGTACCATTTCGAAAACCTTATTAGCATTAAGGTGGGAAAATAATCAAGATTTTTCGAAAAAAAATGATTGCAGCTTCCTGCTGCAGCAATTGTATTTAAACCTGGAGTGCGTAGACATGACGTAGCCTTGTGCTAGCATGATGCTAATATCCCTGGAATATTTGTGATGAAAAAAAATGTCAGAACAAATGCAGAACCAATTAATGCCATACAAAAATAAGAACTAAAAGCCTCAATTTTTGGTCACAAATTCGTTGAAAAATGATGCACAATATTTCTTGCTCACATGCTATTTCAGTGAGCACCTGCAAAATAGATCACGTTAAAAACTGGGGAGACAACACCGGTCATATAAGAGAGCAATCTGAACTGATTCTTGTGGGCCACAGAGACAAAATTCAGAGTTGCAAGAAAGAAACTCCAGATCTTAACGTAAGTAGGACAATGGAAATAAAGTTGACCCAATTAAAGCTTTGCAAGTTTTTGAACAAAGAACTAAAGCCCACACTAAACTGCCAAGCAGTAGAAGGACAATCAAGAAAGCATTGGGCATGTTGATAAGCATAGTCTGGGATGGGGCCTGAAACATCGAATTTGCTATGATTAACAACAAAATCGCCTTATAGTCGATAGTTTATATCACAAAAAATATTACTAACTCTACACAATGTTAATTTATTAGTGGCCAAAAAACACAACAGTGGTACCTTTATCATATATGTATTCATGTACTAATAGTCGATAGTTTATTTACATGGAAGTCAAGATTAAAGTATCAAGACGCTAGTCGCATCATCAGCTCTTTTATGTATTGTAACTGCACTTTTTGTACCCATTTCGTTCCCTGGCTACTCTCCAAGATTTATATTTGTATGCTCCAAATGAAAAAAACATGCAAACGAATTTTCTGCAAGGACTACTAAGTACATAGCATGGAGAATATGTATCCTAAGTAGTATTAAATAGGTATGGCCACAAATAAACATATATTCATTCTTGAATGCATCATTTCCGTACAAACCTGAAGAATTTCATTGAAGCCACTAATTCATGTCACATGAAACATAAACTGCATAAGTAGATGGAATGGTTGCCTAGTGGTGAAATAACTATGTAACTCAGCCGTGGAAAAACTTGTGAACACAGATTTTAGTATTAACATGGTACTTACAGAGGCGGGATAGGAAGGATCATTGTCAGAAGAAAACATCAGGAAGAATAATTTAAAAGCTGTACATGGTCCTGAAATTGCATCGCTTTGTCCTTGCCTGCCTTATCTGATCGCTATTAGTGTTAAAACTGTACATTGTCTAGAAATTGCATTGCTCTGTCCTTGCCTGACCATCTGAACTTGGAAGCAAAGCACGAAGTGAAGAATCGCTGACAGGCTGCACTAAGAGAAAGACGGGCAGAACGTACCTGTTACCACGCGAAGAAGATGGGGAAGAGGTCCAGGAGGTCGGCAAGCTCACCAGGAGCACAAGGAGCTGGTCGGGGAGGGCTGGGGCGGCCGGGCTCGGCCGGAGTTGGGGAAGACGCGCTCGATGCGGTCGATTTCGTGTTCGTCCGGACGCGTGGCTGAGCGGAGATGGAGAGGAGGTCGTGGCGGTTCCGGTGGTGGTCTTGGATTTGTCCGGGGCGGCCAGAAACGGCGGTGCTACGCGTCGGCAACGGCGACGTGTACGCGGCGGCGGACGCGGAGTGCGACAGCGGCGCCCTCGCGGCGGCCCAGCAGCCGATTTCCGGCGAGGATGGAGAGGGGAAGACGGCGGAGCTCCTCGCATGGTTGGATTCGAACGGGGAGGAGCGGAGCGGCGGCGCGAGGCGGCGGCGGCGGCGGCGACGGTGCCGCACGGGAGAGAGAGAAGAGGAAGGGGAGATGTTGTGGCGTTTTTGCAAGGAAGTCCTCCGGGTTTGTCGTAATTTCATATGGATCCTTCTTCTCGTGGAACTATGGACTGCGGGTTTGATTTATGGTTTTATAAGGGGTGTTTTTGCAAAACCGTCACGGCGCGCTCTGTTGGCCGTCGGATCGACAGCCGACGGTCGGGATCGCGAAACTATAGCTACTGTTCCAGGAACAATCGCCGATCGCTGAGAGAGCGAGAAATGGTCTGTCTTTAAAATATAGTATAGATACTCCCTCCGTCCAATTTTAAGTGTCGTGAAGTATGAACTACGGTAGTACAAATTCCTGTATGAGTGGCGACACTTAAAACGGGACAGAGGGAGTACATAGATGATATGTGTCATTGCTATGCAGAAAGGTGGGCACATGCATGTTATATAGGTTTGGTTTCTAATGCATTTACCTCTCTATAGATATCATTGTCATGAATGGGGGTGGAGTTTTGGCTCCCGGGAGCATATGCTCCCGGTTTTCAAAATGCATTTTCAGAAATTTTTGGAACTTCAAAAAAAAAATCGGATAAAAAGTTCCCTGCATGCGTCTCTACATTCTATATGCTCACGAAGTCGTTTCACGGAAAACTGACATTTCTTGTGTTGTGTGTAAAAAAGATAAATTTTGATGCTAACAAAAGGCTTTTCACAAGACATTTTTTTGTTTGTCTTTTTTGCACAGGTAACAAAAAATATCCTTTTTTCGTGAAACTTGTTGTACACACATAGAACGTCGAGATGTACGCGCCATATTTTTGTTCAGAATTTTTTGACCATCCAAAATGTTTTTCCAAGTGGTGGGAGTATATGCACCCAAGTTCCGAAACGAATTTATTGATCATGTTTTTAAGAATATCTCTTTGCAACTGAATTTTTCCAAATTTAGCTAACAAAACTTGTCTCGGATCAGAAACAGTTTGTTCTTTGTATATTGTTTGCTCACTGCTCAAGCAAGCCACATGATTCTCTTAAGAAGATTAATTGTCTGCTTCTGAGATGACATATGCAGTGGTCTTTAGCCAAAAAATGATGATCATTTAAAACAAATACATAGATGATATGCAGCCATTGACAAACATATAGGTTTTTTATTTCTTCTAGAAGGAAACCTTGTGTTATTACATGAATGTCTCTTCTTTACCAATCAAGACACGCTTTAAAAAATTGCCATGTAAATGTCAAGAATTGAGATGATTCGCTTACTAATCTATTTTGTAAAAAGTCATTTTCTTTCTACACGCAACTGTACCATATTACACTTGACAAATGTGTTCGTCTTGTGGTATAACAGCATGGCGGAGAAAGTGTTCATACTCTATCAATGAAAAAGTCAAAAGCTTACCTAATTTATATTAACCTTTTGTTTACGATAGTACCTCTCCGATCTCCCATGGGTTCTGGTTTATATTAACCACCTCAGTGCTGGATAAACTCATGAGGTGTCTCAGCTTAGGTTCTAAAGAACTATGGGCGCGTTTGGTAGCCCACCGAGTACTCAATCAGGCCGTGCGCATACAAAAATCGGCCGTCTGGTGGTCTGGCCCAGCCCGCGTTCCTGCATGCGCACGAACCTTAAAGCACGCTGGGCCAGGCTGAGGAGGAACGGCCGATTCAGCCGTTTTTACAGGGCCAGGCTCTGGAGAGCCACGCGTGTAGGCGGAGTCGCATGCGTTGGGAAGCGCGGGAGACGGGACGTTTCGGCTTAACTCCCCACTCCCCTCACCGCCCAACCCCATTTGCTCCACCGCTCTTCACCGCCACACCGCCGAACGGCATGGGTCCTTGTCCACCGCCGTGCCGCCCCCCGGCGACGAACCGCACTCCCGGTGGGTGGCCGGCATCCTGGCCAAGGACATGTCGACGTCCGAGCTAATCCGCATCTTCAACTCCCCCTCACCCATCTGCCACCGTCGCCCATCGTCGGCGTCGCCAACGGCGGCTGCTTCCATGGCCGGGCCATCAATGCCCAACCCTACGGCTCCGGCGATGTGGGCGGCGGCGCCAATTGGCCTGATGGGGCCGATGGCTGCGCCGCCGTTTGTGGAGATTTGCATCCCCGGTTCGTCGACCGAACGGCCTTCGTCGTCGACTCCGGCGCCGCCTCCGGCTCCTTTACCGCCTCCACCACCTCCACCGCATGCACGGCCTGCACCGGTAAGAACATTCTCCCAGATTTGGTTAGGGTTTGATGTCACGTTTCTTGATTAGGAAGCTCTTGTCTAGGATTAACCTTGTACATGTTAGATTTGCATGTAGAACTGTAGTACTTCCTCTGATGTAGTTTACAAATGCATGCAATCTTGATTTGGGGTATTTTTGCTCACAATGCACATATCCTCGATTTGGTTTTTTTTTGCTTGTTCATTCTTTGTCCATGCACTGCTTGATTTGGGGTTTCCCCCCCAAGTGCACATATCTAGGTTGCTAGTAACTTCATGCACTACTTCGTTTCGGGTTATGCTTTCCCGAAATGCACATATCTTGCTTGGTAGTTATGTTTTCATGCACTGCTACTTCATCGTCTGTTGCTAACAAACGTTATCCTTCATGACAAGGTACCCAAGGCCGAGCAAGATATCCCCGACGTGCCTTCTGGGTTTGAGCCACTGGTGCCCAAGCCCGGCGTCATCCCGTTCAACAGCAGGCTTCAGAAGCCAGTGGTGCGTGGGAGAGAAGAGGAGGCGACGGAGCTGATGAGGATAGCAAAGGGGAAGAAGCTCAAGATCGGCCACATGCCAAGACCTCTCGTGCCGCGACGCTTCTACACGTAGCTGGACCGGGGTGACCTGCACATGCTCGTCATCCCAAGGTCCTTCCATGCTTCCTTGTAGGAGTGGCTGACGATCCCCCTACCTCGGTGCATTCCGATCGACGCCTGCAAGTTCTGTGACGAGCATGTTCAAGTAAGCTACTACAAGAACACGGATGAGATTGTGCTGGGGAGACACTGGCCAGAGGTCATCTACCGCTACGATCTGAAACAGACGTCGTAGTCTTCAAGCTCACGGCAACAGGCTTCAAGATCGACATCTACAAGAGCATGGACTCGACTGCCAGGGGGCTAGTACGCTTGTCCTGAGCACGGCTAGTACTAGCGTGCTCAGTGTTTAGTAGCTGCTGTATTTTGATCAGGGGCATGGGATGCCCCAGTTTAGTGTTCATCAGGGGCATGGGATGCCCCTGCTAGATGTTAACCCGGGCTTAGAATGACCAAAACTTGTTTTGATCGGGGTGTTTACCTTCCCCTGCTTACTTTCATCAGGGTGTCTGCTTTCCCCTGATGATGTTATGTAGTTAAGTACCTCCAGCTTATGATCCCGTATGGTTACTTATGATCGTGTGTGATCCTGATTGTGTGCATGTGTGTTAATAGGTGGTAAGATCACCATGTTTGAAAGTGGTGACAACATCTCTAAACCAGCACGCAACCAAACATGTGTGTTTTGGATCTAAACAGCCCCAAGTCTAGTTTGTAGGCAACCAAACACGAAAATGCGAAATAAATAGGCAAAAAAGAAAAACGATATGCAGGCAACCAAACGGGCTGCAGAACATGGCTCCGACCATGTTTTTGTCGGGCTAGGCCCGCCAAGGCCACGGAGAAGGAAAGGCCAAAAACGGCCCGAGCAACCAAACGCGCCCTATGTTTCAGAAGATGTCGTGTTTCGGTTTCTTAACATTGTGAGATTTCGTCACTGGTCAAAAATGTTTTGTATATTCTTGTAAAAAACGATATTTTGTACACGTAATTACATGATCTTACATGAATAACTTTTTAATAGTTCAGCTATATTCCTAGACCATGTTTCACAATATCAGCCCCAGTTCTTTTTGTAGTGCCTCGACATTTTCATGAGAAGGATGGTCTCCTTCAAGCGCAAATTGAAACTACACTAACTTAGAATAACAATCTTCCCCAATTGAGCGGGAGATATTTAAGAGTCCAAATAAGCAGATAGTCCAACATGATGTTGGGGTTGTGGCTAGTGGTGGATAGAGTTGTACTATGGAAACATAGCCAAATTGGAAGGTGGATCAGCACCGGGGAACAGAGAGGGCCAGCCCGTATGCTGGGCAAGAAGAAGAAGAGAAGGGATTAAAGGTAAGTATACAATAATCGCTATGTTATTATCAATTACATCCAAAAAAAACTTTTTAATACTTCGTATAAGAAGTAATGCATTAATGATTTTTTTGTCAACAACCCACAACTTTGAATACGATTTTGACTAATAATATGTCAGAAAAATAGTGTAAATACATAATAAAAAGTATGCCACAAAACAAAATGCAACAATGCCATTTATACAAGTTCTATTCATACTGGAATTATTAGTGGTCAAAGAAGTGAACTAAATATAGCGAAGAATCATGCGTGCCTTACACTTTAGGATAGGGGAAGTGTCTTAACATAATAAAATGATTAATTTGTGGAACAAATACACACCATGGGCATCTTTGTTATGTAAGAACAAACCAATGTGATGGGTCATCGGCAGGCTTAGTTAGCATATTTATTCTCTTTCCGGTTGAAGTCCTAGAGGTTTTGTCAATATCTACATACAAAAAATACCATCTTTAATTCCATGCATCCCGTAACTCAAATAATAAATTTTACATATGCAAAAATACTAAAATCGTCATTATTTTATTTTTATTGGTGATTACTCTAAGATTTCAATACCAAGTAGAGATAAGGCAAAATTTGATAAAATTTGACTTGCTTGAACATTTTTACAACGATAAATTGGTTTCATTTGGTTCAGTTTATACTCTTTTTTTATATAAATATGCTTGTTTAATCATACTCTAGAGATGGCTATTGAGATATTTGTTAAATCATACTCTTTATGGATCTTTATTGTAAATTCATATAAATTGTATTCCCTCCATTTCTGGATGTAGGGTGTATAGCTTCTGCACAAGAATTAAAGCATGCTCATAGAGGGTAAAATTGCACCACTTCTGGATGGAATTACCTCTGGCTAGAGGGTATAATCTTGGAACTAATACACCTTATATCTTGGAACTAGAGGGTATAGATTATGAATTGTAGAAACAATAGTTCGAGAAAAGAATTTTATTACAAAATAATGTTTACTATCTTTCAATTGATATTAAGCACAAACAAAAAATACTAATATTTGTAATATTGTCAGTTATGTGGCTAAACTATGCGAACAAACATAAAATTATGTTTATAATATTGTAACATACAAAAATTGGGATCTAGAAAAGTATAAAAGTTTAGTACAAACTTATTTATTTTGATTTTCCCCGCCTCATACGTGTCGTGAGCACTTGCAACGTGAGCCATTGCAAGCGCTGACACCACATTCTCACGAAAAGAGGCTTTCCTCAGCCGTTTCCGCTCCCTGGACCCACGCCCTATCCAGTGGCGGAGCTACAAACAATTAGCTAGGCATGCAAGGATAAAGGAAACCATTGTTTTAAATTCTAGACTACTTTAGTTTGTAGTTTTGCTGCAGTTGTAGGGAAATTTGGAGATTCATAGATTTTTATTTAAAATGGCAAATCGCTAACTAAGAATTTGGGGAAAAGAAATATAATACATATACTAGATTGCTAGTGTGTCGTCTTGAGGTGCTAGAGTGCTCGTCTCCTTGGTCAACCGCTTGGCGTTACTAGTTGCTACTGGCCGGCTACAGACAAGGGACCTCTTGGATAAGGGATGCAAGGAGCCACGGGCGGCGGAAACAGCCTATTGTGTCACTGCTCGGTTGCTTCCCTAATTCCCTATTTCCATGTTCTTGTTTCGTAATATCTAGACCTAGAGCCTAGCTGCCTAGCGGTTTAATGGCTGGCGAGAAAAAAAAGCAACGAGTGAAAAGGGACTAGATAGTGGCCATGTCAGTCCCAATTTCGCCGAGGCTAGTGGACTGGACCTGGGCAGTTGATGTACCAGTGCTAGCAAATTAGGCCTGGGTAGTTGCGCTACATAGGTATACGATTTTTGTAGAAAATTATAGGTGGGCCACGGCCCAGTTCGGCTCTAACGTAGCTCTGCCCCTGGCTCTATCGTGTCGGTATACGATTTTTGTAGAAAATTATAGGTGGGTTGCAACCATGTCTTCTCGCTCTCCCAATCGGTTGACACCGTTGACATGCGCCCCAACACTTCTAGCTCGCCTTCCTCCCCGACTTTGATGAACAACCTTGGGACATCGTCGATAGCTGAGACAACGTCCTCCTTCTCACCTAGTGCTCCGAAGAGTTCTTCACGAATTTCTACGTACTCTTTTGTCATTTGCGAGTCCATGACACGAACTGCAGCACTGATCGATTTCCCATGTTTCCTTGGCTTCGCTAGCAGTTAGTGGGATGCTGAGAGGGGTCCGTCATGTTGGCCAGTGTCGTCGTGGTGAACAACATATTTCTAGAGGTAGGCTTAAGTTTGGGGCCGATGGACGCTAGAGGATTCGGGGAGGGATTATGCGTAGGAATACGCACACAAGGTGAAGCACACACGCGATTTACCCAGGTTCGGGGCCCTCGTGAGGAGGTAAAACTCCTACTCCTGCTTGTCTGATCTGTATAACGATGGAGTATATCAGAGCTACAAGGTTGCTCCTGGAGCTGTTTATCCAGAGGAAGAAGAAGAGCTCGCAGGGAGCTGAGGGGAAAGTGAGACCCGGGTCCGGTGCCGCCTATGCGCTACCCCTGGTGCTCCTTATAAAGGGGAGCCCAGGGGACAAGAAGTGGCCCACAGGTCACTATGCACAGCACGGGTGCATCACTATAGGTGACATGCCTACTGGGGTCTTGTCTGCACTGTGCACGCGTCATGGTCTGTACTCTAGTCACGTCTATGCCACTGTGGCCATGCCACCGTCTTTGACTTGTTCCTGCCTAGTCATCTTGTCCTTTGCTCTTATCTCCTGTGTGGCAGGGGTATCTTGTACTTGCCTAGGGAGCCTATGCCGATCTGAGCCAAGGGCGTCCCAAGACCGACATAGGGTGGCGAGGTTGCTGGCGAGGAGGAGCGAGCTGCGATGCCGGTCTGAGCCCAGGGCGTCCCAAGACCCAGCATCGATGGAGAGACGCCGACGAAGAGAACCGACATAGCCTGGTCAGCCGACATATTCTATGCCGGCCCGAGAAATCTCGGCCGGTGGAGCGTCGGTCGAAGGAGTAGCCCGGTGGTGTCGGTCGAGGAGATCCGGGGCACGCCGAGGTAATAGCGATCACCCGGCCTGGTGACCCGGGCGCTGGCCCGGCCGGATGAGTAGCCAAGGTGGCCCGGCCGGCCGGAGTGGTGCCGCCGACATAAGCCTATGTCGGCTGGGAGATGCCGTCAGGAGGAGCCGTTGCAGAGTATGTGGCCCGCGGGGTATGTCAGCAGTGGAGAATCGGCCCAACCGGGTTAAAGGATCCGTCATACTCCTATGCCGGATCAACGACTGGAATGCCGGCCTGGGCCATGCCAATGTCGGCTCAGGCCGCCCTCTTCTACTTTTACTTTATCTTAAACGTATTTGTTTGTTGTCTCTTCCTTCTACTGTACCAACTCTGAGGTACTCGGGTTATATCCCCAACAGCAAGAGAGGAAGGTTTTGGATTTCTCTCCATCGATCTTGCCAATATGGAGTTTAACCGCATCTAAGACGTGATCAAGTACCCGACGTACATGTATCAGCTACATGGCCTCCCACATTCCGAGCTTGCTTGTCCCGACGACCTGAACCAGCCTGTTTATTTCTTCTGAAGTATGAAGTGGCAAAAAATTATTTTATATTTTTATTGTCTGCGATTCGTAAGAAACATCCTTTCCTAGTTTAGTTCGTGGAGATCACAACGTTATCTTTGTTGTTGTTCCAAAGGATTCTTTCTTTATGGTATGTCAAGCAAACCATTCAATCTGTGAATTCATGATATGATGGCTATGAGGCCTTGTAAACCAGGCAAATATGAATTCCAATACTATCTACCGCTAATGAATGCAAGACAGTATCTCGAACTATCCATGCATATGGTCTTTTAAACTAGATGTGAAATTAATTAAAAATAGGGCAGAATTTAGTGAATTCGATCGGAACCGAAAATTAATCAGAAGCATTTTTATAAAAAAAATGTTGGATAGTTTGGTGAGAACCAAAACCCTTAAAACGCTAAAAATATCACTAAAATTTTAAATTATTATTGTGAAACCTTTATATCGCTATGATTGTTATTACCAACTAGAACAGGTCGAGACTCACATATCACCTCCTCCGGTACAATCTCTGCTTGATGCTCAAGTTATAATACTATGATAAACATATCAACAACTATCTCAGCTCGGTACTCCCTCAGTTTTTTCTTAAAATAAGTCCTTTAAATTTTTAAGTCCAACAATGTAAATTTGACCAATCTTTTAGAAAGAATTAATACTATGATGAACATATCAACGCTTTCGACATGGTGTCCTGAGGCCTTAGTGACACGAGAACGTTGTTGGTTCCAAGCGTAAGAGCAACTCCAGCCGTTGGCCTCCCCAGGATGATTTGCCGGCGTTTTTTTGGGCCTGCTGGGGGGGGCGCCGGCGGAAAAAATCGGCCTGGGGGCGGGCCGATTCCCAGCCGCGGCCCCAGGCGGAACGGCAAAAACACGAGATAAACTACGAAACTTACACGAATTTGACGAAAATTGTTCAAGGGATTTGCTAATTCTCAGGCGCCTGATCTATGTCTCAATCACCCACAACAATATGCATGAGTTGCACTTTTTTGGGAGAAATATGCAATTGCACTTTTCTGCCAGAAAAGTGCAACTCGTTCCAGTTACACTTTTTTTTAAATGTAGTTGCACTTTTCTGAGGTGATTGAGACTTAAGAAATTCTCATTTATGTCTCAGTCACCCACAAAATGTGCATGAGTTGCACTTTTCTGGGAGAAATGTGCAGTTGCACTTTTCTGGCAGAAAAGTGCAACTCGTTCTAGTTGCACTTTTTTAACTATAGTTGCACTTTTCTGAGGTGATTGAGACTTAAGAAATTCTCAGTCAACTGAGACATAGGCAAACCCATTGTTCAAACTTGACGTTTTTTCGTCGAACACGAAGGATATACAAGATAACTAAAAAAAACAAGGTGGCGCGGCGTCTACATGCCGAAGTGGCGGTAGAACTGCGTGTAGTCCCCGCCGTCGTCGTCCTCGTCGTCGTCCTCGTCGCCACCGGTCGGAGGAGGAGCACTGCACCCAGCGCCGTCGCCGCCGCCGTGCTGGCTCGGGCCGGCACCGTCCTCATCGCTGTCGTCCAGCACGACGTACTCCGGCCCGGCGTGACGACAGCGGCGGCGCTCGTAGCGCGCGAGGAGCTCCTTCTCCTCGGCCTCAATGCGCCGTTGGCGCTCCTCCTCCTCCCGCTCGTGCTCGCGGGCCGACCATTCCAGCGCGAAGTCCACCGGCGCCGGAGGGACGTCATTGAGGCTGGCCGCCATGGCGGCCCGCACGGCCTCCTCCTCGTCATAGGCCTCCTTCTTCACGACGGCCTTCTTCTTGAAGGCCTTCTTGAGGGCGCGGCCGCCGGTGCCGGGCTCCTTCTTCGGCGTCAGCATGCGGGAGGAGCTCCCGCCGGTGCCGGTGCCGGGCTCCCTGATGACGATGCCGCAGGAGCCGCTCCTTCGCGGCGGCTCGTCCGCCGGCTCCTCCTTGACGCGGGCGAACGGCGTCGAGGAGCGTGCGGCGTCGGAAGAGGAGGACGACGAGAAGGACATCCTCCTCGGCGTCCATCCTTGGCGCGCCGACGGGCCCTGAGACGAGGCAATGAGGACGACGAAGCGTTGTGCCGCTGACAACGCGGACCCACGAGAAGCTTTGCGCGGTTTCCCTCGGTTTCGCGCCATTTCCCCTTTCTCCGGCACCCGCAGGCCGAACTCGGCGCGCTGGGTTCGGCCTGGGACGCCGGATAAAATTTGGCCAAAATCCGGCGTGGGTCTTTTGAGAGCTACGTGAAGTAGCAGAGAGCCAGAGGGATTCAGAGGGATTCAGCTACGTGAAGTAGCAGAGAGCCAGAGGGATTCAGGAAGCTGAACGAGTCAGCTCCTACACATGACGTGGGTCTAATATGAACTGTGCGAGTCTCAGACACATATTGAAATGGTGGAGATGAGCCCGCGTTTATCCGCGTGATTTTACTGCGTGCAGGCTTCTGGTGCACGATGTACGTATCGTGAGGAATAAAGGTTATCTTTTTGGAAACATATACTCCGTACTCCGTATCTTTTATTCTGGAGAAAAAAATCCTTTATCTTATTCTGACAAAGCACAAAGCATTGTGAGTTGTGACCCAGTGTCAAGTTCCGTGGGTGGCAAGTTGCCTTTCCATCAAAAAGCGAAGAAAAAGAAGTTCCGTGGGAGGCACGCAGCCGCGCGCGTATGCATGCTCCAATCGCGCCGCGACCGAGAATGTATTTAACGAGTCAACACCGTTTTTCTCGTGCTCGCTGAATCAGTATATAAGACCAATTCGTGTCAAGATGATCTATTCCAATACACACAACTGCATCCCCAGTCCGTCGTCAGATGGCGACCAAGGGACCACATCGCCGCCACCGCCGGCGCCACACCAGGACCAAGAGAGCGCCGAGGAGCGAGCTCGTCCCGGCAGGGCCAACGAGCGTCCACCACATCCCCGACCACCTCCTGGAGCTGGTCCTCCTCCGCGTGGGCTCCTCCCTGTCCCTGCTCCGCGCCGCGTTCACCTGCAAGCGGTGGCGCCGCATCATCGCCGCCGACACCTCGTTCCTCACCACGTTCCGCTCCCTCCACGCCCCGCACGTCGCCGGCCACTACCACATCGTCGACCCCAGCCACTACAAGCTGCCGCCCGACGGGAACAACCAGGTCTTCGTGCCGGACACCTCGACGGCCGATGCCATGGACAGACGCCACTTCTCACTCGACTTCCTCCCGGACCTCGACTGGGAGCTCGGCGACAGCCGCGGGGGCCTCCTCCTCCTCCACAGGAGGAATTATAGTTGGTACACGAGGAACGAGGAGCTCCAGTTCCCTGACATGATCGTCTGCGACCCACTCACACGCCGCTACCAGGGGATCCTCTGCTGGGACGAGATGTACTCCTGCCTGTGCCTCGGCCTGTTCCTGCTCGACGGCGTTGCCGCTGACGAGACAGGTACTGGCTGCATCAGCATGTCGAGCTTCCGGGTGGCCGTCGTGGTCCACGGAAGCCATGATTTCGAGGATGACCGGGGCGCTCCCATTGCCTGCGTGTTCTCCTCAGGCAGCGACGGCGGCTGGCAGGAGATAAACGCGGCCACCAGCGGCGCCGGCCTCTCCATTCCAGATTTTCAGTTGATCAGCTTCGTCGGGCGAGCCCGTTCGTCTCTCTACTGGCAGCTGCAGGGCGAGAGCGCCGTGCTGGCTCTCGACGAGACCACCCTGGAGTTCTCGCTCGTCACGTTCCCGTATTCCGTCGTGGGGACGCCGGACGAGTCTCCGGCCTTCCGGGTCATCGGCGGCCCCGACGTCGACGGCGCCGATCAGGTGCGCATCGTCCGCATCATCGACAACGGAGACCTCACGATGTTTGCGAAGCTCAAGGGCAGCGGCGACTGGGTGGCGGAGAAGCTCGTAAGTCTGCCGGAGGCGACGTGCGGGCTGCCGGGGTACAGAGAGACGTACTTCCAGGGACCAGCCAAGATTGTCACGGCGAATACGAGGTACGTCCTCGTGACGCCGGTCACGCCGCTGGATGAGGAAGACTGGGTTGTCACCGTTGACCTCCAGACGCTGGAGGTGGAGCGGGCACACGAGAGGAACAGCTACGCGGGAGCGGCGTACCCGTACGAGCTGCCATGGCCACCCGCCTTGCAAGCTTGCCGTGCGGCCGGTCGCCGGCGCCGCAGGTCGATTAACATGCTGCTCACGTTTTAAAATTTGTGCGTGTATCATGTAGGAGTATGTATGGAGTCTGAAAATTGTACTTTTACAAGTTTATTTACCGGAAAATCACATGTTGGATTGGATTGGATCCCATTCGATCAAATTGGATGTAGGTTTCTTATTACAAGAAGTGCACTCACACACGACACGCCGAATCCTACTTTCAACATGTTGGAGCCCATTCCGATCAAATTGGATGGAGTTGTTTGCTCAAGAAGTTTGCGCATAACAAAATTATACTTCCTCCATTTCAAAATATAAGACGTTTTAGTAAGGTGTTTTAGCTTGCTAAAACGTCTTATATTATGATATGGAGACATGGAGTAGTATAGAGCAAACAACATGAAAGCACGGATATTTGACCACTCATATCACAAGAATTCCAAGTACTCCCTAGCACTTCCCCTATTTAGCCCCAACTTCATATCGATTGGTGATCCTTTGCCCTCCTACTCTTTCATGACATTCTCCTCTAGATGCCCATCCTCCTCACGCCGCTAGAGGAGGAGAACATGATTTCGTCCATCATCCTCAAGACGCGCTCGACGGGGAGCCTTGGACGGTGGAGTTCAAGAGGGGGCGAGGGGTGTAAAGTTTTAGAGTAGATGGGTTTGGGTAGTGCACAGCTCAACCTGGCCGGCGTCTTACGTTTTCCATTATATAGAAGGTTAGCTGATTACAACAGAAGAGATAGGATCGAATCTATCTACAGCTAGCGTTAGCTGTCAATCTAAACTGACTAACTAACCTCTCTACGGTGCATGTACTTATAGAACGTACAAGACCAAATACTACAAAAACTAAGTTACATTAACAGCCTCCCTCAATCTGAACAGTCGGAACAATGTTGAGATTGCTCCTGAAAGAATCAAATAGTTGAACTGCAAGAGGCTTAGTAAATATGTCAGCTATCTGATCCTTCGAAGGGATGAACTTAATTTGCAGAAGCTTCTGTGCTACACGTTCACGAACAAAATGAAAATCCACTTCAATGTGCTTCGTGCGAGCATGAAAAACCGGATTAGCTGACAGGTAGGTGGCACCCAAGTTGTCACACCAGAGTACAGGTGGATCATCAGACGAGGCACCAAGCTCATAAAGAAGTGACTGAATCCAAATCAACTCAGCAGTAGCATTTGCGACAGACTTGTATTCAGACTTGGTGCTGGAACGTGAAACTGTGGATTGCTTCCTCGATGACCAAGCGATCAAGTTTCCACCATGAAAGATGGCATAGCCCCCCGTGGATCGACGGTCATCAATATTCCCAGCCCAATCCGCATCAGAAAATGCAGACACTCTGGAAGAGGAAGAAGCTCGAAGTTGAAGACCAAAATTAGCAGTAAAATGGACATACCGAAGGATCCGTTTGACGGCTGCCCAATGAGAAGCAGCTGGTGCATGAAGAAACTGGCAAACTCTATTGACCGAGAAAGAAATATCTGGCCGAGTGATGGTGAGATACTGCAAGGCACCCACAAGACTCCGATACTGAGAAGCATCCTCAGGAGGAAGGAGATCACCATCAAGAGAGGACAGGTTGTCAGTCACTGCCATAGGCGTGGAAGCAGGCTTACACGCGGTCATCCCAGCACGAGCTAACAGTTCAGAAACATACTTCTGTTGAGTGAGCATAAGAGAGCCTTCATGACGACGAACCTCAATACCAAGAAAGAAGTGTAGGTCACCAAGATCCTTAACAGCAAAATCCGAGCGCAAAGCGGTAATAAGATCAGCAACACCCTGACTGGAAGAACTGACAACAATGATATCGTCAACATATACTAAGAGGAAAATAGTGAGGGCACCATGTCGATGAATAAATAAGGAGGTATCAGTCTTTGAAGGGACAAAGCCAAGCTGAGAGAGAGAGCCGCTCAAACGAGAATGCCAAGCCCGAGGAGCCTGCTTGAGGCCATAAATAGCTTTGTCAAGATGACATATATGAGACGGGTGATGAGGATCAACAAAACCTGGAGGTTGTCGCATGAACACATCCTCCTCAAGATGACCATATAAAAATGCATTCTGAATATCCAGTTGCCGAAGATGCCATCCAGCAGAAACAGCCATTGAGAGAAGCAAACGAATCGTCGTAGGCTTGACAACCGGACTGAAGGTCTCCTCATAGTCCTGACCAAAACGTTGCTTGAAGCCCTTAGCAACCAGACGAGCCTTGTAACGTTCAATGGAGCCATCTACATGACGCTTCACTTTAAATACCCACTTAGAATCAATGAGATTAATACCCGGACATGGTGCAACAAGATGCCAAGTATTGTTACGGAGAAGTGCAGCATACTCAGCGTCCATAGCTGCCTTCCAATGCGGGACAAGCAGGGTGTCATGATGTGAGCGGGGCTCAAGTGGTGATGTAGACACGGTACGAGGAACGTGCGCCATGTATGTGATGGTGACGTCGGTGCGAACCAATGGCTTGCGCTTCCCAGTCTGTAGGCGTGTGACCGCACATGGCGGTGGCGACGGAGGTGGAGGCGGAGGTGGTGGCGATGCACAGGACTCCGGCGAGGGCGTTGCAGATGCAGGTGACGGGGCGACAGGTGACATCGCTAGCGAATGCGCTGGGGAGACCGGCAACGTCGTGTCCTCGCGTGACGAATCCAACCCAGGAGGTACCTCTCCAGAGGCTGAGCGGACCAGTCCAGATGGGCCGTCGAGGTCGGGTGCTGGGGATGCAGGCCCAGAAGGACCAGCAGAGCGAGGCGGTGTAGAAGCCGACCCATCAACGAACGATGGCGCGGGAGGCCCAGCAGGCGAGGCCGGTGCTGCAGGGACCATGCAGGCAGGTGTACGGACCGGGTCCTGCATGTCATGCTCGATCGTCGTAGCAGCGACCGGTGCAATTTTAACACGAGCTCCACGAGGAAAACCTGCATCATGAGTAGGCAATAACAGGGGACAATATGCTAAATCAACAAGTTGGTCAGGTGTGATGAAGGAAGGGAGACCCGGAGTGGCAGAAACTGACTCAGGTGGTGTGTTGGCAAATGGGAAAGAATTTTCGTCAAAGATGACATCGCGAGAAATATAGACCCTATTTGACGGAACGTGGAGACATTTATACCCACGATGAAGCGAGCTATATCCAAGGAACACACACTTTTTCGAGCGGAATTCAAGTTTGTGAGAGTTATAGGGTCTAAGATGTGGCCAGCAAGCGCAACCAAAAACTTTAAGAAAGGAATAGTCTGGTTTCTCATGAAGTAAACGTTCGAGGGGTGTATCCATATTGATAACTTTGCTAGGCATGCGATTAATGAGAAAACATGCAGTGCTGAGGGCATCACTCCAAAAATGAAGAGGAACTGACGCATGAGCGAGCAAAGTAAGACCTGTCTCAACAATGTGGCGATGTTTGCGCTCTACCGTGCCATTCTGTTGGTGCGTATGTGGGCATGTGACACGATGAGATATACCAATAGAATTGAAGAAAGGGTGTAATTTTACATACTCCCCACCCCAGTCAGTTTGTACATGAATTATTTTGCACTTGAGTAGTCGTTCAACATGGCGCTGAAATTCTAAGAATACTTGATAGACATCAGACTTTTGTTTCAACAAGTAGAGCCAAGTAAAACGACTATATGAATCAATAAAGCTAACATAGTAGCGATGCCCACTCACAGAAAGACGAGCGGGTCCCCATACATCAGAAAAAATTAATTCTAATGGAGATGATGCAATTTTATTCGATACAGGAAAAGGAAGTTGGTGACTTTTGCCTTGTTGACAGGCATCACATATTACATCATGGGACCCAACTTTATTTGACAAACCACTGTTGCTAAGAACATGACGAACTATTGGAGACGCCGGATGACCAAGGCGTGCATGCCATTTATTTGGTGAAGCTTGAACACTGCTAAAAACTTGCTTGGCTAGAGGAGGATCTAGCGCATACAGACCACCATGACAGCGACCCTTAAGGAGAAGCTCCTTCGTATCCCGATCCTTCACAAACACATCATAAGGATGAAGTTCCATGAATACATTATTATCAAGAGTAAACTTATGAGCTGAAATAAGATTACGAGACACGGATGGGACACGTAACACATCTTGGAGACGAAGTTGTTTGGAATGAGTAGAGATGTGTGAATGACCAACATGTGAAATTAGCATACCTTGCCCGTTGGCCGTGTAGACCTGGTCCTTCCCGTTGTAGGGCTGCTTGACATTGAGTTTGTCGACCTCGTGCGTGAGGTGGTCCGTCGCACCCGAGTCCACGTACCACGCGGGATCGATGGGGTACGATGGAGTGGAGCCGCCATGGGATGACGAGTTGGAGACGTTCAACGCCTCAGCCCGCGGATCGTAGGCAAGACCAGCGAACTCGCGGCGAAAGCGCTTGTGGCAGCGTGAAGCAATGTGTCCAGCGATGCCACAAAGCTGACAGATGGGGCGTGGTTTTCCACCCCCAGACCCGCCGGCGTTGGCGCCACTGGAGCTGCTGATGTTGTTGCCATGCCCGCCCGCGCCACCAGGAGGAGCGGACCCGCCTGCACCAGTGTGGGAGCCAGACCCGCCTGCACCGCCAGAGGGCGCAGACTTGGGCTTCCACTGTCCACGGCCGTCAGTGCCACGGTAGGACGCCGGCTTGCCACCGGTCTTGGCACCAAGGAAGGCCGCGTTGGCGGCATGGTTGGGGGCGTCACCATGGAGCGCACCATGACGCATCTCAAGCCGATGCTCAGTGTTGAGCAGATGAGCATAGACCTCACGCACCGGCATGACCGTGTCGCGGACGGACACGGTGGAGATGAAGCCCTCGTACTCGCCGTCGAGGCCGGCAAGGAGGAAGGAGGTGAACTCCTCCGGACGGAGTGGCTGACCGATGGAGGTCAGCGTGTCAGAGAGCGTCTTGATCCGATTGAAGTAGGCCACAGCCGAGGAAGAGCCCTTCTTGGTGTTGGCGAGTTGATGACGGATCTGCATGGAACGAGCAGTCGACTGCGACGCAAACATACTTGCAAGGGTCGTCCATACCTCAGCAGCAGTTGTCATGAAGAGCACCTGACCAAGAACTTCAGGCGTCATTGATGTGGTGAACGACGACAGGATCGCCTGCTCCTGTCGTGTCCACTGGAAGTACTCAGGATTGAGCACCGTGGCCTCCACGCCGTCATCCTTGGTGATCTTGACGAACTCAGGAGGGCAGGGGAGGGATCCATCAAGGAACCCCATGAGCGAGTAGCTCCTCAAAAGAGGAACAGCTTGGGCCTTCCAAAGAAGGTAGTTCTCCGTTGATAACTTGACGGAGATGAGGTGACCAAACGTCACCGGAGTCGAGGAAGATGTCGACGACGAGGAGGACGAGCCGGCGCTGAGCGACAGCTGCGAGGCGGCGGCGGCCGCCGCCTTGCCGTCGGTCAACTGTGCGGAAGACATTGTGGCTTAGATCGATTTGTCGTCTGATACCATGTAAAGTTTTAGAGTAGATGGGTTTGGGTAGCGCACAGCTCAACCTGGCCGGCGTCTTATGTTTTCCATTATATAGAAGGTTAGCTGATTACAACAGAAGAGATAGGATCGAATCTATCTACAGCTAGCGTTAGCTGTCAATCTAAACTGACTAACTAACCTCTCTACGGTGCATGTACTTATAGAACGTACAAGACCAAATACTACAAAAACTAAGTTACATTAACAAGGGGTACGATCGGAATATGCAGCCAGGCACCACTACCGCTTTGGCTAGTTTTTTTTTTAGGGAATTGCTAAGCATTTTTCAATCAAAATGCTCAAAGGTACATGAAGAATATCATGGGGTGTGCCAAGCCAAACATGGTGACCCACCCCTAGAGAGGAAGCAAACTTAGGAAGGTTATGGGGCTCTACATTCACTGATCTAGATTCATGACCAAAGGAACAAGATTGGGGGATCAGCATCTCTAGGTCAGCAAGAGAGTATTGAATAAAAACATGAGTCGACAAAGGGCTCTGAAAAATCTCATCGTGAATTGCTTTTCTTCTAGCTGTCCAAACTGCCTAGAATGCAACCACAGCCAGAGTAAAATCACGATGAAACAGAGATTCACTTAGAGAGAATAACCGGTGTTTAACATTGGGCATAATGTTTGAGCTGACATGTTCTACTACCTCTTTGTTCGATAAAGCCCAGACACACCTCGCCATACGACAATCGATCAAAGAATGGCGCCAAGAATCAGCTTCGCCACACAGAGAACAAGTAGAAGTCATCGCCATGTTCCTCCGATGCAGGATATGTCCTTTAATGGTAGTGAGTGCTGTGCTAAGCTCGACAAAAATACTCTCAGTTTAGGTGGGACCTTTAGTTTCCATATTGTTGAATGTTGACCAACCCTTTTGTTCATCTTCCGAGGTAGACGAACCTGCTGTATTATCCATCCACCCTTCACGACACATTTTTGTTAGAGCCAACATTCCGCATGCTGATCGTACCAAGAATAAGCCCTTGCGATCAAAATGCCAGTACTAAAAGTCAGGCCTTGGTGTAGTGCACAAAGGAATAGCTAGGATGGTAGCAGCATCGATAGGCAGAAAAATGTCACGTATCATATCCGCTTTGCCTAGCTGGTCGCTCCGTGCTAGACTCTTTGTTTGTCTACCCCTGTTCACTGACAACGTGGCTGACATGGTAGAATAGCAGATGTTCTAATCTACAACACTGTGGTGAAAAACTTTTAGCAATGTCTGCACTTAGTTGAGAGAAGATGCAAGCAAAAGCCAGATTACATTGAAGGAAGAAGACATAATAGAATTGCATTACAGCAGAGCATCAAAATTAGTAGAACAATCTCCCTTTCCTTCCTTTAACACCCTTAAAAAAATCAAGAACAAGAAGAACCAGCATGCACAACTGCAACATGAGTTTATAATAGTACCATGAGAGTAGGGAAATTACATTCTGTATTCTAATTCATATTGCGAAAAGAAATGAAGAAGATAATAATGGAATACTGATATTTGTTTTGGCAGTTGAGCAATGTCTAGAACTCTACTAAGCTCAAATATTCGATACAATTACAATCTTGCTGAAAACGTGCATCAGTAGCACCAGCATCAATGAACAGAAAGCAATAAAAGCACTTCTTGTATACCACAGCCAGGCATGAAAATAACAATGTTGAATCAAGATGCAAAATGTGTAAATACATCACTGTTTACATGCTCCACTACTCTTATTACCATCCTCAAGCATCTCAACCTCCATCTGTCCTTTCAACAATGTCCAAAATCTAAACAGAAAATATCAAAAAGTTCAGAACCTCCTGATACAATGTATCTTGTATTGGAAAATAGTAATATGGAATATCACCAGCTAGCTTGTGCTTTATTTTGAATTAACATCTATCAAAGTAATTACCAACTATGCGGACACTATCGTAGAAAGAAAGAAAAACATCAAAGGAAAAGATGTTTGTTTCTTCAACTTTGAATCCAGGAGAATAGTAAAATACTCACCTGATGCAATGGCCACCGAGGCGTATTATTTTGTGGCTGGAACAAAAGTCCGATAGATCAC
The DNA here is from genome assembly GCA_012064385.1 of Puccinellia tenuiflora. Taxonomy (NCBI): domain Eukaryota; kingdom Viridiplantae; phylum Streptophyta; class Magnoliopsida; order Poales; family Poaceae; genus Puccinellia; species Puccinellia tenuiflora. The sequence goes on along the minus strand of QRDG01000534.1, from coordinate 1,080,598 downwards.
ACATGCATTTTTTTTATTTGTCTCCGACTCCCAATAACGCAGAATTGAGCAAGTACAGAAAGCAACAGTTTCATGTCATTATACATAGAAATTTATGGTGTAAAATATACACAGGAAATGAATAGATTAAAATAAAACCAACGACAAACAATAGATTTGATACTAAGTAGTCGAGTCTGAACATGCTAATAGCTTGTGAACAATTCGGTTAACATCATTTATCTTCTCATTATAGATATCTTCCTGTCATTACTTTCGAGATTTCATTCACAGGAACTTGCAGATGTGCTCTTTGAATACAAGTTTAATTCTGTCACTGGATAAGTTTGCATAATATGCATGTGTGAGCCTAGCATAATGGGGGCACATCCACAATGTGTGCTATTGCTGATGAGGACAACATATGTGATAGGAAAAAGAATAGTTGTGAGCCCAAAAATTTTAGGAGGAGGTAACAGCTACAACAGTAAAAATATTTTACAAATCTAATATAGGAGGCATGAAGCAGCATGAACCAGAAGGGAGAACAATATTACAAAGAGTGACTGGATATTCTGGCGTTACTATGCTCCTTTCATTTTAACCACCCCGAACAACTAGTGTTTAGTGTATCATCTAGAGCACCACATGCAACCATAAATTTATTGCCATGATAATTAAGCAAGGCTAGGACACAATATGGTATACAAAATCATGCACCTCTGGTCTCTGTCACGCAAGGCGTGCCACCTGAGGTAGTGGCATCGGAAGCGGCAAGTGGGATTACGCCTTCAGAAGAGGAAGACGTAGAGGACAGTCAAGTGTGACCTGCGTGTCACGTAGGATAGCAAATGCCAGCTGCGTCTGGCGAGTCGATAAGAGGTGACCTGGTTGGCTGAGAGAGTTAGGAAGGAATTAGAACCTACTCCCACCCTTTCCTTGTCTGTCCCCTTTCCCCTTCCCCAAGATATTTTCTGCTACCTGTTCTTCCGAATCTGAATGAAATTGGCGTATCTGGGTTGGTGAATCAAATTCATACACCTTGGGTATAACAATTGGTATCAGATGGCTTTGTTCGATCCTCCGCGCAACTCATAATCTCGAGATCGTACCGGTAAATCGACTGATAAGGTTGCTGGTTGCCCTCGGGCGATCTGGCGTAGGATCCTATTCAGCGTTCGGTTGATTCAGAGGAGTTCGTCGCGACGGCTCCGTTCAAGCCTAGTGCCCAGGTTCGATTCACGGTCACCGCCATGGAAGAAATGGAAGCACGGCTGTGTGAGAGGCTAGCCAAGTTCGACGAGAAACTCGATCTCCAGGCCCAGCGCATGGATCAAGTGCAGATGAAAGTCGAGCTGTCCATGGAGAAGTTAGGCAAGTTGGAGGAGGACCAGATCGTGGTGATGCGCGCCGTGCAGGACAAGGGGTCACCTCCTGCGGAACGTCCGCCACCACTGGCAGTTCCGCCGGCTCCAGGGGACGGCATCATCGGTCCTCGGCCCGCCAGCGCACCTCTGTTTCAGGTAACTCCGTTTTCACCACTGGCGATAGATTCTCCGGAGTGCTCCAGGCAACGGGACCATGTGAGGTTGTTGGACGACGGCGGGGAAGTACAGAGTCGACGCCCTTGGATGCCTCGGATGGATTTTCCGCGATTTGATGGTACTGATGCGAGCATCTAGGTTGATTCCTGTGAGACTTTCTTTGATCTATATCAGATTGCGCCAGGGTTTCAGGTGTCAGCGGCTACCATGTATTTGTCAGATTCAGCGGCTCACTGGTATCATGCCTTCAAGCGTACCAATGCGCGCCTGTCTTGGTCACAGTTTCGTCAGGCAGTTCTCATGGAGTTCGACATGGACACTCACCGGGTCAAGATGAAGGAGCTGCTGCAGCTGCGTCAAACAGGCACCGTGGCGGAGTATCGCCGTCAGTTTGATCGTTTGGTGTATAATATCAAACTTTATGATCCTGCTATTGGAGGAATCATGCTGGTTACACAATTTGTCCTGGGTCTGAAAGATGAATTGCGAGGAGTGGTGGAATCCCAGCTACCAGATACAGTTCAGCGGGCGACGCTCCTGGCACAAGTGCAAGAAGGCCTCCTTGATCATCAAAAGACACCCTCCAAAGTGCAGAAGCCATCCCAGTACAACACTTGGAAAGATAATAGGGGAAAATTTGCTACAGGAGAGGTGTGGAAGGCTCAACAATTGAAAGAATATCGTCGTTCATGGCTTGTGTTTTAAGTGTGGGGAAAAGTTCGCCCCAGGTCACCAGTGTGCTCCTGCGGCACCGACTCAGTTGAAAGCGATGACACTAGAGCAAGGATCTGAGGTTCTGTCGGATGAATTACTAGAGGTGGTCACTGGGCTGGAAACACTGTCCTTGGAAGAGACTGCACAGTTGTCTTTACACGCCATTAGTGGAACTGATAACGCCAACACAATCCGTTTGCCGGCTGAGGTGAACAATTTGAGTATGTTGATGTTAATTGATTCTGGGAGTTCTAGCAGTTTCCTGGATCAAGATATGGTCAACAAATTAGGCCTAGTGCCACGTGCTCGTTCCCCAGTTATGGTCAAGGTAGCAAATGGGGAGCAATTGTTGTGTAACAGCTATATACCGGGCTTCACTTGGTACACGCATGGAGTCAAATTCTCACATGATATGCAGATATTGGACATGGGGGGCTATGATGCAGTGCTTGGAATGGATTGGTTATAGCAGTACAGACCTATGAGTTGTGACTGGGAAGCTAAATGGATTGAATTTCCTTATATGGGCAAACACGTGAAATTGCAAGGTGTTCTCCCTGTACACCAGGATCATATCACAGAGATTTCCATGGACCAGGTTTTGAAAATGCACCAGGCCAATGAATTATGGGCCACTGCCTTGCTAGAACACACAACTGATGTCACTGCTTTACCTGTACCTGATTGTGTCCAACAACTACTTCAGCAATTTAAATCCATCTTCCAGGAACCAACTGAGTTACCACCATCCAGGGTATTTAACCATGCTATACCCCTATTTCCTGGCACCACTCCAGTAAATACTAGGCCCTATAGATACTCACCGTTGCAAAAAGATGAAATAGAAAGACAAGTCACAGAGATGCTAAAAACTGGCGTTATTTCGGCTAGTGTGAGCCCATTTGCCTCACCAGTGTTATTGGTCAAAAAGAAGGATGGGCAGTGGAGATTTTGTGTTGATTACAGGCGTCTCAATGCGGCTACTATTAAGAACAAATTCCTATGCCAGTTATTGATGAGTTGTTAGATGAATTGGCAGGGACAAATTTTTTCTCTAAACTAGATTTGAGGAGTGGATACCACCAAATTAGAATGGTGGCAACTGATGAGGAGAAGACAGCTTTTAAAACTCATCATGGCCATTTTCAGTTCAAGGTGATGCCCTTTGGGTTGACAAATGCCCCAGCCACTTTTCAGTGTGTCATGAACTCTATTTTCTCAGGGTACATTAGGAAATTTGTCTTGGTGTTCATGGATGACATATTGGTCTATAGCAAGAGCATGGAGGATCATTTGAAGCATCTACAAATTGTTTTTCAGATACTTCTGCAACACAAATTCTATGCCAAGCTGAGCAAGTGTCAATTTGCGGCTACAATGTTGGAATACCTAGGTCACATCATCTCTGACAAGGGTGTAGCTACAGATAAAACTAAAGCAGAAGCAATGCTTAAATGGCCTACACCAACTAATCTGACTGAACTGAGAGGGATCTTGGGTTTGACTGGCTTCTATCGTAAATTTGTGAAAGATTATGGCATCCTGGTCAAGCCTCTGACTGATCTGTTGCAGCACCAGAAAGCTTTTGTTTGGACTGACAGAGCCCAGCAGGCCTTTGACAAGTTGAAACAGGCCATGTCCACAACTCCAGTACTGGCTCTGCCAAATTTTTCCTTGCCATTTGTAATCGAAACTGACGCTTGTGATGATGGCATTGGTGCTGTGTTGCTCCAACAGGGACATCCAGTAGCTTATCTCAGCAAAGCATTGGGCAGTAATAACAAGAAGTTGCCTATATATGAGAAGGAGTTCATGGCGATCATGATGGCAGTGGACAAGTGGCGTCCATATTTACAGAGGGGCCCTTTTACTATTAAAACTGATCACAAGAGCTTGTGTTGTCTCGAGGACCAGGTGCTGCATACTGATCTGCAAAGGAAAGCAATGACGAAATTAATTGGTTTACAATACAAGTTTCAATACAACAAAGGAGTCAACAACAAACCAGCTGATGCCCTGTCACGAATTGGACATGTCTTTCAGGCAATTTCAGTAGTGCAACCTGATTGGATTCAAGAGGTGCTCAACTCTTATGCAGTGGACCCAGTGGCACAGAACCTGTTAGTGGAGCTAGCTGTTACAGGAGCTAATGTTCAAGGGTTTTCTCTGAAAGATGGTCTCATTCACCAGGATGGCAGGGTGTGGATTGGAGCAAACATTGGGTTGCAAACCAAGATCATCACAGCTTTTCACTCCTCGGCCTTAGGAGGCCATTCAGGTACACAAGTCACCTTCCAAAGGCTGAAGAATTTGTTTGCTTGGCCTGGCATGAAATTTGCAGTAGAGGAATTTGTCAAACAGTGCAACATCTGCCAGCAAGCCAAACATGAGAATTGTAAGACCCCTGGTCTGCTCCAGCCGTTACAACCACCTGTGGCACCTTGGCAGTCTGTGTCGATGGATTTCATCGAAGGACTACCCAAATCCAGTGGGTTTGATGTGATTCTTGTCATTGTTGATCGCTTCACTAAGTATGCACATTTTCTGCCCTTGAAGCACCCTTTCACTGCTGCTACCGTGGCACAGCTATTTCTGGACAACATTGTCAAGTTGCACAGTCTACCCACATCAATTATCTCTGACAGAGACAAGATCTTCACCAGTGCATTTTGGCAAAATTTGTTCAAAGCAATGCATACTCAATTGAACCTCAGTACAGCGTATCATCCACAATCTGATGGTCAAACCGAGAGGGTCAATCAATGCTTGGAACTCTATCTGCGATGTGCTGTAGCAGCTTCACCGACACGATGGGCCAAATGGCTGCCATTAGCAGAGTATTGGTACAACACTTGTTTTCATACATCCCTCGGCTGTTCTCCTTTCAAGGCGCTCTATGGAACTGAACCATCTCATGGATTGCTTCCTGTCACTTCAGACTCTGCACCGCTGGAAGTATCTGAAATGCTACAGGAACGACAGCAGTTGTCGGTTTTCCTCCAGCACCAACTGGACAGGGCTCGTCGCCGTATGAAGAAAATAGCTGATGGGAAGCGTTCTTTTCGGGAATTCCAAATTGGTGAGAAAGTTCTCTTGAAACTTCAGCCTTACGTGCAGAAATCAGTGGTGCATCGTCCATATCCAAAGCTTTCCTTCAAATATTTCGGACCATATACAGTGCTGGCAAAATATGGTTCAGTTGCCTACAAGCTGGAGTTACCAAGCAATAGTCAGGTGCACCCGGTCTTTCATGTCTCTCAGTTGAAAACTTTTATACCTGACCACACACCAGTCTATGCTGAATTGCCCAGTCCTCTACAATTGGATGTTGCGGACTTGGAACCTGAACAGATCCTGGACCGGAGGTTAGTCAAGAAAGCAAATGCATCTTACTTGCAGGTCCTGATCAAATGGTCTACGATGTCCTCGGCGCATGCTACCTGGGAGGACTATGAGGTACTGCGCGCAAGGTTTCCGGATGCTGCAGCTTGGGGACAAGCTGCAACTCGAGGGGGCGCCAGTGTCACGCAAGGCGTGCCACCTGAGGTAGTGGCATCGGAAGCGGCAAGTGGGATTACGCCTTCAGAAGAGGAAGACGTAGAGGACAGTCAAGTGTGACCTGCGTGTCACGTAGGATAGCAAATGCCAGCTGCGTCTGGCGAGTCGATAAGAGGTGACCTGGTTGGCTGAGAGAGTTAGGAAGGAATTAGAACCTGCTCCCACCTTTTCCTTGTCTGTCCCCTTTCCCCTTCCCCAAGATATTTTCTGCTACCTGTTCTTCCGAATCTGAATGAAATTGGCGTATCTGGGTTGGTGAATCAAATTCATACACCTTGGGTATAACAGTCTCCTAAACTAACAATTAAGATATCAAATTATTTTCATTTCTTCTTTTCCCCTAGAATAGTACAGAATAACTAAAGGCAGTAAATTAGGTACACTATACCTAGACGATAGGAGCAGTTTTGTTAGTAAATTCAGCCAAGCATGGTTTGTGACCGGACCCAAATAGTTGAATAACACAACTCCATTCATTTGATTTGGACATGTTCAGCTGCAATAGGTTGACTATTTTATCCACTTTCCGAAGAGTTAGTTTCAATATTGCTAACTAAGCTACATGTATGGGTCTCGTATTTCACCAGGGGAAGAACTACCAGCCAAGGAGACACATCAGTTGCATCAATATCGAATAGAGATTTCCTCCCTGCAATGAACAATCTGGAAATTTTAGGAAGCTTCTGTCAAGCACCAAAACCTGGAAAATAAATAGTCAGATCGAATTATCAATGTTTGTACTCTTGGAACCATAACTCAGTGAGCAGACTTCGTGAGTTTACGAAACAAAGTGCAAATCATATGAATAAGTGCTCCCATTTATCTCATTTCAGTCCATGTATTTGCTCAACACAAGCATATAGTCTGCAAGGGTGCGATCAAAGCGGATGCACACAAGCAAAAAGTTGTGAATTGTTTCAAACAAATGAATTAGGCATAACTTACCTGAAACCAGTGCAACTGCATGCCCACCAAATCAAATTGAAGAGCAGCTGTAGAAAGAACATGCTCATGTCACATATCCAATCAAAGAACAATGCAAACACAATTGAAAAGGGGGGACATTGTTAGAGCATGTCTAACAGACCCCCTATTTTTCTGCCCCTTATAACGCGAGTAGAGGGCCCTGTATTCACTTTCCACCGGCCGAAAACTCGTCCGAGCTAGCAGACCCCGTATCCCCACCCCGTAAAACAGAATACGTGCGTTGCTTCGGCGCGGACGAACCGGCAGCAGCCGGGTCGACCTCAACAACGTCGTCGTCGACCTCTTCGTCACCCTCCTCGTCGTCGCCATAGTCGCCATAGTCGTAGTTGGACCCTTCATCGAACGCACCAATGCCGGCGTCCAGGTCCACCGTTCCAGCGTTGAGCATATCCATGTAGCTTGTGGTGGGCTCATGGTCGAGCACCTGGTGGGCGTCGGCGCGGGCGGAACGGCAGCAGCAGCAGCAGCAGCAGCAGGACGGGCGGCGGCGTTGGACGGTGGGGGGGCGAGGCCGACGCGGGTGGTTGGCTTCTTCGCCTTCGGCTGGGCACCCCTCGGCCCCGCCGACGCCGTCTTCTTCCGGCCTCCTTTCGCGGCTGCCGCAGGGGTCGCAGCCGGCGCAGCACCGGCCGCCGCCTCTGGGAAGGGGACCTTCGGGATCCGCTTCCTCTTCGATGGGATGGTGGCGGAGATGATGGCCGAGACGTCGCCGTTGGTCGGCTGATCCTCCACGACGCCGACGGTGACATTCACCAACCCTGACGACGGTGATGCATCGCCGGTGGTCGGAGGTGCTTGCGGAAGGTCCATTCCGGCGAGATCGGGCCGCGTGGTGGCCGGGGAGGGCGGGGCGGAGGAGATCGGGCGGCGGCGGCAGCGGTTGGGCTCGCTGAATTGCTTCGCGCGCAGTGGAGGGGAGGAAGAGGGGTTGGGCCTGTATTCCGCGCCTCACCCCGCACAAGTAGGGGGCGACGAGCCGCCCCGTAACGAAACTTGTAAAAATCCGTCCGGGGTGCCCGATTTAGGGGGTCTGTTAGACGGCCGGGTAGAGCCCAACCCCGTATATCGGCAGTTATTTTACGGGGTTGGGCCTTTTGAGGGGTCTGTTAGACATGCTCTTAGCTCAACACTCATGTAACAAACACGTCAAGTTGCAGATAAGTGCATACATGGAAATTTCAAGTACAACTTACCTGAAAAGCTTACTTGGTCAGAAAATAAGTTCCCAGATTTTCCTTATTTACTTTGAACCAATACACTGTCCTAGATAGCAACAAAACCTCGGATCAATCAGGTCACTGGGAAATGGAAAAAAATGTTGAATAAGTGAATGTGAACCAGAACAAAGTATTGAATAAGCTTATGTGTTGCCAAACAGTTTACATATGACATTCTGCAGATGCAATAGGAGAAAGCATGAGATGCACATGTTCTAACCTTCATATAAAAAATGTATTGAAGAAATGACATTTCAAGGACCTTTCGGGTTCTCTTATTCCCCTCTCCTTTAAAAATTCAAGGTACAAATTAATGACCTGGAAACAAGAGAAATCATTTTTCTCATTACGAATAGAAATATCGTCATCGCTATAAGTGTAAAGCTTACATGTTATCAAAAAGTGAAGGTTGTATAGTACATTTAAGATGAATATTTACCTCATTTTAACCAGCCATGTGGCCACAAGCACCGAACTTTTTCTCTGCTAACCTCAATATTAGACGGTAGCACCAGCATTTTGCTACTGTAAGGAAAAAGAGCTATGTTCAGTGTTAATACTTAACAAGGAAAAGTACCTTGAAACACTACCGTACAAACAATTGTGGACTCTCTTTTTATCTTCAGCAGTTAGAGGTACAAAGAATTGAGACAGGTCCTGGAGACAGATCAACATACATAAACCAATAGTGAAATGAAACATAAGAAGTTGTACAGAGCTGCAACATATCAAGGTTAGTCAGATATGCACTAAAGAGAAAAGGAACTCTGGTTATACTCCTAGATCAATGGCGCCTCTTTGTTTTAAAACTTTTAAAGTAGTTAACCAGATTTAACCGTAGGATCACACATTATTTGAAGACATTCTTACACGTCCCTCTCCATTACTTTTGTCAATTTAAAACATATCTTTAGGTTTGAGATGACACTAGTAGTTGCTCTCATTATCAAATTGTCCACTCTTGCAACTTGAGACAATTCCGAAACAACATTGTCAAAATGTTCCTTCGGAACTTCTCACCCATCTATATTCCTTACTAAATGAACACAGCAGGAAAATTTATCACCAATAACAATCTTCCTATAATCCTAGTCACCCAGCACAATATATTCAATCCACACAAGCGCTTAATAAAACATACCTCCTTGGGCTTCCGCTGTTCATATAGTTTCTCATACTAAAGCCTCACTTCATCCTCGAGCTTTCCCAACCTCTTATCGTGCAATCCTGCTTTCTCAAGATCAACCTTGTAAAACGGTCGAGGCGCCGTCGCCTGCAAGGAAGCCTTCCTGGAGTCGATCCTCCGGTGTAGTGCGGTACCTAACCCCACATCGTCCCTGGTAGCCAGTACTGGTACCGCCCTAGGCCGGTGCGTCCTGGAGCGCATCGACCCAGTACTGGTACCGCCCTAGGCCGTTGTCTCTGGGCATGCAGCCCCAAGAGCCACAGGTGGTGAAACTGCCCATGTCGAACGCGGCAGACACCGCCTCCTCTGGGGTGGCTAGGAGCTCCTCCTCAACCACCGGATTAGTCATCTCCGTCCTCACCATAGAAGTAAGAGAGCACAAGTTCCTTGGGCGTGGCCTAGTGATGGCGCATCGCCTTGTGCTCCTCTCTCTGTCTCGCGTGGTGCGGGCGCGGAAGAAGGCAACACACCATCGGAGCACCCGGGTGGTGCCGGGAGGACGCGAGTGGCTCGGCGAGGAGGTGGCTGTCGGGGCAGACGAGGAGGTGAGAGGGTGGGTGCGGGAGGCGGCGGGGCGGAAGCGGGTGGTGTGATGGCTAGGGTTTCACTGCTACATTTTGATCCCAAGCGGTTAAAGAAACGTACGGTTAAGATGTGCTAGGAAAGACAATCGAACGGTCCAAGCAACACATGGTCTGAGAAGGCTGCTGCTAGCCGGGCATCAAACTTTAGTTAATTCCCATGTCCAAACCCACGGTCCCCAGCACACACCAATCGAGGGAATGGGACCCATGGTTAGTCCCCCCCACCGAACTCCCACTGCTAGGGCTTGTTTGATTCAAAGGGTAGGAAAAGTGTAGGGATAGGAAAAGTATAGGGTTGGAGTGGCATGATAAGTTGAATCCTACAGGAATTGAAAACTAAAGGAATGTGGATCAAGTGTGTGTTTGAATCATAGGAAAAGCAAAGGAATTCTAACATGAGGTTGGAGTGGAGGAAAAATTTCCTACAAAATAGAGAGCAAATAGAGTGCAAAGGAATCTTTTGAAGAAATTCCTAAGGATTACAATCCTTTAAATCAAACGACCAACGTAAGAATATTTCCTAAGGGATAAAATCCTTCACAAATCCTTTAAACTTCCTTTGAATCAAACACACCCTAAACTCCCATACCCCCTCCCTCATCAAGCCAAACATCCTGTCATCCCCTCACTTATTCGCATCGCAGCTCACGCACGCACGCAGGTCCGCGCCGCCGCTCGTCCTCGTCCCCTCGCGGCCTCGCCCCAGCTCCCCTCTTGCTCCGCCGTCGACCAGCGTCGAGGTCCGAGCCGCCGCTCGTCCTCGCCCCCTCGTCCCAGCTCCCTGTCGCCGGCGCCGACCAGCGTCGAGGTTCTGCGCGGCTGCGTCATGACCGAGCTCCTCGACGGCGAGCCGCTCTTCGACGGGGACGACGACGCCCACCAGCTACGCCAGATCTTCGACGCCCCTCCGCTGACCTCCTGTTCTCCTCTCTCGCGGGTCCCCGTCGGGTCCTGTAAACCCGGCGGGTCGCGGGTCTGGTGGGGAAACGGACCCGACGGCGGGTGGCGGTGCCGGGGAGAGGTGGCGGAGGCGGGTATGGGGGGGCCGGACCCGGCCCCGGACCCGGCGGGTGCCATCCCTTGCCCTCAGCAGCCACCGACACCTTACCGCACCCGGCACCTCACCCTATTTTAAGTCGCATAATATCTGTCTCCCTTCCAAAAAAAAAAAAATCCCAGATCTGTCGCCGGAGGCGAGAACTCGTAGCCGCCGCCACCTCCTGGCGCCTCCGACGTCAGGCAAGTCCCAGATCTGCCGCCGGAGGCGAGAACTCGCCGCTAACCGACAATCACTTCTTGGGTACGAGCACGCGCTTTAGATCTATTATGTAGCCCTGATTTTTGCGCTCTTGAGCAATCTAATTCTAGTCCCCAGAGTGCTTGTGCTTTTCATGTGATGGCGATATCTTGGATTGTTGTTCCTCCTTTTTTTGTTCGTCGGGGATCTGTTGTTCCTCCCTTCCTTTGTTCGCTCCTTACGGCATTATTAGTAAATTGGGTATTCGATCGCCAAAACACAGCTGTGCTTTCTGGTTTTTATCCTGGTTGATTTAGGGTTAACATGGCTTTTGTGAGGTCGAGATGTCGGACCTTGTGGTATTTGATTGTGTAACTGTTGAAACAATTATATATATATATATATATATATATATATATATATATATATATATTCTTTATGACAGTTGAAATTTTGGATTTTTTCCTTGTTTGAGATATGCTGAAAATCAAGAGAAGAGATGTTCCAACTAGAAGGAGAAGTAAGTAACTGTTGTCAATCTTGGCACCTTTTTTTCTGCGCTTATTTGTACAGTTTTTCCGAGCGTTCACAACTATGCTCTATAATGCTTCTGTAACTAGGAAACTTGCGTTTGAACGAGGCATCCTTTATATGTGAAGATGGTGTACCCAGACAAGAACTTGCAGCAAAGTTGTGTCCAACCATTGCCTCACTTGCCTCATATGATGGTGATTGAACTATATGCACATTACTTTTCCATCTTCTGGATTTAATCATAATGATTGAAGTTCTGTCCTTGTGTAGGTGATGAAAAGCTTCATTGTCTATGCACAGGCATTGTTGTCCATAATGAGCCACTTTGTGCAACTTTCGTGACATCTGGAGATTTGGTTAAAAATAAATATTCACGTCTTGACTATTCATTAAAGGTTGGTATTGCCAAAATTTCTGCACTTCCTTATGTGCCGATTTTATTTTGCAAGAACATGCACATAAGTGCATAACTGCATCTCTATATATCAATTAGATGAGCTAGCCACGAAGGCTCAACTGTGCATTGTCACCAATGTGACAGAACTAGAAAATGAAACAAAGAGGTCTATAGACCAAAAGAGAACCAGCAAAACACGTAGATCTAAATGATATTGAATCTTTGCTTGCTCATTTAAGATTTTAGCTAATCATTCGTGTACTCTTTGTCTTGTATTATTACAGATAAAAGTGCATCTACCGAATGGGAAACTGGTGAATGCATCTGTGCAACACTACAGGGTAGCTTACAACATGCTTTTTGTAACCACTGAGTCCTTCCCTGATCTACGCGCAGCTTGTTTACTACCAATGCAAGATGGGTCTTCCACTCAGTTATTAGCTGCAAGTTCTTGCGGCATGTCAGAATTTTGGGTCACCACTGGGTCGGTACTGACTGACAGTCCGATTGGAGATGAGAGACCTGGAATCATGTGGTCCACATGCAGCATCACTGAGGTGAGCTGTCATTTTCTGTCCTAATTTTTCTAACTCTCTTTCGAGGCATCACAGATTTTATTTTGTGCTAGGCTGGAAGCGGTGGACCTCTTGTTGATTCTGATGGGAATATTGTTGGGATGAACCTCTGTATGGCAGATGGAATAACCCCGTTCGTACCAGCAAAGACAATTGTTGAACATATGTACAAGCTTGGGATGGGGTATGTCATCTGTAATTAAGTTGTAATGATGAAAAATACGAACACAAAATTTGTTATGAAATCTATGGGTGTGTTTGCTTTCAACCAAAGCTGGCTGCCCACGGCCCACCTGATTTGATTGGTCTTTGGAGTGTCGTTTTTTTTGGCTCACCTAGCCCTAGGCTCACCCGTGTTATTTTCACTTAAATTAAACGGGCTAGATCTCTCTATTGTGGACATTAACATCTTAAGATGTTCAAACCCTGGCCATCTTAGGGCGAGTGACTTCAGTACAGATCTTCTCCACACCATCTCACGGTCAATTAAATGACTTTGATGCATTCTGTTCGATGAGTCAACCCCAACCCCACTCTTGGTGCCCAGTTCATCTGGCTGCCAGTAGCAGAGGGTGTGGGAAAGCTCTGCCAAAAAATGGCTCCACAACTCTCATATTCTTCCCGGTGGGTCTCCTTCGGTGGTCAGTGGGGGCTGATCGACCGGTTTAATATATCCTGATGGAGTGATGGGAACCGAATTGTCACGTCCTACCTGCAGATCTGAACACATGAAGACGACATTATATTGTCTTCAAAGTGTAGGACATTTCAGTTGATTAAGTGAACATTTCAGTATAAGTGTCTAATTAATCCTGTTCACCACAAACCAATGCAGGCCAACACACCTCACTAGTCATTTTCTAAATAAATGGCCGTGTATTCAAAGGATGATGAGTTGATGACTATTTGTTGCTGTTTCAGTTTGATTATAGTTGGATTAGTTAGTCATGTTGATTGTAGTTGGTGATGACTATCTCTCACTTTGAGTGGTGACATATGTGCTGGGCTTCTTTATTTGTTTACATGCTCACATCATGAAAATGGATAGGAATCACTATTCAAGCCAAGTTCCTGATTATTTGCCAAGCAAGTTGGCTGCAAACCAATGAGACACCTAAAATTTTGCCAAAAAGTTGTCAGGTACAATGGTTATAATCCAAACATCAACTTAGCAAAATATTGGTCATGCCTTTGCTTTGGTCATCACAACAACATTTTGGTTGGGCTAGTTAACTGGGACTCGAAACAAACACATCCTCATCTATTGATAAATATACTATGCATTATGGTAAGTTTACTACCTTCTGCTGCAGGATCGGTTTGGAGATTACTCCCACAGTATCGAAGTTCACTTCAGAAGGTGAAAAAGCACAATCACTCATTTGTAATTGTTATATACTAACATAGGTCGTGCTGAAGTATACATATATGAAGACAGTTCGTCTCAATTCAGTCTCCTGTCCACTATAGATACCAGTCATACCAGTTTTGGTAGCTCAAGTCAAAATGGCTCAAGCAAGGGAAGTACCAGTCATACCAGTTTTGGTAGCTCAAGTCAAAATGGCTCAAGCAAGGGAAGTGAAAGTACGAACCAGGAACCTTGTGCATTTCCTATCCATGGGGCTAATGGTGTATGGTGTGACCTCAATCAAGCACTCTATTCAAAGTTGTCTCCGAGCATTATCTCCGTTGCTTCATTTTGTGGTGATTATACTACTATATGCACATTTCCCATGTTTGCATGTAGCCACCAGTAGTTAATGATGACTGAAATTATGTTGTTGTGTAGGAGAAGAATTGCATTCAGAATGCACAGGCATGGTTATTGACAGAGAACTGTCTTCAGCCTCTTTTCTGACGACAGGAAGTTTGTTTGGATCATTGCCTCACGATCTTTGGGACGATTTGATGGTTTGTGCTGCCATTTTTTCTGTGCTTTTGCCTGCTTATTTATGATATAGGTAATGGTCACGCATAATGTTTGTCTTAATTTGTATATCATTACAGATCAAAGTGCGCCTTCCAAATGGAGAAGTGGTCGATGGGTGGTTGCATTATTATTGGACTCCTCACATTGCTGTCATCGCCACCCATTCCTTGCCGCCCTCCCTTGATCTTCGTGTAGCATGTCTTCGTGACGACCTGCAAGTTGAGTTGTCTGCTGAGTTATTAGCTGTATGGCGGTGCTTTAACTCGGGACAATTAGTTTCCACGAGAGGGTCACTGATACAAACATGGACAAGTGGAATTTGTGAGGAAGAGCTTAAATCGTCCACATGCCAAATCATCGAGGTGCGTCGTTGATATCGCATCTGATTTTTTCTACATGGTCAAAGTAAACAATTGTACAGTGAATTCATGATATTAGGGTTATATTATTTATCATTTTGTATGGGCACTGAACTTTTGATGCCTCTAAATTACATTTTCTTTTCTGTATGTGTGGTATGCTGAGCGTAAGTTAATTTTTTGTGCTAGGCTGCCAGTGGAGGACCACTTGTTGATTGTGACGGGAATATTATTGGCATGAACTGCTATCATGTTGGCTCAACTCCATTCTTGCCAAGTAATCTTATTTTTAAATGCTTGGGGCGTGATGTACACTGGTAAGGTTGAATTCGAGCATATATGCTGAATAGCTTTTCCAGTTGGCTTACTGTCCTTTCTATTTTGAGAAGACATTATTTCTGCACTAGGTCTTTTGATAAAGGTGCAGATGTGTAGAATAAATCAAACTTGGGAGCAAGACTGTTGAAGCTTTGAATTTCTTTGTTGTGCTTCATTATTGAAAATATATATTGAGTACAGTGAGAACAACAAATGTCATGGTTATGAAGGTGATGGGGTGTAGCAACTTGCAAGACGCCCACCCATTCTTACCTTTGAAGCCCTTAGGGCGTGTTTGGTTTGAGGTCAAGCAGGAATTTGGTGGGATATCCATGCCCACATGGATGGGTTTATCCTTTTTATTAATTTTAATTGGAAGAGAGGGATGAGCCGTTTTTTCTTGGGTAGAAGATTGTGAGGTGGATAGGATGAACCCTTTTTTGTTTGCTTCGAGGGACAAGGTATATAGTTGTTCTGCTGACCTTTTTGGTCATGAGGTGATGAGATTACTCCTTTTTACATTTGATTTCAGCGATATAAAAAATAGGAACGGAACTTCAACATCTTAGTCATCATGGAGACAAGCATATATGCCACAGCAACATAAATTAGCATATTTGTCTTGTTTTACATCGACAATGCAAAATTGAATAAAAATGTAACTTTAACATTACATGACATACAACACTACAACCATTATTTGTGTAGACAATGGCATACATAATTTAACACTGTACCAGTGCAAAGAAGTGAAGGAATAACCAGCAAGATGGGTTTACGTAATCCCAAGTCTTCCACTAAAGTTTCCTCACTCATTCTGGTCATGGTTAAATGCCCACTTGCCCATCAAATGGCTTATCCTATCACTAACGTTTGAGCTGCTGCTAGCGCGGTGGCAAGCAAAATACGGCTCGAACACCCCTAAATAGTACATATATGGCTAAGTACACTACACTTCCATGTAGGCAATCTTGCATCCATCTGTGTAAGCATGATAAGAAACTACGATGTTGCTCGTTTTCTCGCAATGTTATTAATTCTTGCGTCCATGCTAGTATATCACACTGTCCTACTGTCTTGTTGCAGGATTGTGCTCTCATTTTCTATATTTTTATTTTCTTGTGAACTCTATTTCAATCATGGCCATTCAGTTGTTTTGGTTATTTGACATCCATGTATAACACTGACACTTCATTTTTGCATCAATTACTATATTAAGGGCTGCAAGTAAAGACCATTCCCGTACGATCGTGACAAAAAATTCTTCCACAGCTCATAGCGACGCCCCAAAAGGTAATCTAAGCACAACCACCCTTAAAACGATATGCACTAGCAAGCAGTTCTTCATCATTTCTAACGTTACTTACCAATAATCATAATTTGTTAAGGGTTTGCTTATGTCTCAGTTGACTGAGAATTTCTTAAGTCTCAATCACCTAGAAAAGTGCAACTGCAGTTCAAAAAACAGTGCAACTTGAACGAGGTGCACTTTTCTGGCAGAAAAGTGCAATTGCACATTTCTCCCAGAAAAGTGCAACTCATGCACATTTTTGTGGTTGACTGAGACATAAGAAAAAATCAGGCGCATGAGAATTTCTTAAGTCTAAATCACCTCAGAAAAAGTGCAACTGCAGTTTAAAAAAAAGTGCAACTAGAAGAAAAGTGCAATTGCACATTTCTCCCAGAAAAGTGTAACTCATACACATTTTTATGGGTGACTGAGACATAAGAAAAAATCAGGCGTCTGAGAATTAGCAAATCCGAATTAATGCTTGTAGTTGTTCTATCATGTGATTTATCAGATTCTAATGTTCCCAGCAATGACTTCCTAAGCTTTTTGATCATCACGGGATCATTAATTGTTTCATTTTGTAGAAGAACGCACTGATGATGAACTTAGGCAACTACTTGTTCCCTGGCGATGTGATGGTGAGTCGGTGTTTTCGATCTTTCCAATCATTACCATAGCATGGTGAATTGCTTCACCTTTGTTGCACCATCATTCGTTTGGACTATGCTGATAATTACTAATACATTGTCATGAATGGCTTCAACCTGTTGCACCAGGATTTAAAGAGAAAGTAAATAAGGCTTTACTTTATTTTGGTTATCCTGTGCCAAGTTTTGCTGATGGTGAGTAGTTGCCATCCATCGTGATGACTGTTCCTTGCTGTGTTAAATTTTTACAGCTTTGTTGCGACTTAACTGATATGCCATGCTTACTTAACCAGATGGCATGTACTTGAAATTGAGTTTTGAAGAGGAATTTGGTAGAGATATTTGGAGTGAACCGACTAGGAGAGTTGCTTCAAAGATGTCTCGAAATGTTGTGGCACTTGCCTCATTCACTGTAAAAAAACCTGAGGGCAAGGAAAACATAAAGGGTGATTTTCCTGTTGTAAGCTCATTATGTTTTCATATTTTGGTCACTTGTTAAAAGTTTGAAATTGCATTTTGTGCAGAGGAAAAAATTGCAAGAAAGTTTGCTTGCACAGGTGTATTTATAGGATGCGATGACTCCACTACAAGAATTCTGACTTCAGCAAGCTTGCTTAGGTCTAGTGATGACAAGGACATTCATACTGAATGGAAGGTTGGTGCTCCTGGTTATTATTAGCTTATTTTACTTGTTTATTTAAGATACTAGTAATCCTCACTTCATTATTGTAGATTGAAGTGTGCCTTCCAAGTAAAAAATGTGTGGATGGGACATTGCAACATTTTGATTTGAAGTATAATGTGGCTGTTGTTAGCATCAAGGTCCGCAGTTGTCGTACAGCAAAACTCGATGAAAGGTCTCAAACTGAGGTTGGAACTAAGGTAGTTGCTCTAGGGCGTGGCTTTCAATCAGGCAAGTTAATGGCCACAGAGGGGGCTTTGACTGGCAAACGTAGATCTTACTGCGAAGAGCTTCAGATATCCACTTGTAAAATCACCAAGGTACACTGTTGACTTTTCTCATCTCTTTCCACCTGTTGGAGACAGTGACTATTTTCTCCTTGCGTAATCCTTGTTGCCGCTTCATTGTTATGCTGTAGGCTGGGATTGGAGGCCCCCTTGTTGATTTTGATGGGAACTTTGTCGGCATGAACTTTTATGACACAGAACAAACTCCTTACCTACCAAGGGTTAAAATCCTGGAACTCCTGGGGGGTTTTAATGCAGAATGGTATGCCCCGTATCTTTGTGGTGTAATATATAGTTTTCTTTACTCTACTCTGGTGCAAGTGCTCGAAGTGCTTCTGAATTACACAGTATTCAGGTGCTGGCTCTCAATCAGTAGTTGTTTCATAAAAAAATTCGGTAGTTGAATTTCGGGTGATACTGTCGAATTGACAATAACTAAATTTGGATTGGTTGTGTCTTATCTTGATCTACTACTTGCAGTTTGAATGTAGAAGTTACGTGTCTTGTTTCACACTTTTTGAATTGATTTGATGTTTCATATGTTTATATTGTTTGGAAATGATGGCAGTATTGATGCTACAGTTAATGTACAACATCATGCACTTTTAAACTGATTTGATTTGATATTATATGGTTCTCCTCTGGTTTGGAAATATAGATATATTGATGCAATGCTGTCGATCTTTTTCTCAACTTGCCTTTGCCCCCTATACTCTAGCTGCAAGGCTGTTAAAGCTAAAGCTTAGGCCAGACATAGAGCTTATGTAGTGGTTTGTAATCTCAAATTATGTGCTGCGTTTTGTAGTGTTAGCCCAAATGCTTAGCGGCGGCTGCTTTCCCTTTCTAGCTTACTGAATAGCTGGCAGTTAACATAAAGCATCATGCATATCTCATTCAGTTATTTTTGGATGCTGGAAGTCTAAAATTACCATTTGGTTTATCTGTAGGACTGTTCCTGATGCAGACAAGTCTGAATTTCATAGGTACTTGTATCCTTCTGATGCATCTCAATACATTTTGTTCAACATAAATTATTCATCTTCTTACATTGATTTTTCTTATCCACAGCTGGCCCGTGCCTGACCCAGAATGGTATTATCCAACTCGTTACGCCTACAATCAAGGTTCTTCAGAATATGTGTTAGAGTAAAAGTGTTGCGCTTGTATTTTATTTGAACCGAATCTGAGTAAAAATCTAGTGTTCGTATTTTTTTTGAACTGAGTCGGTGTGTGTAATAGACAAATGATTAAAACTAGTTTACTGTGGAGATATTTTGTCGGATTTCATGGCAGTGGTTCCAGGAAAACGAGAACGCTTTCCATTTTGGCAACTGCTGTGAGCGTGAAGATTTTCCTACCAACCGTCAATTAGTTTTTTTTTGAAAATCAGTTAGTTCTAACCCTCCACCTAACCAATACTGCCCACGTGAGTGTCATCTTTCTTATCTATATCTATATATAGGGTTGAGCTATTTCGCTTCCCAGTCCCAGGGAGCTGAATAGTTATTCTGCACCCCATACGTCTATCATAAGAAATTTGCAAACTAACATAAGAAAACTGCATGCAACTTACCGAGCCAGCATGTGCGTCTCATTTTTCTTTTCTTTCCAAACCACCGCTGTAAAAGGCAGACACCAACTGTGGAAAATCGCTCAAAAAAGCAACTGTGGAAAATATCACCGATGAATCTTCCAGCCAACGTAAAAAAAATTATGTTGTTTTTTTTCTTCGGCTCCACGAGGCATTTTTTTTTTTTGCAAACTGAGTATCATTCATCTAAGAAGTGCTGCGGCCGCCTAATTGCATCGCCTGATTACACAAACGTAAGATTGTTCTTGATTAAACGGAACTTTGATCTGATGATTAAGTCAGATAATGCGTAGTAACATTTTTTAGATGTGGCAAAATATTTGTCTCATCTATTAATTAAGAAGAAGAGAGTTGTCCAATTAATTTACGGAAAACCGGGTGAAAATCAATGCAAAACTAACCAAACCACAACCCGAGAGCAGGCCCCCACGCGCAAAAATGCGGCAGCTCGCGCAGGCTATATAGCGCACCGCTTTTAGCGCGCTGGACAGCCGCATCGTGCAACCGCTTCCTCTCCCTCCCGTGCTCGTCACGACACTTCCCATCCTCCCCCCTATCTCTCCACGCGCTCCGCCACCGTCATGCCTCCAGGCCACCGAAGCTCCACCGGCTACTGCGGCGTCCGCGCACGGCTACTGCGGCGTCCGCGCACGCCCCGCCGTCACCTTCTACGCCGAAATCCACGTCGGCGACGAGCGGATTTCGCTCAGCACCTTCGGCACCGCGCACAAGGCCACCCGCGCCTACGACGCAGCAGTGTGGCGGCTCGGCCGCCCGCGCCGCCGCATGAACTTCTAGGACGCGCGCACCGAGCATCATGCGCGGGATCGGGTGCCGCCCCCGCGCCTCGTCACCGACAAAGATCGCCGCCTCCACCGCTAGGGCCAGGCCCGCACGCTATGGCGGTGTGGCGTGTGCGCTTCCCGGAAGACGTCGCCGAGCGGGAGTTCTGGGCGACCAGGACGGCCGAGTAGGCGGAGAGGAGGGTTCAGTGCGCGGAGCTAAGAGCGGAGAAGCGGGCGCGCAAGGCCACGACGGAGGCACAACTCTACGGCCACACCACCTGGGGCGAGAAAGATCCCATGTGGGATGATTTGTGGACTGACATCGACGTCAGCACCTCCGAAGATGACGAGTATTAGGATTAGTTTAAGTTAGTTTGATCTAGTGTAGTATTAGGATTAGTTTACTTTATGCATAGTTTATTTTTTATGTACTTCCTTGGACTATATTTTGTAATATATTTTATTTCCAATCTATTTTATTTTGCTTTGTTTGATCTTGTTTTCATATTCTAGTTTGTAAAAACGTGTTTGCTGCGCGCTATTTTAGCGCGTCTGGAAAAGCTCACCCTACGACGCTAAAATATTTAGCGTATGGAAAAGCAACAACCCTTCTCCACGCGCTAAAACGCTAATTCGGCGCAGAAAAAAATTAGCACCACCATACCGCGCGTCTGTTGAAGATGCTTTAAGAGGCAAGCGGACTACTCCCAAATCATGAGGAACCACAACCATAAAGATAGATACACGAACGCTCCCAACACTCTACTCTTACAACGCGTCGAGAACACACCTGCTTCCGGAGAGGTGGACTTCTGGTCTTATAGTTGGGGAGAGAGCTATACGGCTAGCAAATTTTATGACCACATCCACTTGCATATTTCAGCCCCCAAAGTGTATTCCTGGATTTGGAAATCTTCTTGCACAATGAATTATAAAGTTTTTGCGTGGCTGCTTAACACAAGAGACCTTCTGAAGAGGAGACATTGGCATGTCACTGATGACACGCATTGTGTTCTTTGCCCCCTCAGAGCTTATGAGGATACCCGCATCTGTTCTTCACATGCAATTTTAGTCAGTGGATATGGAATTATCTTCAGATTCAATGGTCTGACAATGGTGAGCTGCAACAAACTATTCAATATGTCATGGCCAGTTTTGGACAAACCTTCTTCATGGAAGTGCTTATAGTGGCTTGCCGGCACATATGGCTGCAAGGGAATGGATCAATCTTCAGGCAGGAGATGCCTTCTTTTGGTGGACTAGTTAGCGTGCACGTGCAACGCACGATGTTTGATTATATTCGAAGAGAAATATACATACCAACATGTTGATCAGTTTGTATTAAGTAAAATTTATTTCCACAACTTCTAAATGAAAATGCACACTCATCAGTTTACATATACTGTCGTTGTTCTGTTTCAAAATCTTTCATAAAACAGGAGCCAATACTAACAACCTTCAAGAAGGGAGTAATACAGTTGTTTGCAATACTAACAACCTTCAAGAACAACACAACTCCATCATGTTGAATCAACCTGCTAGCCATCCCCAACATCCTGATCAGAGGATGCTCCAAAGATGTAAACATGGTTGCGGAAAATTATCTCGGTCATCCCTTTCTGATAATTATAAGTTGTTTCTCTCTGGCTTTTCCGTATTGATGCTTCATGCAAATCTCAATTAAGCCCCCATTGTGCTTATGGAATTAATTTTCTGTGCTACAACACATGTTGCAAAATTATACAAAACATGTAACCATATAAAAAGAATATATGATGTCATGTTTCCTTTAGCATGCATGGTTTGAATTTTCTACTTCCTCAATGGAATCATCTCCTCGGGCCTCACTTGACCAGCATTGTGATTTATCTACTTTGGCAAAGAACCAGAATGAATATAGGATGCATTGGCAAACTTCCAAGTGTGTGTGTGCTATGTGATTTACTGAGTCAAAAGTCATAGAAAATGACAACTAAAGATACTTGAACACTGATCACATGACAGCTGCAGATGATGCTCTGATAAAATTCAATAACCATAGGAAATTTCTCTCAGTGGCCATTGCCTTAACATCGAACAGTTTTTTTGACAGACATTCATTTAAGAAGTTAGAGGCACCTACATTGTAAATAAACTTTTATTCCCCATCAGATCTGAAATCGGCTATGTTATCGTTGGTTTGCTAAGATAAACTAACTTTTTTTCATTCTGAATCAAATTATGTTTCTGACCTTGAAAGGACACGGATGTCGCCTAGAGGGGGGGGGGGGGGGGGGGGGTGAATAGGCGATATAAAATTATTACGGTTAAGGCTTGAATAAATGCGGAATAAAACTAACGTTTAATTTATCAAGCCAAAACCTAAACTAGCTAGGTTCACCTATGTGCACCAACAACTTATGCTAATCAATATAATCAACTAGGTGATAGCAAGATATATGTCTTTAAGCTCAATGTCTATCACAAAGTAAATAGCATAAGTAAGAAGCTCGGGTATAGAAATACCGAGGCACTTGGAGACGATGATTTATCCCGAAGTTCACTTTCCAATGGAAGCTAGTCTCCGTTGGAGCGGCGCGGTGTTCACCAATGTGAAACACCGAGTAGCCTTGATATGGCACACCGTATCTCCGTTGTGTCTTACCACCAATGTGGCGAGGCACTTGTCACTATGTTGCCGTTGAGGTTGACAACTAGAACCTTTACAAGGATGAAGCTCACTCCACAAGTTGGAGGGTCTTCACCAAATGCACCGAGCCACCAAGACTCGATGCCCAAGGCCGAGGCACACACCACAAATCAATTGGTGGCTCCCGGCAATGTCTTCGTAGCTACCAAAGCTCCGAAGCAAACAAGGTTGGGCCTCCCTCCACAACCTAATTGGAGGCTCCCAACAAATCCCGTGAGCCACCAAGACTCTGAGAAATCAACAAACCGTCTAGGGTACCAACGTGCCCTAGAGGAACAAGCTCTAGGGCACCCAAGCACCCAAGAGTAATAAGCTTCTCAACTTTACTTTCCACGAATCACCGTGGAGAACTCAAACCGATGCAACTAATGCAATGGCAAGAACACACTAAGTGGTCAAGTCCTTCTCTCCGAAATCCAACCAAAGCAACTAATGCTACGGAGGGATTTAAGAGAAAGAACAAGGAGAAAACACAAAGCAACTCCAAGACCTAAATCAAAGATGTTCCCCTCACTTAGAGGAGATATGGTTTGGTGGAATAATAGATCTAGGCCTTCTCCTTCAATCCTCCAAAGATCAACGAGTTTGGGTGGAGGGATTGGGAGATCTAGGTGTTTTGAGCTCTTGCAACAATGGAGGAGAGAGAGGGGAAAACGTGCTCAAGAGTTCTACCAAAGTTAGGGTTCACTTGGGGAAGAAGATCCCTTAAAAGGGAGCCAAAAATATGGCCGTTAGGCCAATTTTCGGGCAGCCAGAGGAGGGAGTCCGGCCTGGCCGGCCATAGCCCAGCCATGATGGCCGGCCATGCAATCAGAGAAGCCCCGGCCATGGGGCCGGCCATTTGGCCGGCCATGCTGGCCTAGCCAAACCAGTGAAACTAAAAATGCAATATCTTTTGCATCCGGACTCCGTTTTCGATGATCTTGGGCTCGTTGGAATCACCATAACGAGCACTACAAGATTATGCATATAAACATCATAGTCCAATAATATATTATAATAACAAATGAGGAAATGTTAAACCTCTTTCTTGCAAACCGGAACCATCATATCTTTTGCAAATGAAGTCCGAAAGAGGTGAAACCAATTTTGTTGGAAAGAGGATGATAGTAGCCATCCTTGGAAATATTTGAAAACAATTAAGAGATAAATTCTCAACACATGTATGTGTGGATAATTTCTCAAGTACAAACCGACAATATTTCTAATATCGAAAACGCAATGGAAGACGCATATGAAAACCGTTTTCGATGAGCTTGGCCTTGTCATGACAAGCACGACAAGCACCAAGACCACACCATGATAAGAGACAAATAAGAACCAATAAATATGATGCCAATGATGCAAAGGTTTGAGCTGTCTACGACCGATACGCTAAAGCTCACTTGAGAGCCCCTCTTGATAGTACGGTTACCTATCCTAAAACCCGGTCTCCCAACTACACCGCGAGACCGGTAAAATAGAAACCCTATCAAGATCATACCTTTGACTTGCGCATTCCACTTGAGCTAGATGATGACGATCTTGATCTCCTCTCAAGTGGATCACCTTTCTTGATTACGCTCCGCTCGATGAAGCCTCGCATATTGCTCCCCCATACACCAATATGGGAGAGACACTCTTTCGCATATCTTCACTTGCCCTTATCTTGTATGTTGATCAACTTGCACTTAGCCTTGATCAACATATAATCTTCTTCTTTTAGCTTCGACTCCAACATATGGAGTTCAATCATTCCATACGGACCAACACCTTATATTGTATGTTGATCAACTTGCACTTAGCCTTGATCAACATATAATCTTCTTCTTTTAGCCTCGACTCCAACATATGGAGTTCAAGCATTCCATACGGACCAACACTGCAAATATAACTCAAAGCACACATTAGTCCATAGAGATTGTCATTAATTACCAAAACAACATATGGGGGCAACCATGCTCTTTCAATCTCCCCCATTTTGGTAATTGATGACAATCCTTTTTAAGAGGGTTTATATAATGAATTAAACAACCTTGCAAGACAAACACACAAGGATGCATGAGCATGAAAGGCAAATGCTTAAGAACCAAACTAAAGCATAAAGCCAAATTCCCTTAAAGCCTCTAAACTTCTCCCCCATTGGCATCGATTGCCGAAATGGGAAGAAAAGTTTAGAAAGCCAATATAATATGAATTCCTGCATAAAGTGTGCATTTCTCAAAATATGAGTGGAATCAAATGCACATATCCATTGATGAATAATTAGAGGAAATCAAACTATATTGAGGATCAAAGATTGCAAATAAGATGAAGTCATTCTAAACATCTCCAGAAAGGATATAGGCAATCAAAAAGACCCGAAGCGAGAGTTCTAAATAAAAATGGAGAAGCTCCCCAATGTTCATGCACTATTGAGGGATGCACAAATATGGAATCCTCGCTCCCCCAAAATCATCTAGAACACTCACCAAGTGCAAGGATGTAAAAATTAAAGCAAAACAAAGCACTTGCACCAAAGATGTGGTTGAGCCATAAGGGGATACCAATTAAAAGAAATTATCAAGAAAGGCCCAACCAAGAGTATGTGTGTTTGACAAGACAATTAATTTGGTAAGGCACGTAGTCTTAACCAAATGGAGGTAAGTTATATATCAAGTATTGACACACACAACTTACAAAGAAGATTTTTCAAAAAGAATATGTTCACAAGCTCAAGGATACAAATTGGAAATTAAAACCAATAAAAAAAATCAAGAGCTAGTGAGAACATTTAGCCAACAAAATCAACATACTCACCGTGATAAGCATGAATAGAAGAATCTTCAATAAAATGTGAGTGCGCAAAGATGCGAATAGAAATAAGACAAGCACTCACGAGACAAACTTGGAGCCACCAAAGAATTATAGATAATCTTCTTCTTTTAGTCTCGACTCCAACATATGGAGTTCAAGCATTCCATACGGACCAACACTGCAAATATAACTCAAAGCACACATTAGTCCATAGAGATTGTCATTAATTACCAAAACAACATATGGGGGCAACCATGCTCTTTCAGACCTGAACCTTTACAAGTTAATTTGCGGCAATAAACAATATTCTCAATCTGATGCTAAACATGAAAAGCTATACAATAAAACACAAAGTAACTTATATGAGCCATGGAAATGGATTTACCTTGTCGTCAAGATAGTTATATGAGCTTGGTTGAAATAGTACCATCCACTAAGGAACCAAATAATAGCATCATGTTTGCACAACTTTTTGATGAAAAATAAAGAGAAACAACCTGTGAAGCAAAGATTAAATGAATGCTTGGGGCCTTTCTCTGTCTAATTGCTTCTTCCTATGTAAACCTACAACTCAATACATGAGATTGGTCAGTTAACATTTTTTTGAAATAGTTTATTTGCTCAGTTGACTCGACGGTGTGTTTGATGTGCAGCATAGGTAGCTAGTTCAGCATGGATGTTATATAGGGACAACATTTTAACTCATTCCCAGAATTTGTTAGTTGGCTTTATCCAAGAACTTCACTACAGAAGATGTAGAAACTGGCATTAACGTGGGTACACCTTTCGGGTGTGCCACCATGGACTACCCTGGTGCGGAAGAGAATAAAAGGCCCATCTGTCATCAGGCCCAGGAAGGAGGCCCCGAAGGAAAGATTCAGAGATATTAGGTCGGCAGGCCCTGATGTAAACCTAGTCGGTAACGAACCCGAGACCCAGTCCCACTATTTAAGGACTGGGAGGGCCGCCGACCTAGGGTACGTTCATACTCACCACCAGAAACCCTAGCGAGATCGAATCTCGCGATCTCGCCATTGTAACCCATCT
The DNA here is from genome assembly GCA_012064385.1 of Puccinellia tenuiflora. Classification (NCBI taxonomy): domain Eukaryota; kingdom Viridiplantae; phylum Streptophyta; class Magnoliopsida; order Poales; family Poaceae; genus Puccinellia; species Puccinellia tenuiflora. The sequence goes on along the minus strand of QRDG01000534.1, from coordinate 1,053,685 downwards.
GTAAACTCATCATCATTAATACCAGACAAGCAGGACGTAGGGCTTTTACCTTCGGGGGCCTGAACCTGGGTAAATCTCTCTTGTCAGCCGACGAATCCACCAGTACCACCATCTTCTTCTCCTATTCTCTCAACCCGAGGATGTCATCCGAGGGATTTGGCGTGGTAACCCCACGTCAATTGGCGCCGTCTGTGGGAAAGACTGGTGCTGGATCTACGGGTTCGGCGGCTTCATCAGCGACCATCGGCGACTCGCCGGATCTGCAATAGCCGATCTACTTCGGCTCCCTGGGTTTTCACCCGCACTCGCCGGTTGTGCAATCGGCCTTCGAGGACCTGCAAACTGGCGTGGAGACGAGCTTTGGCAAGCTGCGCTTCTACGTCAACAAGTGGGGCACGCTCCGTCTCACGGACGCACCTCCCTCTGCATCGGAGGAACCCGCCGCTTCATCGACTTCATCGGCGGAAGTCGCAACTTCATCGACTTCATCGGTGGACATCCTGTCACCCCGCGCAGATTTCGCGGAGGGAACGCTCGACGAACCTACATCACCTTTGGTCGCAGCACTGCGATCTACATCGCCAACCGGCGACTTCGCGCGCACGACCGAGATGCCGATCGTGCCATACATCTCATCTACTCCGTCAAGCCCTGCGTACTCCACCAGTGGAGCCTCGGCACCCTTCGAGTCCGCCTCCAGTGTCGACTCCGACGATCAGACGTCGTATCTCTCGCCGATCGAGGTATACATGACGGTGCCTGCAGGAGGAGGAGCATCAGGACCCGGGGAAACGGCCGCGGCAGGAGCCACAACTGCCGCCGCCGCCGCCGCAAGGACGGCAGCCGCAAACACGGAGACCGGAGTGAACGCTCCGCCTAACAAGGGCGAACAACCGAACTACCCATACGTCGTCACCCTGCAGAATGGGCGGACGCAGCTTTACATCAATCAGGCTATGGGTGAAAAAGCAATCAAGGCTGTAGCAGATGGCCAACCGGCAGCCGACGCCACACCAGAAGACCTGGCATGCTACCAGTACCTGCTGTGGCAAGAAAGCCTCAAGCTGGAAGCCACGAGGGCGGAGCTGGCGGAGCGCAGAAGGCAGGCCAGCATATCGAGTGCGCGGCGGGCAGGTCTGTCCGTCCAATCTTCAGGGCGATCCCGTGACCCCCAAGCACAGCCTCGGTACTTGCGGATACCAGAGGCAGATCGGAACAACGTCACCCGTAATTTGGAGGCGTCCTTTATGTCTGTGGACGAGCAGGGAATCCCTATCCCCAAGACTGCTTCCGGTGTCCTAATGTCGGTGGCCACATACCTGCAGGCTACACAGCCGCTAGAGAGCGATCCGCGGGCATCCCTGCATCGCCAACAAATCAAGTTCCTCAGCACAATGGGGACGACATTGGTACCTGAGGAGCCACAACCAGCTGCAATCATAGCAGCTGGCAACAACACGGTTAATCGCCGCCAGTCAAGCCCGCGGCGGGAGACAAGAACTCGAGAATCGGGCGACCGTACCCGAGATCGAGAAAACCGCGTCACACGCGGCAACAATGAGCGAGCAGCTCCAGAAGAAGACAATCGCGTCACCCGTGACCGGCGAAACCACGGTAATCGCGGGCACGAGGGACGCTACCAACTCACCGAGGGCGAAGATGCGCGCAATGCCATCACGCATAACAAGGTCACCAGGAACCGCTCCAGGCGAGCAGTTCAAGAGGAAGAAAGCGACAGCTCGTCGTCCGATGACGACTTCGAGCCCTGCGGCGCACTATGCTTCAGTCGACGCATCCGGGAGACCAGAATGCCGAAAGGATTGAGGCTAACCTCGGAAACCCCGAAGTATGATGGCTTGCAAGAACCGTCCGCCTGGCTGGAGGACTACCTGACGGCGGTAACCTGCCAAAGAGGATTGACGTCTACTGCCATGCAGTACATACAACTCATGCTCTCGGGATCGGCTCGAGCCTGGCTTAAGAGCCTACCGAGAGGCGCATACACCTGCTGGGAAGACTTCAAAGAGGACTTCGTCCGCAACTTCATCGGCACGTACAAGAGACCCGCCTCATTCGAGAAACTGCGAGCCTGCAAGCAGCGTGAAGATGAGACGTTGCGCGAGTACATCCAGCGTTGGACTCTCCTCCGCAACGCGGCGGAGAAGATATCGGAAGACAACGCCATATACGCATTCACCCGAGGAGTCTATCGGGTTGAGCTCCGGGAGACGTTTGGTCGAGTAAAGCCCAAGACCATTGCCCACCTCATGCAGATAGCCAATGAGTGGGCGGATGGCGAAGATTCTATACGTAATGAGCGCGCCGGCACACCTGGCGTCAACGGCGATCAAGGCTCTTGGAGTCGCCGTAACAGCGACCGCCGTCGCAAGAGGAAGTCGCATGTCTACGAGGACACGGAGGGCATGGAACTCGTGGCGGCAGGCTTTCCTGACAGCCGCGAGCAAAGAAACCGTGACGACAGTCGCTATGAGCACGATAGTCGAACAACTGGTTATAAGAGCAGCAAGGAAGTCAAGCGCGAATGGCGACCGCGAGAGTCACGAGGTGGTCGAGCTCCACGGCCTCCCCCAACGTTCCACACAACGTTATGAAATAAGAAGGCTCGCAATTAAGAAGAAATAACGACAGTGAAATTGTTACACACGGAAGATGGCATTACCTTTCCTTATGAATCCAGTACAACTCTAAGCCTAGATTTGCCATTTGTCTTCTATTGGCTGTGACTCGATTCGTTTTAGGCAAGGAAGACATTTGGCCCTGAAACCACATTAAATTAGGTATTGAGCTTCTATCACTTATACAACATTGGTTAAATACTTAATACCAATATCGGATCATGAAAGCCAAATAGTACATAGAAGTAGATCATATGGCCTTCAGCCTGAACATTAATTTCCCATTGACTACTGATAGTACCTAGGACGTCATGTTATTTTTCATTCAAACAATCATATGAAAATGAAATTCGGCTGGTGAATCCTGCCACATTGTACTTATTTTTCCTATCAAACTTAAGTGACAGGATGCTTGTTGACACACGAACACGTCACATGTATCCTCGGCGTCGAGCGCGATACGCAAGACACGTCGCCGAAGGAGGCTCACCGGAAGCGCGATACGCAAGACAATCCGGCGAGCGCTTTTGAGAACCCGAAACCCCATGCGGCCGGGAGAGACCCCGTCTGGACGCGCGGTGGTGATGGGCTGCCCTAGGTCGATTCGCTCGCCCCTAGGACTTCGTAGATCGAAGCTCTCCAACACGAAGAACGCCGACGAATGAGAAGCAGAAAACTAGGGTAGAAGATGAAAAGTTTGTAGATTGGTTTTACGATTGTGTGTTGTCACTCAACCGGCCGTCACCCCTCATGTATATAAGAAGCGGCTGGACTTCCCGTGCAAGGAAAGGTTTGGATTCACGTCCAAAAACCCTAATTTGGGTCCAACTCGGATGGGCTGAACCGAACTTTCCAAAACTGTTCGGTCTGAAACTGTCTGCACCTTGCGGGTCGTTTTAGAGGCAGTAAAGGACCTCGGATAAAGTTCACGTAAAAGACAAAGTTGTTCGTCTCGAACAAACGAAGAACTTTCATTTTATACGTTTTTCCATATGACATCATCTTGACCCCTTAAATTCAGTCGGAAGCAATTTGATTCGTTTTCAGCCTTCCCAAATCCTGCTCGTCCGAGGACAGAGCATGTCTATGGTAGGGCGGCCTAATTATGCCCAGCGCTTCTGCCTGCTCGCCCGAGGACATGTCCACAGTATTTTGGCTCCACAAGTTGCATATAACCTCGGATTGAGATGATCCAAAAACCAAAGTTGTTTGTCTCGATAATACACAACTTTCGTTCACACTATTTTTCCATTTGAGGTCATCTTGATATCATCTCTTTGTGAGCCCAAATAAGTCGTCAACACATGCCCCCCTGTTTTTTGGCAAAGCTTGCGTGCCAAAAAATAATTTGTGCCTCTTTTGTCCTAAGGACGATGTCAACACTCCATCGGCCATATGTGCTAAGGGCGATATATATATATATATATATATATATATATATATAGGTCAGCTATTCTCGAACTAGTTCTAGAATAGCTATTCTAGAACCAATTGTGAACTTCCGTGGCAGAGTAGATGGACTTCATTCAACCGCTTATCGGAATGAGACATGTGATATACCGTTGGATAGCTATGGAAATTACGAAACTTTTTCATTTTCACAGGTTTTCGAAATTAGTTACGGTTTTTAAAGAATTTCAAATATACTATCACTATTTTCGCGTCCGTACCGTATTTTGGTCGCCATTTTCAAACCGTTTATCGGATTGATGCATATGATACGCCGTTGGAAAGCTATGAAAAAGCCGCAACTTTGTTATCTCACGCATTTTTTCGAAATTCCTTACGGTTTAAGAGCAGTTTTAAAAATACACTATCACTATTTTCGAGACCGTACGGTATTTTGATCGCCATTTTCAAACCATTTGTCGGATTGATGCAAGTGATACGGCGTTGGAAAGCTATGAAAAATCCGCAACTTTGTTATCTCACGCAGTTTTTCGAAATTCCTTACGGTTTAAAAGCAGTTTTAAATATACAAAATTCTGTTGTTTTAGAATTCTCGTTTTTTCTGAACTTCCAACTTCGCATGTGTGAACTTCATCCCGACAAATATGTGAACTTCTTCCCGACACGTATGTGAACTTCTTCACGGAGCACCGGATGAACGTGGTACGTCATGTTTTCGACGTGTTTTGATTTTTTTACCTGTTTGATTTTCGTACTCGGACCATTTTTGAACTTCCCTCTGTCACGAAAGTGAACTTTTATGTGAGACGTAAGTGAACTTCCTAACGGAGCATCAGACAAGCGTATTATGACACAGTTATTTGATTTTTCGTAATGTTTTTTCCATAGTGCACTTCATATCCTTCACACGACACGCAAGTGAACTTCATTTTTTTTTGCGAACGAACATCATGTTTTTTAGCGGTTATTTTTAGCGGACCATCTTTTTTCCCGAACTTCTCGTGATTATGTAAGTGAACTTCATATAGTTTTTAATTCCACAAGTGAACTTTCAAATAAAGAAAAGCAAACTTTGTGACAATATTTGGTAGGTGGACTTCTAAATTTTGGTAGGTGAACTTCTAAATTTTGAAGAGCGAACTTCGACGGCATGCACTTCCCACTTCTGAACTTCCCACTTCGCATCTGTGAACTTCTTCCGAACACATAAGTGAACTTCTTGACGGAGCACCAGAAGCACGTTCTCCGTCATGTTCTTGACTTCTTTGATATTATTTTTTTGACCTGTTTGATTTTCATACCCGAACCATTTCTGAACTTCCCTCTGTCACGAAACTGAACCTCTACGGGAGACGTAAGTGAACTTACTCACGGAGAATTAGACGTGTACTATATCACGGTTTTGAATTTATTTGATTTTTCGCAATGTTTTCCAAAGTGAACTTCACATCCTTATACGTCCTCTTGATTTAAGAAAGGTAAACTTTCTTTTATCAACAAATTGAACATCTTATTTCTTCTAACACGGGAGTTATAATTAGTCTAAAGTGAACTTCTGATTTGTTCGAAGCGAAGTCTGACAAAATAAATTTACTCATGTGTTTGACATGAACTTCTAGTGCTGCTGGATCCGCCGATGCATGGACCTTCCCGAATAAAATGGTAAACTTCATACACAAAAAATGTGAACTGTGTCCTTATCAACAGAGTGAACTTTTTTTTTTGCCGAGTGAACCGTCCCTGCTTGTCTTAAGTGAGTTTTTTCCCTGCTTTTCTTAAATCCGACGAAATTCCTACCAAAAGTGGAACATCCGTGATTTAAATTTCACTCCGTATTTTTACTGAGTGAACATCTAGTAGGAAAATTAAATAAGTGAATATATGAAACACTGCATTATGTACAAGAGAATGGTGAAGTTCAGTCTAGTAAAATGAGTTGCCAAACCTGTGACAAGTGGACTTTTTTACATCAGGAAAGGGACTTCAAACAGTGGAAAATCTGAACTGCAGAAACAAGTGGACTGAACTTTCATGGTTTTCTCGTTGCTACGTCCGCGACATTAGGTACTAGCAGAGTACTAGTGCACTTGTGAGATTGCGAGGCACAGGAGCAGCAAAAAGAAAACCAAGTAAAATGAGTGTAGTTCAGTTCGCATCAACAAACCACTTCACATCAGTTCAGAAAGTATAGCCAGTAGCAATTTTGTCTCTGAACTTCACGTATTATCGCTTCTAACTGTACTTTGCTCTGTAACTGAACTGCACGCTGTCGTGTGTTGATGAGTTTCAGAGTAGAGAATCAGGAGGATGGAGGCCGGCGAGCAGTGGAGGCCGGGGTGCCGCGCGTGTCGGAGGATGGACGAGCCGGTGGGGCTCACCGGGTAGCAGGGCCATGGAGAGGCGAGTCACGGTGGGCAGCAGGGTCGGCGTCGAGGCGAGGCGTGCCTGCTAGCAGGGTTGGCGGCGGGTCCCTATGCGGCGCTCGGAGGAGGCCGACGACGCCACGCACGGATGGGAGAGCCAGCGGGGCGCCGCCATGATGCTCCGATCTAGGGACGGCGGGGCGCCTATGGGATCTGGCGGCTCGCGGGGAGGTGTAGGGCGCCGCCGACGAGCTGCAGGGAAGGGGCCACCCGACGAGTTGCGGAGGTGGGGGTCCTCCCGCGGGGCGAGCAGGGGGGCCTCGAGAGGCGGCGCGAGGAGGTCCTCCCTGCCGGCATGTGGCGGAGGTGGGAGTCCTCCCGCGGGGGCGCCGCGTGGGGCGTAGGTCGTGGACCCTCCCGGCGGAGGAGCACGACCGAGGTCGGGTGCTCCCGAGCATCGCGGGCGGAGGTCGAGGAAGAGTACGACAGCTCGCCTGGGAGGAGGGAGGGCCGACGGCGGTGCGCGAGGTGGAAGGATGGTCGGCGGCAGCGCGCGCGGTGGAGGGGAGGGCCGACGGCGGCGCGCACGAGGTGGAGCAATGGGCGGGACGGCGCGCGAGGTCGTGGGAGGGAGGCGGCGGGAGGACCTGGCGGTGGCATCTGGCGGAAGGAGGTCGCGCCGGTCGCGTGCGGTGGATAGGAGGAGGCGGCGGCCGCGCGCGGTGGAGAGGGGGCGCGGGCAGAGCGGGCTCGCCGGCGTGCCATGATTTCTGGTCGTACGCGGGTGTGGTTGGTGGGGTGGGTTCGGGACGAGTGGGGAAGAAGGTGGTTGGGTCTGGGTTGGTTCGGGATAAGAAACTAAGTAGGATTAGGGGGTTCCAGAATAAGCTTATTCTAGAACTCTTAAGGGGGTTTCAGAATAGTCCTGCTCTATATATATATATATATATATATATATATATATATATATATATATATATATATATATATATATATATATATATATATATATATATATATATATATATATATATATATAGCCAGCTACCCACCCGGGTAGCTACGCATGCTAATCTAACCATTGAATCGCCTCCATAGAGATAAAGGGAGCACTGAAATTTAACGTCTCGTACGTAACACCGTTCACCCATAGCGAAACTGTAGCCACCATATCCCTTGATCCTGTCCCCACGTCCCGTACGACCGCCTTCACCTCCCGTATCGTCCCCTCTTTCAGTCATTCTCGACCCGACCCAGCTCCCACCCGCCTCTCCACCTCCACCCCGAGCCACATTCCTCTCACCTCCGGCTCCATTCGTGATCGACTCCGGCGGGGATAGATTAGTCCGGCGGGCGCCCGGCTACCTGCGCGCGAGGAGGCCGCGTTGCGTCGGGAAGGGATGCCGCGACGCCGGATCTTGGGTTGAATCCGGGCATGTTGGCCCCAAATCCGAGCTCCCTAGTTCTGGATCTTGCTATGGATTTAATTTTTTGTTTGTTCGTTGGACTTCTTGTTTCGGATCTAAAGTTGGTGGAGATTTCTTGTTCTGAATCTTGTTCCGGTGGAGATTTATTGTTCTGGATCTTATCCGGATCCTGCAGACCCCCATTTCAATTCGTGTATATTTTCTGGAACTAGGGACCTCGGATTACTAGATATGATTTGGTTAATGCATGTATCCGAAATTTTCTGGATCATGTGATTGTGATGCGAATGCTCTGGATCTTGTATGCATGAAATCTTCTGGTAAAATACTTCCGTGTATTTTATCTGGAACTAAGGAGCTCGTTCCAATCTTTGTTGTTCATCCAACTTGCATTATCCAATTTTTGTCCGTTGATTAGGAAATACTTCCGTGCATTAATTAGGAAAGATTCTTGCCTAATGTTGTTGAGCAATCAGCGAACGAAAGAAATGATTTGATTATGGCAATAATCTTAGGGTAACCAGTTTATTTCCATATTATTTCTGAAGCGTTCAAATAAGAAAAAAAAAATAGAATCCCAAATGTATGTTGGACTTCTGTTTCTTACAATTGCAGCACACCAAGGGCAGGGCGATGATTCATGCGGCCATGGGTTTTTCTTTGGTCTGGCTTGATGTACATTTTTTTCTTGGTTCGTTTCTCTCCTTGGTGCTTATTGCCCACAATTTTTTTGTGTTTGATGTTTTTTTTGTATTTGTTCATCTTATAACAAAGACTTGTTTGGTTCTCAGATTGAACATGCTTTTGACGGTGCCAAGCGCGACCAAAACGAGGGTGAGCTCGAGAATCGACCAGAAGGCCAGAGCTACTATTTTGCAGTTGACAAGCTTGCCACCATGCTACTGTGACCGAATTGGGACCAAGGTTTTTTCCTTGTTCAGTTTGTGTCTCTCGGCATCTACAGTTAGTCTGCAATGTCCAACCAGGCGTGCAGTTTTTGCTTATCAAAATCTTTTGTTCTTTTATTTTTTCCAATTCGTTACTTATCAGAAATCATATTGTGCAAGAAATTATTCCACTTTTCGATGTCCCAATTTCTCAGGTTGCGAAGTGTCTTCTTAATCTTTTTGCTTGCGAGAAAAGTGTCTCGATAATTCGGTACATGCTCTAGCCATGTACTTGTGTTTGTTTACGTAGAGCTAATTGCAGCAAGATTTAGATGGTTAAAATTTGTGGAAGCATGCAATTTGTGGTTGATTCAGGAAAAAAAATACACTTCGGATCGGCCATTTTTTTGTGATGAAGACACAATTTGTGTCAAAATTTTCTGGATACTATAAAATCATGTTATCCTTGCTGTCTTCAAATTGTTTGTACAAGGTTTTCTGTTACTGCTATATATTTTAGGTTTCTTGATATGATAGTGTGACAATGCAGACGTCGATTGAAGCCACCCTAATAAGTTTACTCACATCACGGCCACATGATATCTCCTATTTTTGAACAGTGTGATTATAGGCGAAGACTACACTTTGAATCGACCACATAATAACCTGCCACGGAAAAGACGACGAAGACACACACTTCGCTGTGGGGGCACCAAAACCAGCCCTTCCCCGCACATAAATTATAGGCGAAGACTACACTTTGAATCGATCACCGCTCACTGACATAGAAATGCCGTGACATTCATTACCAAAAAAAAAGACCATGGACTGTGGACTCCACATCTAAATCTCCACAACCACACAAAAAGCACCGGCACCCACAATTCAAATTCCCATGATGAAAACAACAACTGGTACATGTCACGGAGGGTAGGAACTCCGTTAACACTCGTCAAGTGCAAGCAACACTATCTACAACAGCCAAACGCAATGAGATCGTGTACTCTCTATATCCAACGGTGAACAGGCTATGCACAGCTACCCACCATGGTAGAAAATCCGCGTTGATATATATATATATATAGAGCAGGACTATTCTACAACCCCCTCTTAAGAGTTGTAGAATAGCTATTCTACAACCCCTCCTAATCACCTTCTAAACTCGAGCCCGACCCATCCTAAAGACCTTCTGCCCGCACCCACCCGCACCCACCCGACCCACCAGCTCCCTTCGATCCAAACCGTCCGCACCCCACCGGCGGCAGCCAACCACCGGGAGCTCCGCCGCGCGCACGCCCTGGGAGCTCCCCCTACCTTCGCCGCTTGCACTCCCCGGAGGGCCCCAACCTCAGCCGCGCACCGCCCTAGAGGATCACCTGACCTCCACAGCTGCCGCATGATGCGCCCCCACCACCACCACCGCGCGCCGCCGGGAGGCCTCCCACCTCCACCGTGCGCCGCCCACCGGGACCTCCACCGCAGGCCGCCCTGGGAGGGCCCCGTCCTCCGCCGCTTGCCACCCACCGGAGGGCCCCCGACGTCCGCCGCGCGATGCCCCGGGAGGTCCCTGACCAGTGCTACGTCCTTCCTGGGAGGGCCCCGACCTCCACCACGCGAGATTCGATCCAGGTGCCCCGCCCTTACTCCAGCGCGTCGCCCGACCTCCGCCCCGCCTCCATCTAGTCCGGCTCCGACTCCGGTGGCGACCTCTGCCTTCAATCGCGCCGCCGGTGGCGGCCACTACCTTCCACCGTGCGCCGTCGGGAGCGTCCTTCGCATCCCACCGCGCACCGCCGCGAGCGGCCTTCGCCTCCACACCCGCCTCCCTGCGTCGTTGGCAGGATCCACCACCGGCGACCCGACCTCCTCTGCGCGGCTTTCTCCACCACCGGCACGAGGAACACGGTGAGCGATTCCACTCCGGCATCAGCCGGCTCACCATCATGTCTCCTGAATCGTCGGCGGAATTCCACGGTCGAGGACCACCAAGGACTAGACGGATGACCTGCGGGATGTAGCAGAAAGGTGGAGTTGATTTCCACAGGTGGAGCTCACTTCTTGGTTGCTTCCCTGAGAAGACTCTGAACTTGCTTCGAGAGGAGTTCACTGCATCTGTGTAGGAGTGTTCATTGTTTAGTGTTGCAGCAGTTCTCTGAGTTGTGTGTTGTATATGTAAACTGTATCAGGAAGTTTGAGGAGTGTTCCTTCTCTATCTTTTTTTGGCAGCACCAAGCAGTTCACTTGGTTATTTTGATCTGTTTGATTTGGCTTAAGATGGAGTTCGTCTTCCTGTCAAAAAAGAAGTAAAATGTCTGCAGCTCACTTGTTTATGTTTAGTTAGTTCACTCTTTCAGAGTCAAAAAATAATGCATTAGTGTAGTTACTTTGTGTAAAAATCTTGTTTAAGGCGAAGTTCATTTTTACTACCGAGTAAAGTTCGTTTCGTTCTCTGTAGGAGTTAGCTTCATTGGTAAAATATCACTTTTTAGGCCAAGTTCACTCCTACTACAGGAAAGTTCATTTTTTATTCTATAGGAGTTAATTCTATTTTAAATAAATTGGATGATCGCAAATAGATTAATTGGACAATATTTTGAAGTTCACTCCTCCATGTTGGACAATATTTCGAAGTTTAGAAAAAAAATGATGGTTCACTTATGTGTTCGGAAAAATGGTGTTCTGAACTACTGAACTATCGGCGGAATTCCGTATGCTCAGCAAAGTTGCTGTAAAAACCATGTTTTAGGCGTAGTTCATTTTTACTATCGTGTAAAGATCATTTACTTCTCTGGAGGAGTTAACTTCGTCGGTAAAAAAAATCAATGTTTATGCCAAGTTCTCTTCTGCTGCGGGGAAAGTTCACTTTTTTATTCTACGGTAGTTAATTCTATCTTATAAAAGTTTGATGATAAAAAGATTAAATATAACTTGGTTGTAAGAATTTTTTGAAGTTCACTCTTCCCTGTAGGAAAGTTCGCGGTCTCTTCTCATAAAGTTCGTTATGTCTAAAGTAAAAAAAACTCTATTAAGAAAAAGCAGGGAAAAAACCAACTTAAGAAAAGCAGGGATGGTTCAGTCTGCAAAAAAGGTTCACTCTGTAAACAAGGACAGTTCACATTTTTTGTGTATGAAGTTTACTATTTTTATTCGGGAAGGTCCATGCATGCAGCGGCAGATCCAGTGACGCCAGAAGTTCACGCCAAACACATGAGAATTTTCATTTTGTCGGAGTTCACTTTGAACAAATCGACGGTTCACTTTGAACAAAACGGCAGTTCACTTTAGACCGCGAGAGAAATCTGTTTTTAAACGCATTGGATGTTTCCTTTTATTTAGGGGTTCACCCTTGTAAAAGTTTGAAGTTCAATCTATGTAAATCTGAAGTCCACTTCGAATTTATTTTGTCAAAGTTCGCTTTGAACAAATCAGAAGTTCACTTTAGACCGCGAGAGAAATCCATTTTGAATACATTGAATCCATTGTAAATCTGAAATCCCACGAAGTTCATTTTCAACGATACAACTGAGAGGTTCACTATTATGGTCAGCCGAGATGTTCATTTGCTAAAATTCTATGAAGTTCACTTATGTGACGAGCGAAGTTCAGGAAAATTATGGTCAGCCGAGATGTTCATTTGCTTAATTCTGTGAAGTTCACTTATGTGACGGGTGAAGTTCACTTCGAATTCTTTGGAAGTCCAGAGAAAACGAGAATTCCAGAACAACATTATTATGTAAATTTAAAACTGCTCTTAAACCGTAAGAAATTTCGAAAAAATGCGTGAGATAACAAAGTTGCGGATTTTTCATAGCTTTCCAACGGCGTATCATTTGCGTCAATCCGATTAACGGTTTGCAAATGGCGACCAAAATACTGTACAGTCGCGAAAAAAGTGTTCGTATATATGAAATTCTTTAAAAAACCGTAACTAATTTCGAAAACCTGTGAACATGAAAAAGTTTTGTAATTTCGATAGCTATCCAACGGTATATCATATGCATCATTCCGATAAGCGGATCAAAAATCGCACTAAAAAATTTTCCGGCGAATGTGGAGAATCAGTGTGTTCCGTCAGGAAGTTCACATTTACAGCATGTGGAGTTCACAGTTGTGACGCGTGAAGTTCAAAAGTGTTGTAGAATAGTTATTCTACAACTGGTTGTAGAATAGCTGAGATATATATATATATATATATAGAAACCCTATTTGACACCCAGGGTACAGAATAACTTATTTTGCACCCACCATTTTTTTTACGTTGTTACATCAATAAATTATGTTGCATATGTAAATATTTACGTCATATTGACCCACAATAGAAAAAACCGACATAAAAAATGAGTTAAAATGACGTAAAAGTCATAAAACAACATAAATAAGTGTATTTTTGTCGTATTTTTGCAACATCACGTAAATAATTTTTTTTGACATTTATATTTTTTCTTACGTTCTCCTTTACTTAATGCATAAGACAAAATTTACGTCACGTAAAAATCATATGCGATTGTAAAGATATAGGGTGGGTGTAGAATAACTATTCTACTCCCTGGGAGTCAAATAGCGCGACCCTATATATAGATATATATATATATATATATATATATATATATATATATCGGCCATATGTATGTTTTAAGCTTCTTGCCACACACTCAGGTAGAACTTCTTTAGATACCTCCGATTGAGAGCTCGGGGCAGTAAATCTCCCGCCATAGATTCCACAAAATAAGAATTTCCAGGAACCACTCTTACGATCTTGAAAGGATCCTCCCATCTTGGAGACCATTTGCCGAATTTTCTGTCTTTCGACCCAACTGGCAGAATTACCTTCCAGACGAGATCGCCAACCTGAAAGGTCTTCAATTTCACTTTCTTATTGTAAGCTCTTGCAACCCGCAGCTTGTCTTTCTCTATGTCCTTCAAAGCAACCAATCGTTTATCAGCGACTTCATCAATATTGTCCATCATCAGATTATGAAAATCAGTTGCCGATAAATCATTTTGTTTGGCTAATCTCAAAGCAGCCAAATTCACCTCCACGGGTAAAACGGCTTCTTGTCCGTATACAAGTTCATATGGAGTTACCTTTGTCGCACCATGCCTTAAAATTCTGTGTGCCCACAAAGCTTCGGACAACACCTCATGCCATCTCATTGGATGATCTTCGATCTTCTTCTTGATCAATTTGATTAATATTTTATTGCTAGACTCGGCTTGTCCATTAGCTTGGGCATAATATGGAGATGAACTGAGCATTTTTATTTTATAGGATTCGGCAAACTCCTTCACTTCTTTTGCCATAAATGATGTACCTTGATCCGTAGTCAAAGTTTGCGGAATACCGAATCTATGTATAATATGCTCAGTTATGAATTTGATTACCTCTGTATGGGTCATATTTCTGAGAGGTACTGCTTCAAACCACTTGGTGAAATAATCGGTGGCCACCAATACGAACCGATGCCCCTTTGAAGAAGAAGGATGAATCATACCTATGAAATCCAACCCCCAACATCTGAATGGCACTACTAGGAAACTAGCTATAGGTGAAAACTCATTTTGTGGCGCACCAAATAGGAATGCGCCACAGAAATATTTTCTGTGGCGCACCAAATAGCCATGCGCCACAGAAAATTGGAATTCTGTGGCGCATGGGTCTGGATGTGCCACAGAAATGTTGCTTTCTGTGGCGCATGGGCCTAGATGCGTCACAGAAAGCCACATTTCTATGGCGCATCTTGACCCATGCGCCACAGAAATATGGTGGCCCCGCCACCAATGATTGGGTGGGTGCCCTTTCTGTGGCGCATGGGTCTAGATGCGCCACAGAAATGTAGTTTTCTGTGGCACATCAGGTGACATGCGCCACAAAAATGGTACTTTCAGTGGCGCATGGGGCACCATGCGCCACAGAAATGGTGAAATCAGATCACACACCCCCCCGGTGGATCGCCTTTTCAGTTTTGCAAACAAGAAAAGAAAATGATAAAAAATTCAAAAAATAAAATCCTTTGAGATATAGTTAGGTTGTAGTGTCTAGTAGGTATAGAAATTTTGAAATATGAATTTTGACTTTTTTCCCAAAGTAGGTGAAAAATATTAAAACGGCCATAACTTTTGCATACGACGTCGAAAAAATACGTTTAATACCTTAAAAAAACTAGAGAAAGTTTCCGAACCGCCCTCACCGGGGTTCACCCGGTTGGACTTTTCTCAGATTCTCAAAATTCCAAAAGAAAAAAGTTATGGCCAACAAAAGAATTTTTCCAGCAAAATAAAAAAATAAAAATAATAAAAAGACAATTTTGTGGCGCATATGTAGCCCATGCGCCACAAAATTGTGGGATTCAAATTTTGAATCCCGCCGACGCCCCCTTCTCCCTGCATTTCTCCTCTCCTCTTCTCTCCTTCTCTCCTCCACTTCTCCTCTCTCCTTCTCCTCTCCCCTTCTCCTCTCCCCTTCTCCTCCCTCCTCCTTCTCCTCTCCTCCACATCTTCTCTCCTCCTCCTCCTCCTCTCCTCCACATCTTCTCTCCTCCTCCTCCTCCTCCTCCTCCTCCTCCTCCAGCCCCACCCCGGCGACCTCCTCCACCTCCGGCGACCTCCTCTACCACCCCGGCGACCTCCTCCACCCCGGCGACCTCCTCCACCACCCTGGTGACCTCCTCCTCCACCTCCACCTCCGGCGACCTCCTTCTCCACCCCGGCGACCTCCTCTGGCGACATCCTTCTCCTCCTCCACCATCTCCGGCGACCCCCATCCTCCACCCACGGCAACACGACCTCCGACGAGCTCCGACAAAATTAAGGCGAAATTCCGGCGGCTAGATCTAGATCTGGCCGCCCTTTTTTTTAAATTCAAAACAAATTCTGTGGTGCACGGTAGTGGGATGCGCCACTGAAATATTTCTGTGGCGCATGGTAGTGGGATGCGCCACAGAATCTTGGCATTTCTGTGGCGCACCACCGGCATGCGCCACAGAAATATAATTTAGTGGCGAGAATTCTGTGGCGCATCCCACTTTTTCCAGGATGCGCCACAGAATTCCAAAAAGGTGCGCCACTAATAGGCCTTTCCCTAGTAGTGTGGCCACGGCTTTATAATAGGATTCATCATAACAGCTGGGGCCAACTGGATATCTCCAAACTTCTGACAAGACTCACATCCTTTATAGTACCTGAAGCAATCATTAATCATCGTCGGCCAATAAAATCCTGCCCGTCGCAATAACCACTTCATCTTGTGCACCGACTGATGAGTTCCACATATGCCTTCATGTACCTCTCCCATAGCAACTCTCGCTTGGTCTTCATCCAAGCACTTCAACATAATGCCGTTCACTGTTCGGCGATATAGATCATTATCTATCAATGCATATTTGAAAGCCATCCACCGAACAACCCTGTCCGTCCTCTTGCTAGGATCCTGCAAATATTCAATAATAGGTTTCCTCCAATCTACATGTGTACCTGCACTAGATCCTTCATTAACAACCGAATCAATGGGATTCAATTCGGCTTCATTTGTATTAGCAAAAGCAAGCATCGGCTCATGAGATATATGAAACATACCACGACTAACATGGTAGCCAGATGCTTGTTGTGCTAGCTCATTTGCAACCCAGTTATCTTCTCTAGGTATATGATAAATGTTAAAATGATCCAAAGTGGAAATTACATCTAAACACCTATCAAGATAAACATTAAGTGATTCGTCGAGACATTGGAAAACCTTGTTTACTTGCTGCACTATTTGCAACGAATCACCAAAAGCCTCAATATGTGTAGCATCTACAGCAATTAACTGTTCTAGCCCGAATAGTAAAGCTTCATATTCGGCTTGATTGTTTATGCAAAAATACTCTAAGCGGCAAGAGGCTTCAAAAATAGCACCATGAGGGGATACATAAACAACACCAACACCCTGGCCATCGCTACAAACTGAACCATCAAAGTATAACCTCCATGGTACTAAAGAGACAAGGTCAATATTAATATCATGCTCATTGTCAACCCGATGTTCAACAATAAAATTAGCAATGATTTGGCCTTTCATGGATTTCAACGACTTGTAAGCCAAATCATACTCAATTAAAGCGTAAGCCCATTTACCGATTCTACCACTAAGAATCGGTCTATGCAACATGTATTTGATAACATCGGTTTGACAAGCTACTATGCACATGCTAGACAATAAATAATGCCTTACTTTGGTGCAAGCATAAGCATAATTTCTCGATGAATGTATACCTTGTTTCAGCATCCAATAAACGCCGACTCAAATAAGTGACAACGCGTTCCTTCCCTTCGGTCTCTTGTGTCAAAACAACACCAATAACTCCTTCCTCTGCAGCAATATAAAGCCTAGAAGGCTCTCCATGTTTGGGTGCTCTCAACACCGGAGGAGTAGACAAACAAATTTTGATATTCTCAAATGCTTCTTGCTGTTTTGCCCCCCAAATAAAATTGTCATCACTCTTTGACTGAAGGATGGAGGTAAATGCACTAACCTTCCCTAACAAATTTACTATGAACCGCCTCAAATAATTGACCTTGCCAAGGAATTTCTGTATATATTTCTTGCATTTTGGAGCCTGCACTTTCGGGATAGCTTCTATCTTCTTGGGATCAATTTCTATGCCATGTTGATGTATAATGAAACCCAAGAACCTCCCAGCCGATACACCGAAAGCACACTTCAAAGGATTCATCTTGAGTCCATACTTTCTCATCCTTTCAAAAGCTAGTCGCAAATCGGCTATGTGAGATTCATTAGCACTCGATTTAACAACAACATCATCAATATAGGCTTCAAGTATGACTCCAAGCAAATCATGAAAAATTAAGTTCATTGCCCTCTGATATGTGGCACCGGCATTTTCCAAACCAAAGGTCATCACCGTCCATTCGAATAAACCAACAAACCTAGGGCAGCGAAAGGCCGTTTTGAATGCATCCTCTTCGGCCATGAAAATCTGGTTGTACCCCGCATTGTCATCAAGAAAACTAATGACTTTGTGACCAGAAGCATCATTAATAAGCATATCGCTATTGGCATAGGATACTCATATTTGGGTGTAGCTCTATTCAAATCTCTGAAATCAATACACACCCTTAACTTGCCGGATCCCTTCTTCTCTACGGGCACAATATTGGAAATCCAATCAGCATACCTACGAGGTCTAATAAACTTAGCTTTTAGACCGATCTCTTCCTTGATCCGGTCATACATCTTGGGATTGAATTTCCGGGCTGGCTGTTTATAAGGTCTAAAACCAGCCTTAATCGGCAATCGATGCTCAACTAGCTCTCGGCTTAGGCCAGGCATCTCATGATACTCCCATGCAAAGCAATCAACATATTCTTTTAATAGCTCAATCAATACAACTTTATAATCGGCTTTCAGATTTTTGTTTACAAACGTCGGCCTAGGGACTGAACCATCTCCTATGTCTACTTCTAATGGATTGGCCGACGTAAAACCCTGTCCGAATTTATCCATATCATCTATTTCTTCTATGGACTCGTACATATCGTTCTCATTAGACCGATATTCAACAAGCCGCTTCTGCAACCACTCTTCATTGGGATCCATCTAGATACATATTTGGGAGCCGATGATTACCAACCAGCTTTAGAGAGACGGGCACGAAGCCATTCTTTGTAGCATTCAGGAAGTCAAAATCTGAAAGGTCGCGTCCTGTCAAGCAAGTAGCATTGGGATGTTGCCAATCCACCAATGAGTCGGCCAAAGCAACACAAACTGAGTTATCAGCATGAACAACCTCCACTTCATCATCAACCCACTGGATCAAGAACTGGTGCAAAGTAGACGGCACGCATTGGTTTGCATGGAGCCAATCACGGCCTAATATGACATTATAATTACCTTGCACCTCAGCAACAAAGAAGGCGGTGGCCAAAGTTTTGCTTCCCACGGTAAGCTCCACACTCATGACACCTTTGGCCTCTGTTTTTTCCTTGCCTTCAAACCCATTGAGCACCATGTTGGTCTTCATCAAGCCATCTTCATCCAACCCCAATTTCTTGAAGACCGAATATGGCATAAGATTTACCACAACGCCACCATCAACGAGCATCCTAGCAACCGGCGATCCGTTGATGTGTCCCTTGACATATCATGGCTTCAACTATTTCACCGGTTCTTTGGGCTTCTTGAAGATGGCGCTGTCCAGCTGCGCTACCTCCCCTTCTTCATCTACAGCACGGAATTCAGTAGGTAAGTAATACACCATATTAATATCCATACCTCCCCTGGTCGGCGTATTCTCGAAATCCACTTGCTCTTCATCATCTTCTAACATAGAAGCCAACTCTGGAATTTCATCAGTTGAGGGAGGTGTGGGAGGTAGTGTAGATGACACAACAATGCTCATGTTCTCCTCTCCGGATGGCGTAGGAACTGCCGTAATCTCCATAGGAACCATAGTCTCCACCTCCTTACGCATCCACATTTTAGCCGGTGTAGGGTGAATTTCATCAAAATATTCATCCCTCCACTTTTCTGCTTCATCCTCCACCTTCTGTTGGTTTCTCATACACTGCAGCCTCCTCTTCTTAGTTTTAGTCAATCCGGGAGGACACCACTTTGTCTGAGTGTATTTAGGATCCCTCGGCTTGGCCTTGCCTGTGCCAGCTTCATGACCATTAGCCGAGGATCTTGGTTGAATAACCAAAATAGGTTCATTAGAAGCAGCCGGTTTATCCCCAATAATCGACTCTTTGAGCTTCAACTCATGAGCACCTATCACAACAGAGCTGACATTAGCATTAGGCTCTTGTCGCTTGCCAGGCTCTGAATCTTTAGCTTATGGCGACTTAGGACGCCACATTTTCTGTGCACCATTTTTTTGAAACGACCGATTAGCATTGTTGCCAAAACGGTCTCGAACAAGACGAGTAATTTTATTGTGGATAGATTTCCTGTGAGCTGCCCATCCTGGATGAAAAGTATACATCGCCATTGGGGGCTGCATCCACCCTCCATTGAAGTAATATGGTGCGTACGCGCGGTGGTGGCACCATCCATTGACTTGGCGCCCAATTCCCATACGGCCTTGCATGTCATGGAGACCTTTCCCTTGGAGGTGACCTTGGACGCTTCATACGCAACGACCGGTTGGAGTTTGAGCCGACCGCTTCATGTGTATACTTGTTCAGCAGCATATCGAAGGTTGGCTTGATTTTCTTGTATCGTGCATTGACCTCATTTGTCTTCCACTCGCCAACCTCTGGACTCTTTGGCTTGATGAACTTGGCACGAACTTCTCCTTGCACTTGCGGTTGCCCCCCGAGTGCAGGATTTTTTACTGTGATCTTCAACTTCTCCTTGCCGTTGGGTTGCTTGCCAAGAACGATCTCCCTTCCCAAGACCTTGTCACTCTCCTTGCTGTTCCTGGGTTCACCAAGAACAACATTATCTTTGTTAGCAGATTCGGCCACCTCTGGCCGAATTAGCATTTTCTTCCCCTGCAGATCCAGAGTATTCATTAGGAATGGCTGCTTGTCAATTTGCATATCGGCAAAGCTCAATCGTCCATCATTTATAGCCGATTGTATCTGTCGTCGAAAAACATTGCAATCATTAGTAGCATGAGAAAAAGAATTATGATATTTGCAATAAGCACGCTGTTTCAACTCTTCAAACGGCGGTATAGTATGAGAGATTCTAATGTATTTATCTTTCAACATAGCATCAAATATTCTATCACATTTGGCTCCATCGAAACTAAAAACCATATCATCATCACGATTCTTGTGAATCGGCTTAAGAGCATCACAAATATAAGGTTTGTCCTTCGAGGGCCAAACAAACTCAGCAGCATAGATGTCAGCCTCATCGTCTGTATTATAACTATCATATCCAACCATATTGAGACGAGGACGATCAGATTTAGACCTATGCACATCTTTTATTTCTTTACTTTGGCTCTCTTCAGACAAAGCTCTTTGTAGAACTTGGCTAACGTTTAAAAGCTCATAACCTTCAATCCTTTCTTTAATGTGAGTTCTTAATCCATTAAGTACCAAGTCTGCCATATCTCTCTCGGTTATCACTAAACTATAACACCGGTTCTTAGTATCCCTAAATCTTTTGACGTAATCGGTGACCGATTCATCATGCTTCTGTTTAACCGATGTAAGATGTGACAACTTAAGCTCATTATCGCCGCTATAAAAATGCTCATGGAATTTCTTTTCTAAATGAAACCAAGTATTAATAGAAACATAAGGTAAAGCAGAAAACAATGAGAAAGCAGTACCAGTTAAAGACAAAGGAAACAAGCGCACTTTTAATTCATCAGTATGGATAGCTTCTCCCAGCTACGCTAGATATTGGCTAACATGTTCCCAAGTCGTTTTACTATCTACCCCATTGAATTTGGAAAAATCAGGCACTTTATAACCTTGGGGATATGGCATAGCATCAAAATATTCAGGGTAGGGTTTATGATAAACTCGGGTGGATGCTTTAATTCCATATTTTTCAAAGAAAACTTGATCTAAATCCTCCCTGAATTTGGCTAACCTCTCTTCTATTGTGGACGAAGCGGCAGATGGTGGATTTGCTGTATGGGCCGAACCAACGTTCGGCGCCATGCCGGTATAGGAGAAACATGCACCCGGATTCGGCGGTACTACCGAATAAGGAATACTTCTTAGTGGAGTATGAAACTGCGGAGCAGGAACAATTTGATCGCTTTGGACATGGTATGGATTCATTGGCACATACGATGCCGATGGTTTAGGTGGAGGCGTATTATTTTTAGCAGCATTATGTTCCAAAAATACATTATAAACTTTATCAGTTCCATCGTTAACATGACTTTGGATTTCAGCTATTTGCTCAGGAGTAAAAAGGCTTTTACTTACAGAGGACTCGGCTAGTTTGCCGAGTATTGGCGGAAGCTTGATTTCCCCATGCGGGGTGATTTTGCCCTGATGATCCTTGTTGAAGCTCGCAAGGTACGCCTCCATATCTTCCTCCTCTTGCCTTTTCAACCTCGCCTCGTGCTCCTCTTGAAGTTGCTCCTGGCGCTGCTTCTTCAGCGCCTCAAAAGCTTGACGTTGATCCTCCGAAAGTTCATCAAAGCTAGGCTTGATGATATTTTCGGTGCTAACTTTAGCGGGCTGAGGAATTGACATGACGATCCTCCCCAGCGGAGTCGCCAAAAAGTGTGTTGACACATGAACACGTCACGTGTACCCTTGGCGTTAAGCGCGATACGCAAGACACGTCGCCGAAGGAGGCTCACCGGAAGCGCGATACGCAAGACAATCCGGCGAGCGCTTTTGAGAACCCGAAACCCTACGCGGCCTAGAGAGACCCCGTCTGGACGCGCGGCGGTGATGGCCTGCCCTAGGTCGATTCGCTCGCCCCTAGGACTTCGTAGATCGAAGCTCTCCAATACGAAGAACGCCGACGAACGAGAAGCAGAAAACTAGGGTAGGAGATGAAAAGTTTGTAGATTGGTTTTGCGATTGTGTGTTGTCCCTCAACCGGCTGTCACCCCTCATATATATAAGAGGCGGCTGGACTTCCCGTGCAAGGAAAGGTTTGGATTCACGTCCAAAAACCCTAATTTGGGTCCAACTCGGATGGGCTGAACTGAACTTTCCAAAACTGTTCGGTCTGAAACTGTCTGCACCTTGCGGGTCATCTTAGAGGCAGTAAATGACCTCGGATCAAGTTCACGTAAAAGACAGAGTTGTTCGTCTCGAAAAACGAAGAACTTTCATTTTACACGTTTTTCCATATGACATCATCTTGACCCCTTAAATTCAGTCAGAAGCAATTCGATTTGTTATTCAGCCTTTCCAAATCCTGCTCGCCCGAGTACAAAGCATGTCTATCGTAGGGCGACCTAATTATGCCCAGCGCTTCTGCCTCCTCGCCCGAGGACTTGTCCACAGTATTTTTCCTCCACAAGTTGCATATGACCTCGGATTGAGATGATCCAAAAACCGAAGTTGTTTATCTCGATAATACGCACAACTTTCGTTCACATTATTTTTCCATTTGAGGTCATCTTGATATCATCTCTTTGTGAGCCAAATAAGTTGTCAACAATGCTGAAATAGAGAGAATCGTCATTGCCCTTCCATACCTTTCATGATACGGATATACTGTTGCGTCGCCTTCGCCCTCCGTGAGTTGTCGTCCATCCGTGGCACCCATCATCGACTTATAATCCAACGTGCGCCATTCCAGTGTAGGCCCGGTAGAGCTGCGTGACGACGTGGAGCCGATGCGGCGGCCTCGAGGCTCAACCGCTCAAGCCACCATAGGAGATGTTGGCGAGGCTCCGGCGCCGCCGGCCGTCGGTTGTTTTTGTCTTCCATGGGATGCGATGTCCTTGATCTGCTGGCCGCCCTATATTGCTTCTGCCCAGCGGTGTCCTCGATCTGGGCCCTTTTTTTTTGCGGGGTCTTGATCTGGGTCTTGATGCCGCGATGGCATGCGATGGGCAGAGGATGGTGGTGTCTCATGGAGGAGACATGGTGAGCGGAGAAGGAGATGCATGGGAGGAGGCTCACGGCTGCGGAAAGACAGGAACCCTAGATGCTATGGAGCCGAGGACGCTTTCCAGATGAGGGGCGCGGCCGGTCGGAGGCGTTGGGAGGCGGCAGGACAGGGAGATCATGATCCAGATCGTGCGAGAGTTTTTTTCCTATGCGGGACAACGCGGCGAGGGAAATTCTCTGCTCGGCAGAGTATTCGTCCGCCAATGCTAATTGCTAACTGCACTCGTGCTCTCCAATCAGATGAATCTAGGCCGTTAGATCTCGTTCGATGGGATAAATCTGTGATAGTAATAAGCCTGGTACACTTAACGGGGTGGGTTTAAGAAAGAAAATGTTGGCTCTTTTATAAGTAGTATAGATGGAGGAGTTGTTTTATTCATGATATGTCCTTGCTTAAGCATA
Source organism: Puccinellia tenuiflora (assembly GCA_012064385.1). NCBI lineage: Eukaryota > Viridiplantae > Streptophyta > Magnoliopsida > Poales > Poaceae > Puccinellia > Puccinellia tenuiflora. Next base: position 1,030,013 of record QRDG01000534.1, on the reverse strand, counting down.
GGATGAAGGCCAAGTTTTTACCTAAATTTCAATCATGGCTTAGCTCTCTAGTCTGTCCCCACAGAATGGTGGTAAACGAGCACAACCACGACGGACCAACAACTCGAGAGCTATCTATCAAGAATCGGGAACGTCTTTCCCTGTAGCGCCACTCTTCATGCTTCTACACTTTGCTCGATTTCTCTTCAAGATGACGGGTCTAGAGATAGCGCCACCTCTCTTGCTTTTATCCTTGATGGTCTTCTCCTTCAAGGGACAACCAATAGTCTTGCTAGATCCAGGGTTAGCGGCACCCAAAGTAGGGAAGAAATCGCATATATCCTTGGCGACGAGACACCACGGTACACGTGCCAACGCTCCAGACGCAACAACCGCAACACTTGCAGGAACCACGCGCCTCATGGACTCAATGATAGAATACGTAGTATTGTATAGCTCAATAGCTGTACACGTATGTGTTTGTGTTGTAAACGAGTTGTATACAATCTGATCGATCAGATCCATATAATAAAGAGAGACCCGCAAGCCTCGTTAGGCTGCGCGACCCACCAAACTCCTCTCTCCCTAATTCTTTTCATGGTATCAGAGCTAGGGGTGGGCGTTCGGTCTTTTCGGTTAGTTCGGTTCGGTCTTTCCGGTTTTTAACAATTTCGGTCATCCAGAAATGATACCCGTAATAAATTCGGTCTTTTCGGTTTTGTGTTCTTCGGTCTTCGGTCTATTCGGTCCGGTCTTCGGTCATGACCAAATAGACCAAAATATAGGGTGCAAGAAGGGGAATCGATGCCCAGGACTGGGAAAGTGGAAAACAATCGACTAGTCTCTCATGCACGAGAGAATCTACAGTACATTGGGCTGGGATACCCAGTTGTTGAGCCTAGAGACTAGATGGTATGCTTGGTTTAGTAGTTTGGCCCATAGACTAGATGTACACATAAGCTGGGCTGGCACACAAATTCGGTTGCTTCCGTACGTAATTCACTCAAAATAAAATAAAATCGGTCTTTCGGTCTATTCAGGTTATGTATAAGTGATACCCGAATTTTTGATTTAATTTCGGTCTTTTCTAATTTGCTACCCAAATTTCTAACGGTCTTTTCGGTCTCGGTCATTTTGGTTTCGGTCTCGGTCTTTTCGGTTTCGGTTTTCGGTCTTCGGTTTTTATGCCCACCCCTAATCAGAGCAATGCTCTTGACCTAATCCCGCTTCCGCCTACCACTAGCCGCCGTCGTCGCCAATGGCCACTACACCTTCAACCTCGTCTGGGACGGCGGCAAGCTTGAAGACAGCGCGTAGCTCCGTGACGGCGCCCAGCTCTGTGATGACCGTGGCTCTCTCACCTCCGATTGTGACTTTGCCCAGTATTATTCAGGGATGTCCCAGATCGCGACCTTGATTGCCTTGGACTCGACCTCGTCGGCCGTAGCAATGTCCTCATCGGCCTTCGCCGCCCTCTCAAGCCCGGCGTACTACACCGCGCCGATCATCACTGCTTCAACCACGCCGGCGCTGGGGTACTCCTCCATGCTGGGATACCCGCCTGCCCCCATGATGGCGTTCTCCACCGTTCCTGGAGGCTACCACGCTGGCCCATCTGCTCCTGGCTTCTCCACCATGACACCGTTACAGGGGGCGCCACATACTGCCTCCGGCTTCAACAACATGGCATCGTTCTAGGGAACGCCCCACGTCATCTCCATCGCGTCGGCCATTACCATCAGGCTGACGAGCGAGAACTACTTGATTTGGAGAGCCCAAGTCCCGCCGCCTCTTCTTCGAAGCCATCTCCTCATGGGATACATCGACGGCCGCTGCCCACGTCGTCATCAACCACGATGACGGAAATCTGATTCCGCAGCCAAATCTGCCCATCAACATTGGGTCCAACAGGATCAAGCCATACTCTCGGCCTTCATCTCCTCCATGACCGAGGGCATCGTCGGCGTGGTCATATTCGCCACCACATCGCATGGGAGACGCTAGCCGGTGCGTTCGCCGCCACCACTGTTGCACGCTCCTCTGGAATTCGCCAGCAGATGGCCGAGCTCAAGAAGAGGGATATGACCGTGACGGTCTATTTTCACAAGATGAATGCCCTCTCTGATGAACTAATAAGCATTGGTCAGCCCCTTCGCGACGAAGAGCTCATCTCCTACCTTCTCGCCAGTCTCGGACATGAGTTTGATGCGCTCTATGAGGTGGTCAATGCCCGTAACTCAGCGATGCCGATCCGTGATTTGTACGCACAACTTCTCGCCACAGAGCACTGCCAGAGTTCTTGCCGTGCGGAGGCCGGTCTTCACTATCCGGCAGCCCACTTTGCTCCAGCCCAGGGCGCGCCGTATGGAGCAGCATCGGCCCACGTTGCTGCCTATGGCGGACCACGCGGTGGCGGTCCGCGTTCCCCTGGCGCCACATGTCCTAACTACCATCAGCCCGCCAACACGCCGCAGAAAGCATGATCGACCAACGCTCCTCCTAGCAGCAAGCCCAACAATGGGCGTGGCAGTGTTATCTGCGAAGTCTTTGGTATTCCACGTCACACGGCTGCCAAGTGCTATAAGCGGTTTAACCGCGACTTTCTTGGAGTTGGCAATGATGGTAGCAACACCGAGCGCCAGATTGCTATGGCGGCCAACTCTGTCTCTTACAGTGCTCATGGAGGGCAGAAGACGCCTGTCGACCCGGCGTGGTATGCGGATTCGGGTGCCACTCATCACGTCACCCACGACCTAGAGAAGCTCACCACCAGGGAGCCCTACCACGACACCGAGCAAGTCCACACGGCCAATGGAGTAGGTATGCGTATTCATAATATTTGTCATGCTATTTTACCTTCTCCATCCTCTAAATCACTAGACCTACATCATGTCCTTCATGTTCCCAATGCTCGTCATAATCTTTTGTCCATGAGTAAACTTTCATATGACAATAATGTTTTCATTGAACTTCATCCTCATGATCTTTTTGTAAAGGATCAGGACACGAGGGAACCCATTCTTAGAGGTCGGTGCCGTGGTGGTCTATACGAGATTCGAGCTCCTGTCATCAAGCAAGTACTCAGCAGTGTCAAAGTGTCACGTGATATGTGGCACAGTCTTCCTAGGTCATCCAGCCTTACAAGTCGGCCAACATGTTCTTCATAGTCATGATTTACCATCCATCATAGAGTCAAATAAAAATAAAGCTATTTGTGATGCGTGTCAACAAGGGAAGAGTCATCAATTGCCTTTTTTCTTTGTCCACCCTTGTAACAAAGTATCCATTAGAGATTATTTATTCCGATGTGTGGGGCCTTGCCCAAACTTCTGTCAGTGGACATCGTTTTTATGTGAGTTTTGTTGATGCTTACAGCCTTACAAGTCGCCCAAACACATCATAAATCTGATGTTTATGATGTGTTTCTCCAATTTCAAAAACATGTTGAACGCCTTCTTAATCGCAAGATTATCCATGTACAAACTGATTGGGGAGGAGAGTATGATAAACTCCATCCTTTCTTTCATAACCTAGGCATCTCCCATCGAGTCTCATGCCCACACACCTACCAACAAAATGGCACTCCTGAATGTAAACACCGTCACATCGTTGATACCGGTCTTACTTGGCTGCGCGTGTTGGCCTCATATTCCACCCTATAATAATCACAAACTAGAATTCCGTTCTAAGAAGTGTATTTTTCTGGGCTACAGTTCGTTACACAAAGAATACAAATGTCTTCATGTTGCTTCTAATCGCGTTTATATATCCAGGGACGTAATCTTTGACGAGAACGTTTTTCCTTTTGTCTACTTGCCCTCCTCACAAACACCACCAGTCACGGAGTCATCTTTATTGTCAGCTGACCAATTTATTAATATTGCATATGCTGTGTCTTTACTCGCTAATCATGGTGCAAGTACAGGCCGAGGTGCTCGTTTAGAACTTCTTACGCCAAAACATGATGCTCCATGCATGGCGCAGCGTCAGCTAGATGCTGGCTTGGCTGGGTCGGCCTCGGGCCTGTCACGCCACATGGAGGACCCATCTGCTGCATCGTCCTTCGCGTCGACCGCTTGATCTCCTGGCCGCGGAGATACAACGCTTGCATGCAGTGACACGGCTAATGAGGCTGGTTTGACTCCCGTACGTGACATACAACACTAGTGGAAACAGGGCCATCGGTTTGGCCCTTTCGTCCCGGTTCCCTTACGAACCGGTACCAATGGGGGCACTAGTCCCGGTTCGAATGCCCAGGGCGCCGGCCAGGGCCAGTCCCGGTTCGTAGGGGACCTTCAGTCCCGGTTCGTGATACGAACCGGTACTAAAGGGTCGCGGCAGGCGGCCGCAGGGGCGGGGCCAGCGCGAGCAACCTATAGTCCCGGTTTGTCATACAGACCGGGACTAAAGATTGACCTTTAGTACCAGTTCGTGTTACAAACCGGGACTAATGTTTTTCCCCCTATATCATCCCCCACCCCCCGACCAGGCCATGGCCATTTTTGAGCTCGAGTTCATCACCATTTTCTGATATATTTCCTCTCCCGAGCTCGAGTTCGTCCCTATTTTTTCCCACCATTTGTCAAGATTGACGGCGCCTCATCTATCCAAGGGTTAGCACTTCTGGCGTTGCTACTTAAGCTCATTTCGTTGCTACTTAGCTCATTTCATTTTTCTAGTGCTAGCTAGGTGTTTGATGAAATGCCTAAGTTAGGGATTTCATTTGTTTTATATGCAATTTGAGCTCAAATTAAAGTATAATGTGTGGGTTTTACTGTCGTCCGGTCCCCATCCTCACCGCCGTCGATCGCCCGTGCCGTCCCGTCGCTGGCACCACCTCGGTGAGCCTCTTCGTTTCTCTCTTTTGTTTTAAAAAACTTATTTATATGATTTAGATACATAGTTATTACTTGTATAATTTTCTTACTTTTTTTATATGTATAGTGCCATGGTTTTGATATCCGTCCCCGTCGGCCCTCGTCCGGTCTATGATTCGGATGTGGTTGAACCGGAAATTCCAACCAACCCTATTGTCAAGTTTTTTGAAAAAGAAAATAATGATTTGAAAGCAAAATTGAAAAGAAGTGAAAATCTTCATCTCCAATGCCTATTAGAGAAGATGAAATTGGAGCTCGATCTTGCCGACATCGTCGATAAACACAAGATCAAGATGGATGCAATGCGCTTGAAGATTACAAAGATTAGAAAATATGCCATTCATAAAGAGGCTTGGTATCATTATGCTGTTGGTTCAATAATTACCTTAGTTGCGATTTTGATCGTATTTGTTTTTGGGTTTAAATTATTTAGATAGTTGTATGTTAGTTTCAATTAATGTATGTTTTATGAGACTATGTATTACATTTGGTCACTACTCTACTTTGGTTTTAATGTGATGAACTTATATTAATTAATTTGGTCACTATTATATATTCATGATGTAGTGTAATGGTTTTTGATATATTTATATAATGCAGATGAGCCGGAAATGGATGTACGCTGACCGGAATTATCCCGACTTTATTAATGGCATGCATGATTTTCTCCATGTGGCTGAGACAAACAAGCCGCCGAATGGTTTTATTTCTTGTCCATGTCGTGTCTGTAAGAATACTCAAGATTACTCTACCTCAGAAACCATTCACGTCTACCTGTTGAAGTCCGGTTTCATGTTCGGTTATAATTGTTGGACCAAGCACGGAGAAAGAGGGGTTATAATGGAAGACAATGAAGAAGAAGAGGATAATGACAATTATCCTATGTTCACTGAACACGGTGGTACTACAATGGGGGAAGACGGAGCTGAAGAAGAGCCCATTGTTGATGAGCCCGATGACGATCTTCGTCGTGCCATTCTTGAAGCGAAGATAAACTACGGAAGTAAAAACGAGAGGTTGAAATTGGAGAGAATGTTAGAGGATCACAATAAATTGTTGTACCCAAATTGCGAAGATGGCCAGAAAAAGTTGGGTACCACACTGGAATTGCTGCAATGGAAGGCAGAGAATGGTACTTCTGACAAGGGATTTGAAAATTTGCTGAAAATAATAAAGAAGATGCTTCCAAGGGATAACGTATTGCCCCCCAGTACGTACGCATCAAAGAAGGTTGTCTGCCCTCTAGGATTAGAGGTGCAGAAGATACATGCGTGCATCAATGACTGCATCCTCTATCGCGGTGAGGAGTACGGGAATTTGAATGCATGCCCGGTAGGCGGTGCATTGCGGTATAAGATCAGGCGAGATGACCCTGGTGAAGTTGAGGACGAGCCGCGCCCCAGGAAGAGGGTTCCTACGAAGGTGATGTGGTATGCTCCTATAATACCACGGTTGAAACGTTGGTTCCAAAACAAAGAGCATGCCAAGTTGTTGCGATGGCACAAAGAAGACCGTAAGAAAGACGTGATGCTGAGACACCCCGCTGATGGGTCGCAGTGGAGAAAAATCGACAGAGAGTTCCCGACATTTTCAGATGACGCAAGGAACTTAAGATTTGGTCTAAGTACAGATGGCTTTAATCCTTTTGGGGAGAAGAGCTCCAGTCATACCAGCTGGCCTGTGACTCTATGTATCTATAACCTTCCTTCTTGGTTGTGCATGAAGCGGAAGTTCATTATGATGCCAGTGCTCATCCAAGGCCCGAAGCAACCCGGCAACGACATTGATGTGTACCTGAGGCCATTGGTTGAAGAACTTTTAGAGTTGTGGCGTGAAGAAGATGTACGTGTGTGGGATGAGCACAAACAAAATGAATTTAATCTACGAGCGTTGTTGTTTGTAACCATCAATGATTGGCCTGCTCTTAGTAACATTTCAGGACAGTCAAACAAGGGATACAATGCATGCACGCACTGTTTAGGTGAGACTGAAAGTATATATTTGGGAAACAAGAATGTGTACCCGGGGCATCGTCGATTTCTTCCAAAACAGCATCCCGTAAGAAAGAAAGGCAAGCATTTCAAAGGTGAGGCAGATCACCAGATGAAGCCTACCCGTCCTACTGGGGATGTTATATATGATATGGTCAAGGATTTAAAAGTAATCTTTGGAAAGGGTCTTGGCGGACAATCTGTTCCGAATGACGCTGACGGACACGTACCGATGTGGAAGAAGAAATCTATATTTTGGGAGTTACCCTATTGGAAAATCCTAGAGGTTCACTCTGCAATCGACATGATGCACGTGACGAAAAATCTCTACGTGAACCTGCTAAACTTCTTGGGCGTGTATGGGAAGACGAAAAATACACCGGAATCACGGCAGGACCAGCAACATATGCACGAACAAGACAACCTGAATCCAGAGAAGTATCAAGGTCCTACCAGCTACGCTCTTACCAAAGAAGAGAAGAAGATCTTTTTTGAAGTTCTTAGCAGTATCAAGGTCCCGTCTGGCTTCTCGTCGAATATAAAGGGAATAATAAACATGACCGAGCAAAAGTTCCAAAACCTAAAGTCTCATGACTGCCACGTGATTATGACACAATTACTTCCGATTGCATTGAGGGGGCTTCTGCCGGAAAATGTTCGAGTACCCATTGTGAAGCTATGTGCATTCCTCAATGCAATTTCTCAGAAGGTTATCAATCCAGTAACTCTACCAAATTTACAGAAGGATGTGGTCCAATGCCGTGTCAGCTTCGAATTGGTGTTCCCACCATCCTTCTTCAATATTATGATGCACCTCATAGTTCACCTAGTCGAAGAGATTTCCGTTCTCGGTCCTGTATTTCTACACAACATGTTCCCTTTGAGAGGTTCATGGGAGTCTTAAAGAAATACGTTCATAACCATGCTAGACCAGAAGGAAGCATCTCCAAGGGCTATGGAACAGAGGAGGTCATTGAGTTTTGTGTTGACTTCATTCCTGACCTTAAGCCAATCGGTGTTCCTCAATCGCGCCATGAGGGGAGACTGCGGGGAAAAGGCACGCTAGGAAAGAAAGCAACAATATGTATGGACGGGCATTCTTTCAGTCAAGCACACTACACAGTTCTACATAATTCCAGCTTGGTGGCTCCGTATATCGAGGAACACAAGAATATTTTATGCTTGAAATACCCGGAGCAACCTAAAGATTGGATTGATGGGGAACACGTGAAGAATTTTGGAGGTTGGTTGCAAACACGTCTCATTAATGACACCACTGTTGGAGAACAGCTATACTTGTTGGCCAAGGCACCATCTTCGACTATATTGACTTTTCAAGGGTACGAGATAAATGGGAATACATTTTACACGGCCGACCAAGATAAAAAGAGCACCAACCAAAACAGTGGTGTCCGCTTTGATGCAACAAACAACAATGGGCAAAAGGACACATATTATGGTTACATAGAGCAGATATGGGAACTTGACTATGGACCTTCTTTTAAGGTCCCTTTGTTCTGGTGCAAATGGTTCAACCTGACAGGCGGGGTACATATAGACCCGAAGTACGGAATAACTATAGTGGATCTCAAGAATCTTGGGTATGACACCAAACCATTCGTCCTAGCCAGTGAAGTGGCTCAGGTTTTCTATGTGAAGGACATGTCTAGCAGACCGAAGAAAAGAAAAGATAAGCAAGCGAATACATCATACAACGATCCAAAACGCCACATAGTTCTTTCAGGGAAAAGAAACATCGTGGGAGTGGAGGACAAGACAGACATGTCAGAAGATTACAATAAGTTTGATGAAATTCCCCCTTCACAGTGAAAACTGACCCAAGCATCGTGTTGAATGATGAAGATTGTCCATGGTTACGGCGCGATCAGAAGAAAAGGACACACACGAAGAAGTTTATACCACAACACTAGAGACGGATGTTGATGGTCATGTGTAATAATGTATGAAACGCTTTTTTTATCCTGGTTCTATGTGTAATAATCGGTAAAATAGTGTTGACTAAGGAGTTTAGGGTTTTCATTGAATAAAAAAACCCATTTTTCATTTTTTTAGTGTCACGGTTTGAAATCTATGTCAAATTTACTCAACTCATCCATTTGAAATTTGAATACATTCAACATAGTCAAATTTGAAAATAACCAGTACCAAATGATTCTATATGTCCATAGCTTACGTTTGATATAAAGTTTGTCAAATTTGAACAATTAAATTAATAGAATAACATAAATCAGGAAAAAGGAAAATACAAAAAATACAAACGACCCTTTAGTCCTGGTTCGTGGCTGCAACCGGGACTAAAGGTGGGCTTTGGCGCGCTAATTTGGCAGCGGCCCAAAAAATGGACCTTTAGTCCCGGTTCGTGGCTGCAACCGGGACTAAAGTGGCCTTTGGTCCCGGTTTGTGGCTGAAACCGGGACTAAAGGCCAATTAGTGCCTTTTAGGTCCTCCCCCTTCCTCTCGTCCCCCCATTTTGCCACCAGGCCCAAGAAGACGAAGGACGCCGCCAGGCTGCCGCGCCGTGCTCCCTGCTCCCGTGCCGCCGCCGTCACTGTCGCCTTCTCCTGCTCCGGTCACCGCAGCCACCCTCTTCCTCGCCGTCGAGTTTCACAAGCTGTGCAGCCATGAATCGGCCAAAATCGGCCCGCTTTTCCGTCCCCAAGGCAGGCTCCGGCTCCCTCGTCGTCCTGCTGCTTGCGGCCGTCCCCCGAGCACCCGACGCCCACGCCGCCGTCCCCTGCGCGAAAGGTATGGTAACCCTATCCTCGCCCCTCCTCCCTCGCTCAAAAGGCCTAAATCGCACGGCGGTCCGGTAACCCGAGATCGGCGGCGCGGTAACCCTAGATCGGCGGCGGTGGAACCACGGTGGGTGGCGGGGGCATTTAACATTTAGGGGGCAGGGACAGTTGCATTGTTATTAATAAAAAGGCCTAAAGGCCATTACATTCATATATTAAAAGGCCTTAAAAGGCCATTACAATTAGGCGTCCTAGTCCTCGTCGTTCAAGAGGACGACGTATCCCGGCGCGGTTCAAAGATGGGTCGGCGGCGGCTGCGCCTCCGGCGAAACGTGCTCCTCCTCCGGCTCCTGCTGCGCCTGGGTCGGCTGCTCCTGGTCCTGCGGCGACCAACTGCTGCCGGTGAAGACCCAGGACTGGCCAAGGAGGCCTTGGGGCAGTGGAGGAACTTGGTACTGCTCCAGCTCCTCGGCCTCGTGCTCCTGGGCCAGCTGCTGCCACCAGGCCAGTGCAGGCTGCTGTGGCGGCGGCGGCATTTGGACCGCGGCCTGCACGACCGACTCCCGACGCCTGACCTCGTCCTCGACGAGGGAGCGGCGGGACACCTCGTAGGCGGCCTGCATCTCTGGATCCTGCTCGTCGTCGTCGTCCTCCTCGAACCAGAGCTCCTGCTCGTGGCCGGGCAGCGGTGCGGGGTACGCCGTGGGCTCCTGCGGCGGTGCTGGGGCCGACGCGAAGAAAGCGCGACGGCGGTCGTCGTGCTCGTCCCGGAACCACTGGTCCCAGTGGGGGGACTCCGGCGCATAGGCGGGGTCGTTGTAGAGGTACGGTGGGAGGAGACGGTGGCGGCGCACGATCTCGACCACCCTGCCCCGGCCACTGGCCGGAATCGGTGGCACCGGAATCCGTTGCGGATTCAGGTGCCAGTCGTCCGGTAGGTGGACGTCCGGCCAGTCGACGGGGATGGCATTGTTCCAATGCCACCAGCACTCCTCCGCGCGGACGTAGCGCCGCATCCTCTTCTTCTTTCTCTTCGGCGCCGGGTCCGCTGCACTGGCATGGCGCGTCGGCCGGAGAACCCGCACGCCATCCGGCGCGATGCCGAACGCCGCCGGCGGTGGTGGAGGAGGAGGAAGGGGGCACGCCGGCGGCCGGAGGAGCCGCTGGACTCGTCCTGGTTCTTTGGTGTCTTCAACCAGGGCGACATGGCTCCGGCTAGGCTATGGCTAGATAGGGGTGTGGTCGCTATCCCCACGGTTGGGGTCCATTTTAAAAGGACCAGGTGGGTCGCTGGCAGGTGGGCCGGGGCCATTAACTACGGGCGGCGGGAGACAGGCGGTTGGGTGACGGGGGAGATGAGGGGGAGCATTGACCACGCGTGTGGCCAGTTGGGGCGTGCACACGCGGATGTGGCCTAGTGGGGAAGATGGGGCGGTTGGGCGGCGGGTCGCTGATGGTAGATATTGATAAGTTGGGTGGTGCCCCAAGCGAAGGCGGAATTGTAGCTAGTAGCAGTTTTGAATCGTTTAACGAACCGAGGTTTATCGAACCAGTAGGACTTTGAAATCAACAACGAGGTGAATGTTGAAGATCTCTGGCGCTTGACCTTCAACAGACGTGGACCTCCACACACTCAACCAAAATACTTTGCCCCCAATGGCAGAAAGGTTGTCAATCTTTCCGGTCTCGCAAAAAACAAAGCGGTTAATTGTATGATGAAATAGATAAAATATGAAAATTGACTAGGGGAGTAATGATGATTAAAAGCAAGTAAATGAGGTTGTAAACAATGTAAAAAGATCGACCGGGGGCCATGGGTTCACTAGTGGAGTCTCTCAAGTAAATAAAATATGCATGTGATGGGTGAACGAATTACAGCTAGGCAATTGACAAGATCATGACACAAACCCAATTTAGCTATGACAAAAAGAACATGATAATATTTATGGAGGCATCACGAAAAAGAACAAAGACCGTTGAGTCCAACTGCGTCTTTGTCTAAAAAGTCCACCGTGGGATCGCTATCCAGCCTGTCACCCAACGGTATTAAGTTGCAAGCAACAGACAATTGCATTAAGTAAAGTGCATGAAGTAAGCAATACTAATATCAAAAGAGACATTAACACCGCTGTTTTACCCTTAGTAGCAACAGCACACCCTCGCCCTTAGACGTTTCTGTCACTCGTGCCCAGGAACAAAAGGGGGCATGAACCCACTATCTAGCATAAATACCCTCTCTTAGAGATACACACAATCACTTGGCCAAAGTAACTACGCACATCGGAGAGCATGCAAGAACATAAATTACTCATATAAGAATCATGCACAATCTGATCATAACTTCATAATCCATCGGATCCCAGCAAACACATCACATAGCATTACAATAATCGATCTTGATCATGTTAGGCAGCTCACGAGATCATAACACATGGAGCACAAGAGAGAGAGACTACCAACTAGCTACTGCCATGGACCCGTAGTCCAAGGTGAGACTACTACTCACAAATCATCTCGGAGGAAGGCATGACGATGAAGAGCCCTCCGGGATCGATCTCCCCTCCGACAGAGTGCCGGGATCAGCTTCAGATTGGACCCCGAACTAGGGTTTTCGGTGATGGCGTGTCGGGGTCGAGTTTTTGGAAAAAAAATCACCGCCCTCATGTTTTTAGGTTAAAAGGGATTTTATAGGCGTCGGAGGGGGCCGAGGGGACGCCCCAGGAGCAGGGGCGGGTCCCACCCATGGGTCCAGGTGGGGCCGCGGCAGTAGGCCGCCCCTGCCCTGTGGGTGGCCCCCCAGGCTGCCCTTTTGTCCACACGTGTCTTCCGTCGCATAAAAAATCTCCGTAAATTTTCAGCGCAATCCGACGATATTTCCTGTGGTGGACTTTCTAAAATACAAAAACAGCAAAAACAGGAAACTGGCACTAGGCATCTTGTCAATAGGTTAGTCCAACAAAATGCATAAAAATTATATAAATGACAGTAAATACATGTGACAATATCACAAAACTAGCATGGATCACTCAAAAATTATAGATACGTTTGAGACGTATCAGCATCCCCAAGCTTAACTCCTACTCGTCCTCGAGTAGGTAAGTGATAACAAATAATTTTTTATGAGACATGCAACCAACACAATCTTGATCTGAAGGGGGCCGGAGAGGGGCCACAGGGACCAGGGGCGGGCCCCACCCGCGGCCCTAGGTGGGCCCGCGGCAGGGGGTCGCCCTGCCCCCTGTTGCTCGCCTCTTCGCCCCCTTCTGGCTCCGTGACTTATTTCCCGAAATATTACGCTCTGAATTTTCCTGGAATTTTTGGGGCTTCCGAAGTCAGGTGTCTTGAGAGGTACTTTTCCAGCTGATTCCAGGCTTCGGCGGATGCATCTCCAATAATTGCCAAACATGCAAAATGGGATAAAATAACATATGTATTGCATCATAATATGAAATATATCAATGAATAAAGATAAATTATGATGTAAAATAGTGATGCAAAATGGACGTATCAACTCCCCCAAGCTTAGACTCCGCTTGTCCCCAAGCGAAAACTGAACTCGGCAAACATGACCACAGGTTTATAGAGTGAAGTGTCGATAAATAAAGAATACGAACATGAAGCATCAGTATTTACTCATCAAACACAAGTATATCTTAAACAACAACCTTTCTCTCATAAAGCTTCTCAAAGACAAGTAATGTAACTACAACATGTTAAGGTGAAAGAAGACAGAAACTTATTAAGCAAAGACAAAACGAGACTCCGCTTAAGAAACAATTATACTTATCAGCCCATATTTCAAGAAAGATTCATTTAAATGCTTCAACCATCCGGTCATCTTCCAACGAGTTGCAAATCGTCAAAGCTATATCCTTATAAAAGAGTTAGAACTGACATAAGAAAAATGAATAATCATGAGACATAAAAGACATAATGTAGATATCATACTTGCTTAACATCAAAATTCAACACTGTGGGTTTGCTTGTAGAAGGTAGAGGAAGTGGGTGAACTGACTCAACAATAAGTAAAAGAGAGGCCCTTCGCAGAGGGAAGCAGGGATTAGTCATGTGCTAGAGCTTTTTGGTTTTCAAAACAGAAGTAAAATGATTTTGAGGTATGCATGCTTTCGTCAACGACTTCACAACAGAGAAGCTATCTAGTCCCTCATGACAAGCAAGGTTTTTAGACTTGTGAGAGCAGCTGGTTCTTAGAAGAGCGAGTACGCTCTTCTTCCTCCTTGGTTTCACCACTGTCCAATGTTTGGGCTGATTTCTCAGATTTGCATTGCGTGGAGGAGAATTGTGAGTTATATTTATATTTTGCTTAAGCTATTCTCGGGTTGATTCAAGTGAAGATGTAATCCATTGACACCGGGTGAAAGGGGGGAAATGACCTTGCTCGTCACAAGTTATATCTAGCTCTCTACTGCTCCCTCATGAGATTAAAAACAGAGGCACAAAGAGAAGTATTTTGAATTTTTAAAGCTAGCACATGACAAATTTACTTGGAATGGTAGGAAATACCATGCATAGGTAGATATGGTGGACTCAGCTGGTAAGAAAGTTTGGCTTTGGGTATTGGATGCACGAGTGAACCATACACTCAGTACAGGGCTTTAGGCTAGAAAGGCTTTAAAGCAAACAAACAACTTTGAGAGATGTAAATCAACTATGCTATCAAAAACAAAATGTCAAACATGCAACATAAAGCTTATCATCACTATCAAAAATAAATCTAATACAAAGGTGTATGAGCTGGAAGGTTCACAAGCATGTAAGACATACAAGATAGTGTATTTGCAATTAAATTCTTCTTCTCTACTCAAGCACCAAAGCAATTATTGCAATTTAAACAAAGCCATGCTTATCAATACCGAATAAACTTCTACTCATGCACCCAATGTCAAATCATTACTTACCACAAGATCAGCAGATGAGAGAGATTGCCATAATAAAATATAAAGTGCAGAAGAATAAAAGATACTTCTCATTTATATTCCATTATAGAAAACCACACACCAACAGATACAAAGGACTCACAAGGAGTGACAGGACACAATGCAAAGCCATACTACAAGATAACTTCTCTACTCATGATACGACTCACAAGATTGCGAAAAATAAAAGACATAAGATAAAGATACCGGGGCACTCCCCCAAGCTTGGAACAAGCGAAGGGAGTGCCGTTACCCATAGTGCTCGAATTTTATTCCCGCGGTGGAGATGGCGGCACCACAGCCATAGGTGTCAAGATGAAGGGGTCGTTGCATAGAAAACAAAAACTTTCCTACGAAACAAGCGGAAGAAACCCCACGATCTAGATCTATTAGACGAAGGTAGCGAAGGTGAGATCCAATCGTTTACCCTTGACGATCGAACAAACGTGTTTTGTCGGTGCAGGGGTTGGCTAGTCGATCCCCGCAACTAGATGCATCTAGTCGCGAGGAGATGTATTATTCATGCGATCCAATCCGATGGAGCACCGCACGAGCAGCACCTCCACGGTATCCACATGTACGGCTCGATGTAGACGTCCTCTCCTTGATCCCGCAAGCGAGGAGGACGTGGCTAGATAGATCTCGTCACCACGACGGTTGTGGTGGCGTTGATGGTGTAGATCTCCGCGAGCAGGGCTTCGCCAAGCCAAGCAAGAGGAGAGGGAGAGGAGGAGGTGGCGCAGCAGTAGCCCTACATCTAGGGGTGGTGCAGCAAGGGAGGAGGTGTAGCTCGCGGCAGCCCTCCGGGAGGGGTGGCGCAAGAGGTGGAGGTGGAGGAGCATAGAGGGGTGCGGCCAGGGTTTGCATTGGGGCAGCCCCAGGTGTGCCGCACCCCTCCTCCTTTTATAGGTGGAGGGGGCAAGGGGGTGCGCCCCAAAAACCCTCCTAGGTCCGGCGTCCAAAGGTGGCTTGGCCCCCAAGCCAGCCCCCTAGGGTTAGGGTTGGCCAGCACCCTTCTTGGGCCTTGCCCTAGCCCGTATGGGCCTAGGTGCCCAGGTAGTGCGGCTGGCCCTTTAGGCCAGTCCACCACCCATTTATCCCATGTGGGCCCCAAACACCTGTGGGCCCCACTTCTAGACCCCTCTAGAACCTTCTAGAATATTTCGGTACTCAACCGTAAAATTCCCGAACCTTTTAGATACCTTCGGAAACCACTTTCCTTATATGAATCTTATTCTCCGGACTCCTCCGGAACTCCTCGTGATGTCTAGGATCTCATCCAAGACTCCGAATCACCATTCGTTCATACCATTAAATATCTCATCGCTAACCCTAGCTACATCGGAGCGTTAAGTGTGTGACCCTACGGGTTCGAGAACATGCAGACATGATCAGATCAATAATCAATAGCGGGACCGGGATGCCCACATTGACTCCTACATATTCAACGAAGTTCCTTATCGATTGAACCACGATGCCGGAGATTCTTAATCTCGTATACGATTCCCTTTGTCTCACGATATTTAATTTGCCCGAGATTTGATCGTCGATATCTCCATATCTAGTTTTATCTCGGTACCTGGCAAGTTCTCTTTACTCGTCCATAATATATGATCTCCGTGATTAACACTTAACCACATGGTTGCAACCTTTCTGATGCTATATTACGGAGAGGGCCCAGAGATATCTTTTCCGTAACAAGGAAGGACAAATCCCACTCTTGATTCATGTCACCCAACAAATACCATCGGAGATACCTGAAAGCCACCTTTATAATCACCCAGTTACGAAGTGACGTTTGATGTCCACAAAGTATTCCTCTGGTAAACGGGAGTGACATAATCTCATGGTCTAAGGAAACTATACTTGGCATATACTAAAAGTGTTGGCAATGAAAACTGTGTGACACGATCAATTGCAACTCTTTATTATCGGGTCTTGTCCATCACATCATTACTCCTAATGATATGACTCCGTTATCAAGTGACTATAACAAGTCCATGGTTAGGAAACTCCAACCATCTCTTGACTAACGAACCAGTCTGATAGAGGCTTACTAGGGACAACTGGTTGTTTATATCCCACACATGTATTATGTTTCCGGTTAATACAATTATAGCATGGATAATAAACTATTATCATAAACATGAATATGCTAATAAACCATTTTATTATTGTCTCTAGGGCATATTCCCAACAGTCTCCCACTTGCACTAGAGTCAATAATCTAGTTTACATTTTCTCGATCCAACACTCATGGTGTCTAACACTCATGGAGTCTCAGTGCTGATCATGTTTGCTCGTGGAAGAGGTTCTGTCCGTGTTCTGTACTATACAGTTCTTTATGTTCTTTGCAAAACGTCAATGTCACCTACGTTGACATTACTTTATCATCACATGATAAACCTCTTATCATCACATGATAATTTCATCATCATATGACGAATATAATATATTTGGTTACAGAGTGAGATTTCGTTTCCCTTTTATGCCTACATGACGTATGATCAGTCAAGAGGACTTTCACATAGCATGTGCACCCGGAACTCACTCAGTCTTGAAACAAAATTTCTCAAACCAAAATATTATATCATTTAATCCTTGAATTAATCATATACTCCTATAAGTTGTAGACTCACAAATCGACAGTGCTATACTTTTCACTTCGATATTTCCGATCATGCTTTCGCTGCGCTTCTGCCTTTATGAGATTTCCAATCTAGTTTGGTGTCATGACTTTAAGCAAGTCTACCAATCTCTAGATTCAATTTATCTCATCTTCATGTTAAAATGACTCCTCATTCTAACACGTTCTTCTAACCAAGAACTTGGGTCACATATCGTCAAATACAAAATACATGGTTCTTATATGTTTTAGTCCTATGAACAATTCATTGCGAACACTAACATATCCTCCAACCATCATTTTTGTACTGAGTTATCAACTCAATGTTTCACCTATTTCTCACAAGCAGATGAACCTTTCTTCTCTTGTTCCATTTTGAACTCCTTCAAAATCTTACTTAGGTTAAACCTCCTGACATAATGCTTTATCAAACATATCTATCCTCGATAGATACATCCATCTCTATGGATATTTGACATTCAAACTAACTTCATAAGTTATACGTTGGTTCCTGACTTATTTATCGACAAAATACGCATCTCTCCATAGATATTTGACATTCAAATTAACTTCACAAGTTATGCGTTTGGTTCCTAAAATATTTACAACATTTATGAAATCTCCATTTCATATAAACAAGATGTTGTAAACTCCAACTCAAATATACACCATACACATATTAAATTGTGAAACCACTTTGGGCTCCCACTCCGAAATATGTTATCTTTATATATGACCATGATTAACTAACTCCCACTCAAACATATGTCACCACATATTTTGATCATGGAAAATAGTTTCTGCTCTAACTTAACATATGTCACCACATATTTTAATCAGATCCCACTCAGTTTCTTATGCACTTTCTCGATATTTTGGACACCTCCAAAATTCTTAATTAACTTTTAAAATTCGAGAACTCATATACGAAATGCTAGTACTTTGCTAGCTTTAAGTTTTATTTATTCTCTACAAAACCCTTTTGAGGAATAAATATGTGAAACACCACTTTCACAAAATCAAGCAACAATTACTTTGTGATTTAAACTTAACATAGGATGACTCTTAGTCACTTTCGTATTTAAGGCTTCTATTTCTTCTTTGTAGTTTCGTAGGTATGTCTTGTTTCTCAAACATGAAAGTAAATCATGAATATTATTTTGTAACCTGACAAAACTTTAATATTCTTGAATCCTACTCCTTTAGACAAGCTAAACCGAAATTCAATGATCACCATCATTAATTCCTTTATGTGTCAAGTTTTAACCAACATAGCACTTTACATGTGCCACTCGATACATAAACATGCAAGGTTTTAGCTTCTCAATTTATCCCAGCAAATCTTTTATCCATGAAACCTTTTCACGATAAAACCACTAAAATACTTAGCACAACCAATAAATTGGTTTGCCCCTTTTAGTCTCATATTGTGGCATCACATTCATAGTCATACTTATGAATATACAACAACATTATTCGCAATAGTCTCTAATTATCTCATAATTAATGAAACCACCTTTTCTCATAACTCATATGAAAAATACATGTGAATCATACATAGACCCTTATTTCTAAACAGAGTGTTTGTCAAATAAATCTAAATGCTATTATTAAAACCCCGAAATAAAACCCTTCTTTGAGACCACACAATATCAAAATAGTGTGTGATTACAATATCTTAGGACATATCAAACGCCTTTGAAATATTCTAAACATTGTAATTTGTGATAACACTTCTCACAAGTCCACATACTAACATATAACTCAAATATTTTGTCTCTTTTGATCAAATAAAAAAGACTCAATTTTCTTGTTAACTTAATATCCTAAACTCCAGAATTTTATTTGATCTCATCAAATATCATAACTCGAATAAATACACCTATTTAATCATTTCATTTCTGATGGAGTACAAGAAATAATGACATCTAACATTTGCTGAAAATAAAACCAACACTTGTGTTTATTTTCGGCAACTCCTGTCACTCTTCCAAAAGGTGGCATTTTAGTCATACTCCTTTCAATAAGGCGCATTGATAAAACATCAAAATGTTTATTCAATCTTTAGCACGACTAAAACAATTGTCATTATTAAGTTTTGGATATCTTTAGTATGTCACATATTTTATAAATGTTTAACTAATCATCGTTTAGATTAAAATAAGGACAATAATCTCATAATCGAAATGTGATCACCAAAAAGAATTACTCATGAAAATAGAACAACCACTTTTCTTTAACATGAATAACCGTCTCACAAAACCGAGACACACTAATTTAAAGATCACACTCAATTCGATTACAAAAACTCATTCAAATCCTCTAAACACAAACGATAATTGTAGAGACAGATCGTTGCCAGCATCAACTCCTTGATTGCCACCATTCCGCAACGTCTTCCCATATCCTTTATGCAAATCTCAAGCAGCAGGTTCTGTTTTCATAAAACAGAATGAGTATCAAATACTTATTGAAACCGCCACAATTGCAATTTGGACTTAAACACTTATAACTTGTATATCAATATATACTTTCTACATTGTCAACTTCTCTTGCTATGGGTTCCACTTTAACATGATGCAGCCGAGACACAAACTCATAGAAAGTGATCAAATCCCTTCCCATGACATAGTCTCCGACATAATTCTTGAACCTGGGGAAAAACTAGCATATCACCCCATCTATCGCGAAACCGTCATTCATCTCGTGGTTCCAAACAAGCACTAGACGATGATGTATCTCATGCATTATCCTCAGGTGTTGTTCCAAGCAAGTGTTCTCTTCCATCGTGAGTGAAAGAAAACCGTTCAGACATTCGAACCTTAGAATTCTAACTTGTGCTGAAAATCTATTTTTCAGCTCACCAACAATCTCCATTGCAGTCAAGTTCTTGAAATTGTCTACTTTGGTCAGAATTCATGAAGGTGCACATCATCCAGTTGACTTTCAAGTAGGTGGTTCAAAACCACTCCATGTACTCTTCATAGCTTGCAGAAATATTTGGCTTTATCTCCTATTGGTTCTTCTAGCAAGTTGAGCAAGTCATTGGCGTGTAGGACTTTCACACAAAAACAGGTACCATTCGATAAAGTTTGACCCATCTAGATGCAGCACCTCGGCCATGAAAAGACGACCATAGTCGGCCATGATCTACAAGGATTTTTTGCAAAGACATCTTAGGACTTGTTTATGATAATTTTAGTTCATCTTAATCAAAATTACTACATGAACTCCCACTAAACTCAACATCTCTCAGGTTGTTTTAGTGACACACGATCCAAATCCACTACACCACAACCGATCATCACGTGAGATGATGTAGCTTCAAAGGTGTACATCACCATGTTGATCATATCGTCCATATGACTCGTGTTTAACCTTTCGGTTCTTGTGTTCCGAGGCCATGTCTGTACATGCTAGGCTCGTCAAGGAAACCGTAGTATTTCCGCATGTGTAAACTGGCTTACACCCGTTGTATGTGGACGTTGAATCTATCACACCCGATCATCACGTGGTGCTTTGAAACGACGAACTTTCGCAACAGTGCATACTAGGGAAGAACACTTCTTGATATTAACGTGAGAGATCACCTTATCATGCTACCGTCGCGATCACATCTAAGCATAACAATAAGGTGCATAAAAGGATTAACATCACATGCAATTCAAAAATTGTGATATGATATGGCCTTTCTTCTTGTGCCTTTGATCATCAAGCACCGGCATGATCGCTATAACCGGCATGATCTCCATCATTGTGGCGCCATCACCATGGTTGCCCACCAACTATTGCAACTACAACTAATGCTACTCTTAGCAATAAAGTAAAGTAATTACATGGTGATTCAATGACACGCAGGTCACATAAAATAATAGACAACCATATGGCTCCTGCCGGTTGCCGTACTCATCGACATGCAAGTCGTGAAAGATTACAAACATGATCATTGCAGACATTATCACAAATCACACATTGGACATACGACATCACATGACCCCCTACAAAAACAAGTTAGACGTCCTCTACTTTGTTTATGCAATTTTTACGTGGCTTGGGTCAACGAGATAGAACCGTTCTAATCTACGCAAAACCACAATTGTGATATAGTAGTTGCTTATTTACTCATCCTTTTGAAAGGCCTTCCATTGAAAATTGCATCTTCATTAAAGCAAGAGAAACATACACCCGCCAGCCACTTATGCAATACAAGTTGCATGTCTATCGTGGAACCGGTCTCTCATGCGCGGATGAGTAAGGTTGGTCCGGGCCGCTTCAATCTCACAATACCGCAAAGACGCAAAGTGCACGCGAGAAGGTAGCAACATAAGAAATCAACGCCCACAAGTCCTTGTGTTCTAATCGCACCAACATCTACGAATAGATCTAGGCTCTGATACCACTGAAGGGGTCGTTGCATAGGAAACAAAAAATTTCCTACGAAACAAGTGGAAGAAACCCCACGATCTAGATATATTAGACGAAGGTAGCGAAGGTGAGATCCAATCTCTTACCCTTGAAGATCGAACAAACGTGTTTTGTCGGTGCAGGGGTTGGCTAGTCGATCCCCGCAACTAGACGCATCTAGTCGCGAGGAGATGTATTATCCATGCGATCCAATCCGATGGAGCACCGCACAAGCAGCACCTCCGCAGTATCGACACGTACGGCTCAATGTAGACGTCCTCTCCGTGATCCCGCAAGCAAGGATGACATGGCTAGATAGATCTCGGCACCACGACGGTTGTGGTGGCGTTGATGGTGTAGATCTCCGCGAGCAGGGCTTCGCCAAGCCAAGCAAGAGGAGAGGGAGAGGAGGAGGTGGCGCAACAGCAGCCCTACATCTAGGGGTGGTGCAGCAAGGGAGGAGGTGTAGCTCGCGGCAGCCCTCCGGGAGGGGTGGCGCAAGAGGTGGAGGTGGAGGAGCATAGAGGGGTGTGGCTAGGGTTTGCATTGGGGCAGCCCCAGGTGTGCCGCACCCCTCCTCCTTTTATAGGTGGAGGGGGCAAGGGGGTGCGCCCCAAAAACCCTCCTAGGGCCGGCGGCCAAAGGCCCCCTAGGGTTAGGGTTGGCCGGCCCCCTTCTTGGGCCTTGCCCTAGCCCGTATGGGCCTAGGTGTCCAGGTGGTGCGGCTGGCCCTTTAGGCCAGTCCACCACCCCTTTATCCCATGTGGGCCCCAAACACCTGTGGGCCCCACTTCTAGACCCCTCTAGAACCTTCTAGAATATTCCGGTACTCTACCGTAAAATTCCCAAACCTTTTCGATACCTCCGGAAACCACTTTCCTTATATGAATCTTATTCTCCGGACTCCTCCGGAACTCCTCGTGATGTCTAGGATCTCATCTGAGACTCCGAATCACCATTCGTTCATACCATTAAATATCTCATCGCTAACCCTAGCTACATCGGAGCGTTAAGTGTGTGACCCTACGGGTTCGAGAACATGCAGACATGATCAGATCAATAATCAATAGCGGGACCGGGATGCCCATATTGACTCCTTCATATTCAACGAAGTTCCGTATCGATTGAACCACGATGCCGGAGATTCTTAATCTCGTATACGATTCCCTTTGTATCACGATATTTAATTTGCTCGAGATTTGATCATCGATATCTCCATATCTAGTTTCATCTCGTTACCTGGCAAGTTCTCTTTACTCGTCCATAATATAGGTTCTCCGTGATTAACACTTAACCACATGGTTGCAACCTTTCTGATGCTATATTACCGAGAGGGCCTAGAGATATCTTTTCCGTCACAAGGAAGGACAAATCACACTCTTGATTCATGTCACCCAACAAATATCATCGGAGATACCTGAAAGCCACCTTTATAATCACCCAGTTTCGAAGTGATGTTTGATGTCCACAAAGTATTTCTCGGGTAAACGGGAGTGACATAATCTCATGGTCTAAGGAAACTATACTTGGCATATACTAAAAGTGTTGGCAATGAAAACTGTGTGACACGATCAATTGCAACTCTTTATTATCGGGTCTTGTCCATCACATCATTACTCCTAATGATATGACTCCGTTATCAAGTGACTATAACAAGTCCATGGTTAGGAAACTCTAACCATCTCTTGACTAACGAACCAGTCTGATAGAGGCTTACTAGGGACAATTGGTTGTTTATATCCCACACATGTATTATGTTTCCGGTTAATACAATTATAGCATGGATAATAAACTATTATCATAAACATGAATATGCTAATAAACCATTTTATTATTGCCTTTAGGGCATATTCCCAACAAAGAAATACTGAAGACGTCAGCGAAGCTCCGGATTCTCTGCCTCTAGTATTGCAACTGATCAGCCACTCTATAAGCTTCCGACAGCAATGGAGCAATATGGGGATCCTGCTGCTGCGGCACTGTCCCTGGAACATCATGAGAATAAGCATGTCGAGTGTTAATGGATCCCACAAAAGTGTTTTTGCCTGGCCTTGGATTCTCTGCCCTTCCTCCCAGTTGACGCGATGTGCCCTTCTCACTTCTTCCCGCACGTTGCGCCCCAGCTCCGCCTTCCTAGCGGCGATCTCCTCATCGGTCGCCCAGTTCATGAAGTCCCCACGATTAATGTCTTGTTGGATTCGACGAAGGCGCCTTGCTGCGTAATCTTCCCTACTGGATCCGCAAGAAGACATCTAGATGGAGAGTTTTCGAGACCCTGGCAAGAGAAAACTCGAAACAAGAGCACGACGAAAACACAGGATACGCTTGTCGAAAAATTCGGGGAAATATATAGCAAAAATTTCTGTAATAAAAGGAAGATGACAGGACTAGGCGGAGTCAGAGGCGGTGTCTAGGGGCCAGGGGCGGGTCCCCACCGCGGCCTGGGGTGGAGCCGCGGCAGAGGGCCGCCTCTGCCCCCTGGAGTCCGTCTCGTACTCTATCAAGTCTCCAAATTTTCCTAATTTTCGAGAAATAAATAATATAAATTTTCTGGAATTTTCCGAGACACTTTCCTTACCGAAACAGTTACCTATTCATTTGCTGATTCTGGAGTCTTCCGGTATTTTGTTTCGATGAGTTCTTCCGGAGAGACCACTTGAATAACATCAGCATCCTTTTCCAAGGGATTGCCGGAGATGTAGTTCTTAAGTCGCTGACCATTCACCACTTGAGGTTTGTTCCCATCAAGATTATTAATCTTTATAGCTCTGGAGCGATAGACTTCCTCAATGATGAATGGTCCCTCCCATTTTGATAGCAATTTTCCTGCAAAAAATCTGAGACGAGACCTACAAAAAAGCACTTTATCACCAACATTAAATTCTCTTTCCAAAATTCTCTTATCATGCCATCTCTTTACTTTTTCCTTAAACAGACGAGCACTTTCATAAGCCTCGTTTCTCCACTCATCCAAGAAATTCAATTTAAGCAACCTAGTTTTACCGGCAAGATTAGGATCATAATTAAGTTGTCTAACAGCCCAAAAAGCTTTATGTTCTAATTCAAGAGGCAAATGGCATGCCTTCCCATAAACCATTTTATAACGAGACATATCCATAGGGTTTTTTATAAGCAGTTCTATATGCCCATAAAGCATCATTAAGTTTTTTAGACCAATTCTTTCTAGACTTGTTAACGGTCTTTTGCAAGATCAGTTTAATTTATCTATTAGTTAATTCAACTTGCCCACTAGTTAGGATGATACGGAGAGGAGACTCTGTGATTAACATCGTACTTAGCTAAAACCTTTCTAAAAGCTCCATGAATAAAATGAGATCCTCCATCAGTCATAAGATATCTAGGCACACCAAACCTAGGAAAAATAACTTCTTTAAGCATTTTTAGGGAGGTCTTATGATCAGCACTTTTAGTTGGTATAGCTTCCACCCACTTAGTAACATAATCTACATCAACAAGAATATGAGTATTACCATGAGAAGTGGGAAAAGGACCCATAAAGTCAAACCCCCAATAATCAAAAGGTTCAATAACATGAGAATAATTCATAGGCATTTCATTACGTCTACTAATGTTACCGACCCTTTGATACTCATCACAAGATGAAACAAACTTTTTAGCATCCTTAAATAAAGTAGGCCAATAAAAACCTGATTGAAGAACCTTATGTGCAGTCCTTTTACCTGCGTGATGTCCTCCATAATCACTATTGTGGCACTTCCTCAATACCTCTTCCTGTTCATGCTCAGGAATACATCTCCTCAAGATTCCATCAGCTCCCTCCTTGTATAAATGTGGGTCATCCCAAAAGTAATGCCTCAAGTCATAGAAGAATTTCTTTTTCTGTTGATAAGTAAACTTGGAGGCAAAAATTTCGAGACAATAAAATTAGCATAATCAGCATACCAAGGAGCATCATGAGAAGTTACCTTAACGACAACAAGTTGTTCGTCAGGGAAACTATCATTTACAGGGATGGGATCATGAGGAATATTTTTCATTCTAGACAAATTATCAGCTACAGGATTTTCTGCACCTTTTCTATCAACAATATGCAAATCAAACTCTTGCAGCAAAAGCACCCATCTAATAAGTCTAGGCTTAGCACTTTTCTTCTCCATAAGGTACTTAATTGAAGCATGGTTAGTGTGAATAGTTACTTTAGAGTCCACAATATATTGTCTGAATTTATCACAAGCAAAAACGACCGCTAAAAATCCTTTTCAGTGGTTGCATAATTTTTCTGTGCACTATCCAAAGTTTTACTAGCATAATGAATTACATTCAACTTCTTATCAATTCTTTGGCCAAGGACAGCCCCTACAGCATAATCACTAGCATCACACATAATTTCAAAGGGTAAATTCCAATCAGGCGGTTGAACTATAGGAGCGGTGATTAAAGCCCTTTTTAGTACCTCGAAGGCTTCCTTACAATCTTCATCAAAAACATATGGAACATCTTTTTGAAGAAGATTAGTGAGGGGCTGCGACGTCTTAGAAAAAACTTTAATAAACCTCCTATAAAAACCAGCATGACCGAGGAAATTACGAATACCTTTGATGTCTATTGGATAGGGCATCTTCTCAATTGCTTCAATTTTGGCTTTATAAACTTCAATCCCCCTTTTAGAAATTTTATGTCCAAGCACTATGCCTTCATTTACCATGAAATGACACTTCTCCCAATTGGGAACAAGATTGGTCTCCTCACATCTCTGCAAAACTTTGTTAAGATTATATAGGCAATTGCCGAAAGAAGTTCCATAGACGGAGAAATCATCCATGAAGACTTCCACAATTTCCTCACAAAAACCATGAAAAATAGCAGACATGCATCTTTGAAAAGTAGCAGGTGCATTACACAAACCAAAAGGCATACGTCTATAGGCATAAGTTCCATAAGGACAAGTAAAAGTAGTTTTTTCTTGATCTTCAAATTTAACAACAATTTGAGAGAAACCAGAATAACCATCAAGGAAACAAAAGTGAGAATTCTTAGACAGTCTTTCAAGCATTTGATCAATAAAAGGCAAAGGATAATGATCTTTTTGAGTAGCCTTATTAAGTTTCCTATAATCAATGCACATTCTATACCCTACAACTGTTCTTTGAGGAATGAGTTCATTATTATCATTCAATGCACATCCTTCATCTTTGGATTCAATCTTCGTTGATGATCAACAACGGGCTTCGCATCAGGCTCAAGATTAATTGTATGTTGACAATTAGATGGAGAAATCCCTTGAAGATCATCAAGAGTATATCCCAACGCAGCTCGATGTTTCCTAAGGACCTCCAATAATCTCTCCTCCTCTTTCACTGAAAGGTTAGAATTGATAATAACAGGATATATTTTCTTCTCATCCAAATATGTATATTTGAGAGTGTCTGGGAGAACTTTTAATTCAAAAATAGGATCTCCCTTTGGAGGTGTCTGGGTCCCCAGAGACTCCACAGGTAGATCATGCTTTAGAATAGCCGGCTGTCTAAAGAAGACTTCATCAATTTCCTCTCTTTCCTACATAAACATATCATTCTCGTGCTCCTCCATATATTGCTGCAAAGGATCATTAGGAGGCACGGCAATAGAAGAAATTCTTTCAATAATAAGATCCTCATTAGGTAATTCTTTATCATAACGATGTCTTGCAAATTTGGAAAAATTAAATTCATACGGCTCTCCAACGAATTGAACAGAGACCTTTTCTTTCTTAAAATCTATAACAGCACTACAAGTATTTAAGAAAGGTCTACCAAATATGATAGGACAAAATTTATCTTTAACCGACCCCAAGACAAGGAAATCAGTTGGATATTTTACCTTACCACATAAGACTTCAACGTCCCTGACAATTCCCATCGGGTGGATGACATCTCTATTAGCCAATTTAATCTCCAAATCAATATCCTCAATCTCACATAGCGCAATTTCGTGCATTATTTCTTGATAAAGTGTATAAGGAATAGCACGTGCACTTGCACCCATACCACATAATCCATAATAGCAATGATCACCTATCTTGACAGAGACAACAGGAGTACCAACAACTTTTGCACTTTTATCCTGTCTAACAATGTTAGTAGCAGCTTCACAAAAATAAATAGAACTTCCATCGACGTTCTCAGTTACAAGATCTTTAACCAAACTACTAGAGAGGCAATTTCAAGTTTTTCATCAGGTTCATGAGCTTTCCTTTCACTTTTATTAACCACACTAGCCACGATTGAGTGTTCTTTAAGTTTTATAGGAAAGGGTGGTTTTTCAAAGTAAACAGCAGGTAAAACAGATTCAACTGTTTGAACAGGCACATCATCACTAGCAAGCACATCTGTTTTACAAACATCTTTAAATGGTTCATGATACTTATCCCACTTTTCTTTTGGAATATTAATATGGTCAGCAAAGGATTTACAAAGATCAACAACAATTTGTGAATCGAGCCCAAACTTAGTACTAAGCATATTAAAACGTTCAGTTTCCATGAAAGATTTAATGCAGTCATACTCATAATTTATACCTGATTCTTTACCTTTGTCGATCTCCCAATCTTTCGCATTGCGATAAATCCTTTCAATTAAATCCCATTTAGCATTAACTTCTTTGTTTGTAAAGGATCCAAGAGAAGAAGCATCAAGCATATCCTTATCATAGCGAGGCAGCCTCGCATAAAAATTGTTAACAATTATATCATTAGGAAGCTTATGATTGGGGCATTTAAGCATTAAAGATTTCAACCTCCCCCAAGCTTGAGCGATGCTTTCTCCTTCATGTGGCCAAAAGTTATAAATATAATTTCTATCTTGATGAATTTCATGAAGAGGATAAAATTTAGAATAAAAGAGAGACATAAGCTCTTTCCAATCCATCAAGTGAGAATTATCCAGAAGCATATACCAATCCATAGCTTTATCCTTTAGTGATATTGAGAATAATTTCCTCATGATTACCTCTTTTGACATACCTGCAATCTTAAATAGCTCACACATATCTTTAATATAAAGCAAATGATAACCTGGATGATGGTTCCATCCCCTGCATAACGGTTACTCATAACATGATCAATAATTCCCATGGGTATTTTAAATGGATCAATTTCAGAGAGGGGAGGACTCTTATCCACTATAGGTGTCGTGGCAGAGTCACTCCCAAACAGCATATTAAGTGAAGAGTGCTCCATAACGAAGCAAAGTAACAAGCAAAAATAAAAACAACACTTACAATAAAAGAGTTCCTTACCAGTTCCACTTACCAATAGCGCTACACTCCCCGGCAACGGCGCCAAAAAAGAGTCTTGATGACCCACAAGTATAAGGGATCTATCGTAGTCCTTTTGATAAGTAAGAGTGTCGAACCCAACGAGGAGCAGTAGGTGTTGACAAGTAGTTTTCAGCAAGGTTTCACTGCAAGCACTAAAAGAGAAATGTTTTTGGATTTTTGATTTAAAGAACAAATGAAGAACAAGTAAATAAAAGAGTGCTACAATAATTGCAGCAAATAGCCCAATCGTTTTAAGCTCAAAGTACAGGCCGGTTGTGTTACTTATGAAGATTAAAATGTTCTCGGGGACACATGGGAGTTTCTGCCTAGCCAGTTTCATTGCACGCCGGTGATTAACCTTCAATGTTTTGATAAAGTGCTGTGTGGGTGGACCTATGCTAATGCACCGCCCTTACTTGGACAAATAAATACTTGTGATTAAGCCCCTTACAAGCATCCGCAACTACAAGAAAGTAATTAAGATAAAAACCTAACCACAGCCTTAAACTCCGAGACCCTACGCTCACTAGTGCACTAGTTCACAAATTGGGGTTTAGGTTTATGTCACTCCTGCAACCCTACCATAAGCAAACTAAATACACTATGCATTCCCCTAGGCCCTTTGAAAGGTGAAGTATCATGTAGTTGACGTTCACACGATACCACTAGAGGAATAACACCACAACATAAATCAAACCATTAAATATTACTCAACATTATGCAATTACTAGCAACTAGGCTTTCCCCATGTCCTCAAGAACCAAATGAACTACTCACAGGACATCATATAGATCATGATCAGAGGTGATATGAATAAGGGTAACAATCTGATTGTAAAGACAATTCACCGATAAAACTCTCAAGCATCAACTACATGTGGTAATCAATACCCGGGATACGATTCCAATGAACTAATAACAAAACAATGATGATTGCTACAGCGGGATGAGATGGGACGGTGACGGTGATGATGGTGCTGATGATGGAGATGGTGTTGATGATGATCCCGATGATGCTTGGCGTGATGGCGATGACGATGGCGGCGACCCCCCCCTCCGGTAGGGAAATTCCCCGGTAGATTTCTCCCTGCCGGAGCTCTTCTTCTCTCTGTCTGGTTTCCGCCTCGTGGAGGCGGCGGAAAAATTCCTCTTCGATGCACCCCGAGGTTTTTTAGGTCAAGGGTCAATAATACGCCAACGGGGAGCCGGAGAGGGGCCACAGGGACTAGGGGCGGGCCCCACCCGCGACCCTAGGTGGGCCCGCGGCAGGGGGTAGCCCCTGCCCCCTGTTGCTCGCCTCTTCGCCCCCTTCTGGCTCCGTGACTTATTTCCCGAAATATTACGCTCTGAATTTTCCTGGAATTTTTGGGGCTTCCGAAGTCAGGTGTCTTGATAGGTACTTTTCCAGCTGATTCCAGGCTCCGGCGGATGCATCTCCAATAATTGCCAAACATGCAAAATGGGATAAAATAACATAAGTATTGCATCATAATATGAAATATATCAATGAATAAAGATAAATTATGATGTAAAATAGTGATGCAAAATGGATGTATCAGTCGCTGGCAGGTGGGCCAGCACTGATCACGTGCTTGTGGCCAGGTTATGGACGCGGCGCGTCGACCCGATGCATGCTGGCCCAAATTTGGGCTGGCGGGTACGTGTAGGACGCGGGGCTGGAATGCTAGCCCTAATTTGGGCTGGCAGCTGGCAGGTAGGACCCAATGCTGGCCCTAATTTGGGTTGTGATTTTATGTGAAACATTGCATAATGCTAGCCCTAATTTGGGCTGTAATTTTATGTGAAACAAAATTGAAAGCATATATATAATTGATTGCAGGTACATTGAGCTATGGACGCTCCCTTCAGAGACGACAATAATGAAGACCAAATGCAACAAATAATATATGCGAGTGTCCGTGGAGAAGATGATTTCGGTGTTGAAGATGATTTCAGCTCATAATTTCTGAACGACTCCGGTGAGGGACTTGAAGAAAGAAGAGAAGACGAAGTGCCCTTAACAAACTCTGGCGAGGTATATATATATATATTAAGGTTGTGTTGATCACTAGATGCATTAATTGAATTGTATTGCACGTATTAACGAATCATTTTTTTAGCCCTCCGGATCAAGCAAATCTGCCAAAAATCAAGCTCCTCGAGGCCGGACGAGAAGGATGTCGAGCGAGGTTCCGAGGTTAACGATCGAGGAAGTTGCTGATAGTGGCAAACCGCTGGCACCCATACCGAACCGCCGTAAATTTGTAAATCAAGCTGGAGTCATTGTTAGGGACATGCTCCCGATCACCATTACAGATTGGCATAAGTCGAAGGCCGAGGTGGAAGCCCATTTTGCACCGAAAAATCCCCACCAAGGCAAATACTAGATCTGGAAGCCGTTAGGCGATGCTTGGAAAACTTATATGACCCTCCACCAAAGCCGACATCAGACTATGAGTGCCAAATAGCCAAGTAATTTAGCTCAGAGATGGAGAAGCGGAAAAGCGGGAAACAAATAGCCCAGCTCAGAGAACGGGATGTACAATCGGTCCCCCCGCTCAAGGTATTTCCCGACAAAGACGTCCACATAGCTGAGGTAGTATATGAATATGTTCACGGCCAGCCTTTGGTCTGACCTGAGCTGGTCCAGTATCTATCAACAAAGATGCGTCAGTTGAATGAATGGTACTTGAAAGCCGCAAAGAAAGATATAATCGGTGTCATGGCGAGAGTTAAGGAAGAGCATTACTTCCAAGAATATGGTGTGCAAGTTGATTTTAGCGAACTTTTTCAGTTATACAATCAACGCGCCCTCGATAAAGCTATCATCAGTTGCTTTTGTCTGTAAGTGATTTATTTATGTAATTTAAGTCTTTAGCTCAGCTCTCGTTCTATAATCTTTGGTACGCTATTTATGCAGAATGAAGATGCTCGACGACAAAAGGAAAGGACTGATCTCGGACGTTAGGTTCATTGACCCAGATAAAGTTCATGAAGTGAACATAGAAGACAAACCCGAGGAAGTAAAGGAGACATTGCTAAGGTGTTTCAAGCAACAACGTAACAAAAAAGAAATACTTCTTCCTTACAACTTCAAGTAAGTGTTACTTTCTTGTACACATTCTATTTTTGCTCACCCGATCTTAAGTGTAATTGATGAGTTATGCATGACTGTGTATATAAACGTGCAACTTCCACTATATTCTTATGGTCATTAAAATTGACGTTGGAGAAATTGAGGTCCTAGACTCATTAAGGAGACATCCTAAAGAATACAAGAGTTGCTTTGATATGATCAAAGGGTAATTTAAATTCTTATCGCACTATATCGGCCTCTTTCGTTCATTTCGTGATATCAAGTAATTAATAAAACTCTTTTGTTCATTTTCTTTGCGGGGCAGAGTTTGGGAAACGTTCATCAAGGAAGAACCCGGTCAATGGAAACCGAAGCTGATACGGTCTCTGAACAAGGTAAGTAGTACTACCTAGATCCACGTATCTCTTTAATTCTAATTTCAATACCATTATCAAGCTTGATTTGATTGAATTCTATTCTCGAACAGTGGTGTCTGGAACAGCCAACCGGGACCCACTTATGTGGATACTATGTTTGCGAGTTCATTCAAATGAGGACCACTAAGAGATTTAATAATCGACGAAATAAAGAGGTACATAAACATTATTCACAATTTTATTTTGTTACCATCAATTGTGTTGAGTTTCATTCATAATTGTTTTTCTCCTTCTTTTAAAGGTTGCAAGGAAGCGGAACGCCCTCCTACCAAATGACCGCATAAAAGCAATTACGGAGGAATTGGCGGGATTTCTCCTTGCGGAGGTCATACATGAAAACGGAGAGTACTACTACCGACATAAGTAATCTCAATATACTAATGATGATCTCCATGTAATTAAGTACTTTATACGAAAACATGATCTTCATGTACTAGTTAATTTGTATGTGTTATATATATGTATCAACGTGATCTTTATGTAGTAATATAATTTATATATATTCCAAATCGCGTTTTTGGCGTATCGACGTGATCCCCGTACGATGGAAACCATTCGAAACCCCTAAACCTTAAAACCTGAAAAATATTCGAAAAGAAAAAAAGGGCCTAACGTTAGTCCCGGTTCGTGTTACGTACCGGGACTAAAGGTGTCCAACCCCGCGGGCTCCTCCGTGACCACGTGGGAGGGCCTCTTATCCCGGTTCGTGGACAACCGGGACTAGAGGGGGGGGGGGGGGGCTCTAGTCCCGATTGGCTAGTCCCGGTTGCCCAAACGGGACTAGTGTCCCGTTTTCCACTAGTGCAATCACCTGGTCGTGCTGCTTCTTTGTCACGTATTCCTTTTGATCCAACATTATCTGATGACGAAATTGAGGCCGCTTCGTCTGCTTCACCACCAGTGACCAGTTCAGTACCCGTGCAGCCAGCTCAGCTTACCAGTTCAGTACCCATGCAGCCAGCTCAGCCAGCTCAGCTTGGTCCGGTAACTCGGGTTCGTAATGGTTGTTGATGGTGTAATTTGGCTAGCTAGTGAAATAATCTAAATTAGTTTAATTTGCTTGAGAATTGTAGAAAGCATTTTGGATGGTCTACGACAAGTCTTACCCATGGTCAGAAATATTTGGAGGTATAATGCTGCTACCTGGGACAAGTCCTAAATAGCCTCGGAAGTAAGGCTGAAGGGTCTTTACAAAGGCTGTGCCGACGTGGCCGAAATATTACATTGTCATGTTTCGTAGGTCCAAATAATCAAAGGCTTAGAAATTGCTACTTATCTATACCTAATAATAAAAGTAATAAGTCTTCCGCGGTTTGGTTTGGTACGTCATTTAAATTACCACTGAAGTTATAAGTAATTACCCACCTGTGCCACCCATAAGTTAAAAAACGATTCACAATCTTCTTTCCGTCCGGTACAAATCGATCTCAACTCTTGGCTCCACACGTACGTCATCCTAAGCAGTGCCACCGCCGCCGCCATGAAACGCTCGTTCGAGGCCACATAACCAATCTCTCTCCCGTGAAAAGACCAAGCGTTGAAGCGCATCATTGTTGAGCGCCACCAGGATACCGTCGTCGACCAACACGGCTCCCCTGCTCCTTTACGGTAGTGGCTTTCTCGCGATCATTAACTACCGCGAGCAGAATTAGTAGTTCTTCACCACAGTACAGGCATCGTGTATTTTGACGTCGCGCCCAGGCTCCTGGACCAGGCGCAGCTCCTCTATGTGTTCCAGGCCATCGACCGCGATCGCAACGGGTACATCCGCGAGATCTTGTCGTGGACGCCACCACAAACTCCGCCTCCGAGCCCATACGCTGCCACACTAGGTATGACCCTACGCTATCCTGCTATACTAGCAGCAGCAGCAGCTTCGTTGTTGTCGGGAGATACATGATGCAGCCGTGTGCTGCGGTTGAATCTGAACTTCTCCGAGCTAGAGATTGGAATTTAGGATTAGGGAATATGTCGTTGTTGTTCTGCTGGTTGACCTTGTGGACTGGAAAGTAGGGAACTGGGGAGTCACATATTACTAGCATAGCGGTGCTTTCAGAGTAGAACTGAAATAGAGAGAATCGGAGAACGCTGTTAGAGAATTTCAAGTCGAGTAAGTAGTACTGCCGTAAATTGAGAAAATCAACCACAATGTGAAGCAATAAGGCTTCTGCGG
Source organism: Puccinellia tenuiflora (assembly GCA_012064385.1). Taxonomy (NCBI): domain Eukaryota; kingdom Viridiplantae; phylum Streptophyta; class Magnoliopsida; order Poales; family Poaceae; genus Puccinellia; species Puccinellia tenuiflora. The sequence continues at coordinate 995,480 of QRDG01000534.1, read as the reverse complement.
TTTGGTTTGGTACGTCATTTAAATTACCACTGAAGTTATATGTAATTACCCACCTGTGCCACCCATAAGTTAAAAAACGATTCACAATCTTCTTTCCGTCCGGTACAAATCGATCTCAACTCTTGGCTTCACACGTACGTCATCCTAAGCAGTGCCACCGCCGCCGCCATGAAACGCTCGTTCGAGCCCACAGAACCAATCTCTCTCCCGTGAAAAGACCAAGCGTTGAAGCGCATCATCATTGAGCACCACCAGGATACCGTCGTCGACCAACGCGGCTCCCCTGCTCCTTTACGGTAGTGGCTTTCTCGCGATCATGAACTACCGTGAGCAGAATTAGTAGTTCATCGCCACAGTAGAGGCATCATGTATTTTGACGTCGCGCCCAGGCTCCTGGACCAGGCGCAGCTCCTCTATGTGTTCCAGGCCATCGACCGCGATAGCAACGGGTACATCCGCGAGATCTTGTCGTGGACGCTGCCACAAACTCCGTCTCCGAGCCCCATACGCTGCCACACACTAGGTATGACCCTACGCTATCCTGCTATACTAGCAGCAGCAGCAGCTTCGTTGTTGTCGGGAGATACATGATGCAGCCGTGCGCTGCGGTCGAATCTGAACTTCTCCGAGCTGGAGATTGGAATTTAGGATTAGGGAATATGTCGTTGTTGTTCTGCTGGTTGACCTTGTGGACTGGAAAGTAGGGAACCGGGGAGTCACATACTACTACCATAGCTGTGCTTGCAGGGTAGACTAAATTAGAGAGAATCGGAGAATGCTGCTAATCGAGAGAATTTCAAGTCAGAGTAAGTAGTACTGCCGTAAATTGAGAAACATCAACCACAATGTGCTCATTGCTCTAGATTTCAGCTACTATCCCCTAGATTCAATGGTCTAGATGAATAGTACTCCAAAGATCTTGTGTTGCATCTTGTGTTCCAAAGATCCCCTAGATTCAATGATCTTTGGGGAAGAGTGGCGGGCTGTTAATGTTGTAGGGATTTGAGATATACGCTAACATGATCTAACACAAATTTCAGTTAATGTGGCTGGGACACCTTGCCCTTTTCTCGCTAAATTATCGGCTCCACCAGATGCAGGGCTTAGTGCCCAAATTCCGTCACTTTTTTATTCGTCTCCCGAAGAACGATAATGACTATGATGATAATATTTCTTGTGTTGCATCGGAGATAGTGGGTTGCAACGGAAATTGAAGTCATGAGCTCAAATTTGAAGTGCATTCTTTTCAGGAATAATCAATATGGGTCATAGACAATATTTAATTGCAACGCAAGAACTTATTTTAAATTAAAAACAAAATCTAAAATAGTATTATATTAAAAATAACAATTAGGTATAAAAGGGTAGACCAAATAAAAAATAATTAAAGATTAAGACGAAATGATGAATTGAATTGAGTATAGGATTACACGGGTTAGACGACTTTATTTGGTGCAAATTTAGATCGTGCCAACGTTTTTCGATCAAAAGTTATTTTTCCGCTCCCGTAGCGAACGCACGGGCATATTTGCTATAATTTTATAATAGCTAGCTTGGAAGGAACAAATCTGTGCAAGATGGCCGGCTCAAGGAGTCCCGATTGGTTTAGCTTTTTTAGTTTTATTCTATACGCTAAGCTGAAACTGAAGATGTGTTGGATTGCATACTTCAAATCACGTACGCAAGATTTTTTTCTTTGTACCAGAATTAGCTAGACCGACCGAATCAATTAGAGATAGAAATATTTTATTCGGCTTGCAAGTCAAGGAAACGATCCGTGTCCTGTACGCCAAAGACCAGGCTACCTATATCTCTACTACTTATTGAAAAAGATAGAAAGCAAAGAAGAGAAAAGAAAAGAGGGAAAGAAAGGACGGAAAATTGCTAAACAATTTCATAACTTTATTTTAATTTATCAAAATTTTGTCAAATACTCCCTCATAATATTTTGAGAATTATTTTAAAAATATAAAAGAGAGAGGGGTGGATTTATCAGATCCCGGATTAATTTGTAAATCAAAAATAGTTTTGTTAAAATAATATTCTGATTTTTTTTGCAAAATATTTAAGGTGATTGCTGCATGATAACATGATGATGCAAAAAGGAAAATAACAAACAAATCTAACTTGGGGAAAACCCCGATATGTTACAGGTACACTGCGAAAAGGCCCATTTCTCTGCCACGGCTACGGATTGCAATGGGTACCCGATACCCGCAAACCCGACGGGTAACCGCCTCAAATGGGGAGGGTTTGGGCTAGAAAAATCCCCATGGGTATGCTTAGCAAGAAAATGTCATACCCATCGGGTATGCGGGTGCGGGTATGGGGATGCCAAACCCATACCCGCGAACCCGTGTACCCGACTAGAACGTAATGACCCCACATGTCATTGCCTACTAAGCCACTAACACCCCTAGCCCACAAGCCCACTAACGCACCTAGCCCACTAAGAGACCTAGCCCACTAAAGACACTAACGTACATGCCACAGCCACACACGAGCTGCCTCTCCTTGGCGGGTACGGGGCGGGTCCCGCGTACCCGCCGGGTCGCGGGTATGGTTGAGATCTCGACCCGCCGGCGGGTATGGGGCGGGTGGCGGGTACGGGTGGAGGAGCCGGGTACAGGTATGGGTATGCCAAACCCGGCACTACTAGGAAACTAGCTATAGGTGGAAGGTGTTTTTGTGGCGCATCTAGTATGCCGTGCGCCACTGATAATATTCTGTGGCGCATGTCTGACGATGCGCCACAGAAAGTTTAGGGTTTTTGTGGCGCACTAGTTCCCCGTGCGCCACTAAATTAGAAATTTCTGTGGCGCATTAGATACCATGCGCCACAGAAAAGATGTGGGCCCCACCACCAACGGCTGGATGGCATCCTACCACACCTTTTCTGTGGCACATGAAGTTTGATGCGCCACAAAAAGTAGAATTTCAGTGGCGCATCTGGACTTATGCGCCACAGAATATAGCGTGGGCCCGGCACCAAATGATTGGGGGAGGTGTTTCTGTGGCGCATGAAATCAGATGCGCCACAGAAATATGGATTTCTGTGGCGCATGGAAGTTCATGCGCCACAAAATGCCTTTCCAGAATTACAAAAAGGGCAGCCCCCACTCACCACCCCCCATTGTCTTCTTCTTCCCCTCTCCTTCCACCTTGAGCAGCTCGTGTTCCTCCTCCCTCCCACCCCATTTTGCTCATACTTTTCTCCATTCTTTGTAGTTAAACCTAATTTATTTGATAGGTAATTGGTGAGGGGGCCGGGGGAGGCTCGATCCATATATACTCCTTTCCCAAATACATCTCTTTTTCTCTCCAACACCGCACACTCTCTCTCATCGATCGTGGTCACATCTCGGTGACAAATCTACTAGGTGAGTATAGTTGGATGGACATGCATATGCATGTTTTGTGTGGCCGGCACAAAACATGCATATGAAGGGGCGGTTTGGACGATGGCGAGACGTTTGTTTGTTGTGCTCCGACCATCGTGTCGTGGAGATGTGGATATTTTTGTGAAATGCTTGCAGGTACCCCGAGAGGCCCTTGAGATTGCCGGAACGTCGATTAACTTCCGTTCCGGCGAATTTGGGTACTCCATATGTCCCTTTTTTAGCAAAGGTCATGCCGAAATTTTTAAAAATTTCGGCATGACCTTTGCTAAAAAAGGGACATATGTGTGTGTGTGCGCGTGTGCGTGTGTGTGTGCGCGTGTGGATGTTGCGGTTTTACTTAACATACTCTCGTTTCTTATTTCTGCTTTATCTATATATAGCAACCATGGTCATCAAGATGAGCTCCAGTCAAATCGGTAGATACAAGGAAGAAGCAAAGGCGGACATGATTCGGTGCAACAGGCACCAGATAAGATGTCCGTGTCGAACATGCAAACTCGTGAGCTGGATCGACCCTGATTCCGGACAATTGGAGGAACACCTACTCAGGCGCGGTTTCTGGATAGGCTTCAACAAGGCGCCGACAGCAAATGGTGCGCATGAAAACGAGGGCGGGCGAGAAGACGAAGAGTCTCCCGGACATGGTTATCATGACGAAGGAGATGCCGGCGGACAAGATCATCATGACGAAGGAGATGCCAGCGGACATGGTCATGATGAAGGAGTAGATGGTGGTGGAGAAGACGCGGATACGCAGACCTCGCTAACTTCGGCCTTGCAGGACACTCATCTTCAAGAACTCCTACTTAAGGAGACGAGCGACGCCAGAGGTGCAGCCAGAGAGAAAGCCAAGCTGGAGCAAATGAAGAAAGACGTGATGACTCCGTTGTATCGTGATTGCCGGCCCCAGCATACGCGCTTGCATGTAACGCTTGATGCTCTACAAATGAAGGAGGAAAACAGATGGACCGACGTCAGCTTCAGTAAGCACCTGAAATTCTGGCACGATCATCTTCCCGAGGGGAACACATTGCCAAGCAGTATCGAGGAGGCCAAGAAAGTTGTGTGCCTCCACGAAAAATGAGCCATGGGTACTCGCTAGCCAAGTCGAGCAATGCTTCTTCATTACCGACCCGTCAAAACCTAGCCGTGTTGTCGTGAGGAGGGGCAAGAGGAGCATCATCGGAATGGAAGGAGACGCCAACGAGGAAGACTTGGACAAGAACGGCGATCCGAAGATCGAGGAGGAATTCGACAAGTACTTCGACATGCCTACTACTAGCAAAGAAAGACGGAAGACCTCCCTACCTACTAAAGGTTGTCCGTTCACGCGAAGAAATCTCAAGGTGCCCGGCCTGAAGTATTCAACCGCGAAGAAGGGAAAGAAGAGAAGCTAGCTCGGAACCGAGACGAAGAAGACTTTTTTGGTGTATTTAATTTGTGTGTGTGTGTGAGACAATGCAAGCATATTTATGTATTCAATGAATATGTATGAGAGAAATTGTGTGTGATACAATGCAAGAGCATATATATGTATTAAATGAATTGAATATGTATGACACATTGTGTGTATTTTGTAACCAAATTTAACCAAAAATAATTTAAATAAAAAAAATTAAAGAAATAAAAAGTGTGAGGCGACCCCCACGCTGCCCTTTAATTCTTCCCCAAAATTTTCCTACAACTAAAGATTAAAAAAACACAAGCATATTTATTCTTTCAATAAAATTTAACCAAAAAAATTAAGAAACAAAACATTCTGTGGCGCATCCCTCTGCAGATGCGCCACAGAATGTCGATAATTCTGTGGCGCATCACTCCGGAGGTGCGCCACAGAATTATCGCGCCTCCACTTACATGTGGGGCCTCCCCCGCGCTGCCGCCTCTCTCTAATTCCTTCCAAATTTCGCGGATTATTCGCGCCTCCCCGTCGCCCCCGACGCCGCCGCAACTCCCCGTCGCCGGCGACCTCGATCCCCTGCGCCCCGGCCGCCCCCGCCCGAGCCGCGCCGCCGCCCACCACGCGGCCGTGCTCGACCGCGCCGCCGCCCGAGCCGCGCCCCGGCCAGCCCCTCTCTCCCTCCCCTTCCCTCCCCTCCGCGCCGCCGTCACCTCCCCTCCCCTCGCCGTCGAGCCGCCCTGGGCCAGGCACGAGCCACCGACGACCTCAACTCGCCATCCTCGCCGAGGTACTGCCCCTCTCTCCCTCCCCTCCCTCTCCTGCCATGGTTGCACACTAGGTGCTTGATGAAATGTGCAAACAAATTTTCTAGGTTTCAGTTGCAAGTGCTAAGTGTTTTTCTAAGTGTTGTTGCTACTGTTGTTGCTAGTGCTAGCAATTGCACTATAGTGTCATTGCTAGAGACCAAAAAAATTACAAAATTTTCCGAAGTGTTGTTGCTAGTGCTAGTAATTTTCCTAAGTGTCATTGCTAGTACTAGTGCTAGTGCTAACTAGTAATTGCTTGCTTGCTGCAAGCAAGCACACTAGTTGAGGACATATGGGTTGCTTTGTGTTGTTGCTGGCTGCATATGGTTGTCAAGGACATAGTGCTAGTGCTAGTGTCATTGCTAATGCTAAGTGTTGTTAAGATGCATTCTTGTTTGTGTTAATGCCGACCATTATTTGTGAAATGCAGGTACCCGTGAGGCCCTTGAGATTGCCGGAACGTCGATTAACTTCCGTTCCGGCAAATTCGGGTACTCCATATGTCCCTTTTTTAGCAAAGGTCATGCCGAATTTTTTCGTGAATTTTAGCATGACTTTGCTAAAAATAGGACATATGGGGTATTCCGACTAATGCATGTGCCGATGATTAAAATGAAGTGACACCATGTGATCCCGGGGATGGCGCTAGTGAGCCTTGTATATGCACGAATACACATCGTGCATCCTACTTGGCTCACTCGCTCCATCCCTGGAACTTTTGTGTGTCCAATCTAAGTATGAGGCACACATCCAAATTACTTATAGTATTTTGTAAGCCTCCAAAGTTGGTACTTTTTAACTATTTTGAAGTTGCATTTTTAGTTGCTGCTAGGTGCTTTTGCTGCTAGCTACTTTTGTGAAATGTGTGTGCTAGATGCTAAATCATGGTTTGGTTAATTTATTGGAGCACCACAAGGAGCACCTCCACCACGCCGATCTCGGACCCGAGCCTCCCTTCCTACCTGAGGTAGTTCCTCTCTCCCTCGATGTGGATGTGGATGTGGTGATGTATGTGTTGAAGTGATGCTGTTGCCGGCCAGCGATGCCGGCCGGAAATCTGTTGATGTGTTGATGTGATGGATGCTGTTGCCGGCCAGCGATGCCGGCCATTATTTGTGAAATGCTTGTGCAGGTACCCCGAGAGGCCCTTGAGATTGCCGGAACGTCGATTAACTTCCGTTCCGGCAAATTCGGGTACTCCATATGTCCCTTTTTTAGCAAAGGTCATGCCGAAATTTTTCGTGAATTTTGGCATGACTTTGCTAAAAATATGACATATGGGGTATTGCGACTAATGCATGGGGCGGGGTATCTTAGTACTTAGTTAAGTGATTTTTTCCTTATATTTGGTGTACTAACTTTGACGTTTTTTTTCTTATAGGTGCGAACATGGCTGACAATAATGAGGCCGGGGGTTCTCGAATAGGAGGCGAGGAACCGATAGAGGAAAATAGTATGATTCAGATGGTCATCGCACAGGCAGTGACAAAGACGTTGACGTCGCTCTTTCCTACCGTCTGTGAGGGTGTTAGGGTATGGATTGAGGGAGGGAAAAAAGGGCCTCCCCCAATGATCAGCTTCGGCTCCAACAAGTACTCAATCAATGTGGCTACAGAAGATGCACCCCCAGCATCCCCAGAGGTAAAGAAGAAGAAGCACAGGAAGAGAAGTAAGCCAGCTCCTAAGACGACTATCCGGGGGTATGAAGACATGGTATCACCCCGTGCGGATGGCGTGACCCGAGTTCATGAAGCTGGTCAACCGATCCTGTCTCGGGAGCTGCTCCACCTTGCAGACGGATGCATGCTCTCTTTGCAAAATGCTATCTTGACGCTAGAGGGCAACCTTCTTAAAGAAGAGGATCCAAATTACCCGGTGTTCACTGTCAAGGTGCCAAAGTACTTGGCTGACTTCGTCCATGAAGCCCCCGCAGATTATTTCTTCATATCGTACGAGGACGTCTTCAAGCTGTTTCACTATAGACGGTTGGACTATAACTTGGTCCGCCTATACGCACTCAACCAGGCGATGAGGATCAGGAGAGATAATACCCCGTACGTCAAGGTAGTGGATCCCTACTACATGCGTGACAGCCAGCTGGTGGAAGGATCAACGACACGGGCCATGGCCACGGAGTTCCTCCAGATAATCATGCTGAACAACCAGGATAAGAACAGCCTTCTTCTGCCTTTCTTTTCCGAGTAAGTACACATCCGGTCGCCGCCGTCGTATCTTATGCTTTATTATAAATTTCTTCCGTTGTTGATCATTTCCAACATTCCGTTTCAATTGTGTTGAGCAGTGACGAGTACTGCGTACTCATCATCCTAAACCCGAGGTGGTCCGTTGCCACTTATATCGACTCAGGGAGTCTTAAAGACTACACCAGAATAAAGGGTGTTCTCGATGAGGCTCTCGAGGGCTATGCCCAAAAGGGAGGCCACTTCCATGAAGGAAAGGAACGTTTCACGAAGGAGAAGAAACACATTTTCTGCCATGGGACCGGGTTCCATTGCATCAAGCATGCGACTGGCAGCGTGAAGGATGCCTTCTACGTCCTCCATCACATTAAAGGGTTTGTCCGGGATGCAGAGAAAACGAGGTGGCCAACTAGTCTCCAAGAATGGACCAAACTTAGAGGGGAAATCACCGACGCTGATCTTAGAGAAGAATTCCATCGCATCCGGATGCAGTTATCGCAAATCATCGTGGAAGATGTCATGACAGAAGGGGGGTCCTTACACAACCCCAGAGGTAATTTGTCCATCTCCAGCCAAATATATATCCCAATCCACTCGATATATTATTAACCAAATATATATCCCAATCCATCTGCAGGGATGTCTAAGTGGGAGATCGAAGACCGCCTAGACAAGCAAAATGACATGAGGACGTGGCTGACGAAAGACTGCTTTAAACCGTTCCCTGAGCCGATAAAAAAGAAGGCTCAATCCTGCAGCTACCAGTGGATCTAGACGTGTTCTCCATTAGCGACCTAGCAAATTAGTCATAGTACAAATAAAGTGACCCAGCAAAGACCCCAGCAGCGACTCAAGAAGAAGAGACTCCAGCGGCTCCTCCGACAGAGACCCTCGACGAGTGGGCTGAGGTTGCTTCAGCGTCGGGCGCAGGAACCACCGTGATAAGTGGGCCCTAGTGATTGCTTAGACATTAAGGGAACACTAGGCCCCACTTATCATCGGAGGTTCCTGCGTCCGACGCTGAAGCACCCTCAGCCCACTTGTCGAGGGTCTCTGCCGGAGGAGCCACTGGAGTCTCTTCTTTTTGAGTCGCTGCTGGGGTCTCTTGCTGGGTCACTATATTTGTACAATGACTTATGTGACATGAGATGAACTTTTGTACCCCTAAATTCAGCACTTGTAATCAATGTGTGAAACGATTAACTTATGTATCATGACTTGTGTAATAATCGTGTATCTTGGGCTCTAAGTAATGTTATATACCTATATTTCCTATAATATATACCTGTATTTTCTGTAATAAATCTGTAATTCCTATAATATACCTGTATTTTCTGTAATATACCTGTATTTTCTGTAATATACCTGTATTTTCTGTAATATACCTGTATTTATACAGCAGGCAGCAGAAATTTGAAAATACATTTAAATTATCCTGTGGCGCATCTTTTTATTTTTCTGTGGCGCATGGAATTCCGTGGCGCATGAGAAATGATGCGCCACAGACATAATTCTGTGGCGCACCCTTGCTGGTGCGCCACAGAATCTTGGTATTTCTGTGGTGCACCGCCTGGATGCGCCACAGAATTACATTTTAGTGGCGAGACTTCTGTGGCGCATCCCCCCATTTCCTGGATGCGCCACAGAAATCAAATAATGGTGCGCCACTAATGACCATTTCCCTAGTAGTGCGGCCCCGAACCCGGCGGGTGCCATCCGTAGCCACGGCTGCCGCGGCACCTGTACGTCCAGTTCCACGTTTTTGCCATTCGTACCATCATTTTCGCCCAGTTTTCGCGCGTTTACACCGTATCCGACGTGAAGGGTCCGTTTCTTCCGTTTTCTAAAGTTTAGCAGTTTCGGCCTCCGATATCACATTTTTGCCATTCCAACCATCGTTTTCGCCCAGTTTTTGCGTGTTTCCACCGTATCTGGCATAAAGGGTCCGTTTCATCCGTTTTCCAACATTTAGCCGTTTCTTCAGTTTTCACGACGTTTAGCCGTTTCGGCCTCCTGTACCACGTTTTTGCAATTCCGACCAACGTTTTCGTCCAGTTTACACGTGTTTCCACCGTGTCCAACGTGACGGGTCCGTTTCTTTCGTTTTTCGACGTTTAGCCGTTTCGGCCTCCGCTATCACGTTTTTGCCATTCCGACCATTGTTTTCTCCCAGTTTACGAGTGTTACAACGTTTTCTCTGGTGAAGGGTCCGTTTCTTCCGTTTTCCAACGTTTAGCCGTTTCTATCGTTTTCACGACGTTTAGCCGTTTCGCCCTCCGGTACCACATTTTTGCCATTCCGACCGACGTTTTCACCCAGTTTACGTGTTTCCACCGTATCCGACGTGACGGGTCCGTTTCTTTCGTTTTCCGACGTTTAGCCGTTTCTGTAGCGGACCTGCACTTAAAAATAGGCAAGATCCCTGTGTATAGTGCAAACCCCTGGATCGATTCATTTGCACACACAGTTACGATGAATATCACAACAATGCATCAATTATTACACGCTTGATCCAGTATTTAAACAAAATAATCATTACAACTTGCATAGCTCAAGGCTAGCATTTTACAAATATCAGCACAGCAGAAATAAAGGTAGCAATGAGTCTCCATCATCTTCATGTGCCACAGGCGAACAGTTTGAAGGCTGATTTGCATAAAGCCAAATTTTCCTATCTCTTTTCAAAACACTTTTTCATCTAAACGAGACAGGTATGACAACCATTGTCTCAACTACCCTTGTTCACCCTTCATATTTTAACTTAGGAAATTGGAATGATGAGATCCTCCGTTGACGTCCTTGTCCAGCTTGCTCAGAAATGTCTGTAACCGGGGACACGGCTAAGTACTTAGTTTGATACTCTGCAGAGGTTGTGCACATTCACCATAAGACCTCATCAACCCATTCTGACCTTGACCCTTCTTGAAGTGAAAAGGAAAGGAGGAGATGAAGCCGAGACCTTTCCGAAGTGTTTTCCCGACCACTGCCGTCCTGACGCGCTCCACCTACAAACCTCTACCACCACTTGTCAGGCCGGGCCGGTTCCACACTACATACTTAGTCAAGCCAGAGCCCATATGACTTATGGCTGCACGGTAAGCTAACTAAACTTGGAGTAACATCGGTCTCTTTGTCCCTGGGTGGCCATCCACAAGTGCACATACTCGGGTAAAACCATAGACATGGCCCCGAGTAGCCACTCAACTTTAAACCTCCATCCACATACCACATCCACCCAGGAGTTTCTTTAACTTAGTAGAATATTACTTTTTCACAAAACAACGTTTAGCATAGCATTTCCATAATTCTACCAAGTTATAATAGGATTCTAGACCAACTAGTATAGGAGCACTATTCTAAACAGTTTTAGCATAGCAATACTAATAAACCTATCGTGCAATTTTCCAAGTAAATACTACAACATGCATATATCAAAATAATAGGACAAAAATATGCAAGTGTGCCACTTGCCTTGGCAACAAGAGTGACAGGAGTAGCAACCACCAAAGTCTTCGTGACTCTCCGAATAATCTAACAAATTTTGCAAACACCCAAATAAATATACAAACAAAATAACAATACAATAAAATATGCAATGTATGAAATGCATTTAAAATCACAAGAAAAATTACCACACTAAGTTTTCTGGTTTGAAACAATATGCATGAAGTCAAAATGCATTTAAAACAATTTTTACTTTAGCAACCATACAAAACAAATCCCAAAAAGGGCATAAACACTAATTTAAAACTACTGTTAAACAAAATAATTACAGAAAATATGGGAGTGGTCTTACTGGACAGAGGACTTCAAAACTAAACTAACCCAATTGGATTCACTCAAAAAGCTATTTTTAAACTGAAGTTATGCCAAATTTACTCAAATATCACATTTGAAATTTGAATAAATTTAAACATGTCAAAACAGAAAACTAAAATGCCAGAAAGATTCTACTGGTTCTAAGGATTTCAAATGTATAAAAATATTTGAATTTGGCCAAACCACTAAAAAGTTATGATAAAACTAAGATGCAGGGGCTTTTCTGCAAAAAGACAGAAAAAACTAACAAGGGAAAATACACAGAAATTCCTTGTCCACGTGGCTGCTTCCTATTGGCTGGATCTGCTGACTGTACGCTGACTGGGCTGCTGACAGTGCTGCCACGTCAGCATACCGATTCGGTTTACAGAAAATAAAACGTGACCGCTGGATCTTGATCTAACGGCCCAAAGTGACCCAACCTAGATCGAGCGGTGCAGTTGGCCGGAACCCTAGCCGACGCGGTGGCCGACGGCAGCGACGTGCGTTCCGGTGCAAATAGAGGGAACGGGAAGGGGAAAAGCTCACCACGGTGTGCAGGGGGTCGAGGCGGGCATGGTTGCGAGATGGACGACGTCCCGATGCTCCTGTTCTCGCGCAATTCCTCGCCGGAGTTGCTTCCGCGGGCGGCCGGGCGCGGTTGAAGATGAGCACGTCGATCTGGCGCACAAGAAATTGTCAAACCTTGTCAATAAGGAGCGGATGGAAGAAAGGAAGGTAGAGAAGGTGGAGATAGGGCGCGGGGACGCTGGTCTTCACTGTAATCGGAGCAATCGGCCGACGGCAATGGCGGGATTGTGAGCTCGAATACGAGCAGCCTAGGGGATCTCGGGTGGTGTGGTCTGGGGCAAAAGGGAGAGGAGGAGGAGGGGTTTAAGATGGCCAACGTGGAGGTGTTGATTGCTGCTTGAAACACACGAATTGATGGGAGACATCAAACAGCCGTTTCGGCCATGAACGGGAGGGGAGAAGGCGACGTCGTGGACGTGGCCGTTGGCGCTGACGGGTGGGGTCTGCCGGTCACTGGGCGTGGCGCAGTGAAGGGGTATCGGACCGCTGCTGGGCTGCAGATGCGGGGACGATGGCGGGCTGCTACTGGGCTGGCTCGGGCTGAGTTGGTTCGGCCGGCCTGGCTCTCTTTTTTTTTGTCCTTTCTCCTTTTCTATTTTCTGAAAACTTTTGTATCTTTTGAAATAAGCATCCAAATGGATTCAAACAAATTTGAATTAATTTGGTAAAATCAAAATAATCATTTTAAATACTTTGGAACCTTTTCCATAATTTTTTTAAATATTGAAAAATTCAAATAATGCATAAAGGCCTATTTGGCACCTTTATGTTATTTTATAAAATTTGGTTTTATAATTTTTCTTTGAACTTGAATAAAATCCAGAAAAAAATATGGGTAATATCATGTAGTATAAACCATGATACACTAATTTTTATTTATTTTTACACAAACTAAATTACCACAAATACCCTTAAGGCATTTTAAATGGTAATTGGTGATATTTTCCAAAGTCAAAATGAAAATCAAATCTTTTGCAAATAATTTGAATAAATACTTTTTAGAAATCTTATACTAAACAGAACACTTTGGCACTATACTTGGCCATAAAATAAAATCATAAAAGTCAAAATATTTAAGAGAGCATAATAGGCCCCTTTTTATCATTTTCTCAAATAGGGTTTAAAGTGGAAATAGAATTCCAACTTTTGAAATTTCAAAATGCAACAAGCCAAGAAAAAGATGAATGCATGCATGATTTTGGATTTCCCAACACAAAATATAATAATTTTCAAAAGGTTTTTGATTTTTCTGATTTTTCAAAAATTTGAAAATCTTGGGATGTTACAGTTTCGGCCTCCGGTATCACGTTTTTGCCATTCCGACCATCGTTTTCTCCCAGTTTACGCATGTTACGACGTTTTCTCAGGTGAAGGGTCCGTTTCTTCCGTTTTCTGACGTTTAGCCGTTTCTTCCGTTATCACGACGTTTAGCCGTTTCGGCCTCTGGTACCACGTTTTGCCATTCTGACCAACGTTTTAACCCAGTTTATACGTGTTTCCACCGTATCCGACGTAAATGGTATCTTTCTTCCTTTTTCTGACGTTTAGCCGTTTGTTTCGTTTTCACGAAGTTTAGCCGTTTCTGCCTCCAATACCACGTTTTTGCCATTTCGACCGATGTTTTCGCCCAGTTTACACGTGTTTCCACCGTATCCGACGTAAAGGGTCCATTTCTTCCGTTTTCCGATGTTTAGCCTTTTCGGCCTCCGGTATCAAGTTTTTGCCATTCCGACCATCGTTTTCGCCCAGTTTTCACATGTTTCCACCGTATCCGACGTAAAGGGTCTGTTTCATCCGTTTTCCGACGTTTAGCCTTTTTGGCATCCGGTATCACATTTTTGCCATTCCGACCATCGTTTTCTCCTAGTTTACGCTTGTTATGATGTTTTCTCAGGTGAAGGGTCCGTTTCTTCCGTCTTTCGACGTTTAGCCGTTTTTGCCTCCGGTACCACGTTTTTGCTACTCCGACCGACGTTTCGCCCAGTTTACATGTGTTTCCACCGTATCCGACGTGAAGGGTCGGTTTCTTCCGTTTTCTGACGTTTAGTCTTTTCTTCCGTTTCCAAGACGTTTAGCCGTTTCGGCCTCCGATACCGCATTTTTGCCATTCCAGCTGACGATTTCGCCCACTTTACACGTGTTTCCACCGTACCCGAAATGAAGGGTCAGTTTATTCCGTTTTCCGACCTTTCAGATGTTACTTGCGTTTTCACGACGTTTCATTTTATTCGCAGCCTCATGTATGTTTTGGCCATGGTAAGACGACGTCACGGCCGACTAAGCACCGGTTTCAATTTCTCAACCACTTTACCCTGAAGTAGCTTGAAGGCGACCTTTAACGGATGAGTTTACGTTTTGTCCATTCCAGACACGGTTTTCCCACGACTTGGTAAAAATGGGATCACCATCATATGCTCACTATTTTTGTTCATCAAGCATTCCATTTTTATCTTTGTAAAAATGGGACAGATCCTTGAGACGTGTCAAACGTATCTATAATCTTTGATTGATCCATGCTAGTTTTGTGATTTTGTCACATGTTTCTGTTATCATATTACATCATTTTTATGTATTTTGTCGGACTAACCTATTGACAAGATGCCTACTGCCAGTTTCCTGTTTTTGCTGTTTTTGTATTTCAGAAAATTTAATTATGGAAATATTCTCGGAATTGGACGAAAATTTACGGGGAATTTTTACTCGACGGAAGGCACCAGGACACCAAAGGGGAGCCTGGGGGCCACCCACAGGCCAGTGGCAGCCCCCTACCGCGGCCCCAGGGCCACCCGCGGGTGGGACCCGCCCCTGCCCTGTGGGCACCCCCTCGGCCCCTTCCGGCGCCTATAAAATCCCATTAAACCTAAAAACGTCGAGGCGGCCATTATTTTCCAGAGAAGTCACCCCGACGCGCCGTCACCGTAAACCCTAGTTCGGGGGTGATTCTGAAGCTGATCCCGGCACCCTGCCGGAGGGGAGATCGATCCCGGAGGGCTCTTCATCGCCATGCCTTCCTCCGGGATGATTTGTGAATAGTCCCACCTTGGACCACGGGTCCATGGAAGTAGCTAGATGGTAGTCTCTCTCTCTTGTGCTTCATGTCTTATGATCTTGTGAGCTGCCTAACATGATCAAGATCGACTATTGTAATGCTATGTGATGTGTTTGCTGGGATCCGATGGATTATGAAGTTATGATCAGATTGTGCATGATTCTTATATGTTGATTTATGTTCTTGCATGCTCTCCGATGTGTGTAGTTACTTTGGCCAAGTGATTGTGTATATCTCCAAGAGGGAGTATTTATGCTAGATAGTGGGTTCATGCCCCCCTTTTGTTCCTGGGCACGAGTGACAGAAACGTCTAAGGGCGAGGGTGTGGTGTTGCTACTAAGGGTAAAACATCGGTGTTAATGTCTCTTTTGATATTAGTATTGCTTACTTCATGCGCTTTACTTAATGCAATTGTCTGCTGCTTGCAACTTAATACCGTTGGGTGACAGGCTGGATAGCGATCCCACGGTGGACTTTTTAGACAAAGATGCAGTTGGACTCAACGGTCTTTGTTCATTGTCGTGATGCCTACATAAATATTATCATGTTCTCTTTGTCATATCTAGATTAAGTTTGTGTTATAATCTTGTCAACTGCCCAGCTGTAATTTGTTTACCCATCATATGAGTGTTTTATTTACTTGAGAGACTCCACTAGTGAACCCATGGCCCCCGGTCCATCTTTTTACATTAATTGCAACCTTTATTCATCACTTTTCATCATCATTACTCCACTGGTCCATTTTCATATTTTTATCTATTACACTATACAATTAATCGCTTTGTTTTCAGCGAGACCGGAAAGATTGACAACCTTTCCGCTGTTGGGGGCAAAGTATTTTGGTTGAGTGTGTGCAGGTCCACGTCTGTTGAAGATTAAGCACCAGAGATCTTCAACATTCACTTTGTTGTTGATTTCAAAGTCCTACTGGTTCGATAAACCTCGGTTCGTTAACAAGGGAAAACTGCTACTTGCTACATCCACGCCTTCGCTTGGGGCACCACCCAACGCATCATTCAACACGCTAGCAAGCTCTTTTCTGGCGCCGTTCCCGGGGACTTTGGAGCTACGGCAAGGGGAGTCTCAGACTCTCAATCACTTACTTTGTTTTTGTCTTGCTTGCTTTATTTCTCGTTTAGCTTATTTTTCTTGTTGCAAAATTTTAAAACCCAAAAAAATTAGTGTAGTCTTTATTCCTGTTTTGTTATTTTATCTTATCATTACGTCTTCCATTGAAAACACCCAGTTGTGTGACTTTACTAGCACTAATAACAAAGATTTCATGTGCTCTCCAATTGCTCCACCCACTACTAACGAGGAATCTTATGGAATTAAGCCTGCCTTGCTAAATCTTGTTATGAAAGAGCAATTTTCTGGTGCTAGTACTGATGATGCCGCCTCTCATTTAAATAACTTTGTTGAGTTATGTGATATGCAAAAGTATAAAAAGGTTGAAAGTGAAATCATAAAACTAAAGCTTTCCCCTTTCTCTTTGAGAGGGAGAGCAAAAGAATGGTTATTGTCTTTGCCTAGAAATAGCATTGATTCTTGGACTAAATGCAAAGATGCTTTTATTGGAAAATATTATCCACCTGCTAAAATCATACAATTGAGGATTAACATTATGAACTTTAGACAATTTGATAATGAACATGTTGCTCAAGCTTGGGAGAGAATGAAATTTATGGTTAAAAATTGTCCCACGCATGGATTTACTATGTGGATGGTTATCCAAACTATTTATGCGGGTTTGAATTTTTCTTCAAGGAACCTCTTGGACTCGGCCGCGAGAGGCACCTTCATGTCCACCACATTAGGTGCAGCAACTAAACTCTTGGATGAGATGATGACAAATTATTCACAATGCCATACCGAAAGAGCTCCAAGTGGTAAGAAGGTAAATTCTGTCGAGGAAATTTCCTGTTTGAGTAATAAGGTTGATATGATTATGTCTATGCTTGCTACCAATCAGTCCCCTATTGATCCTGATAATGTCGCACTTGCTTCATTAATTGACCAAGAAAAATATCAAGTTGATGTTAATTTTCTTAATAGAAATAACTTCAACAATAATGCTTATCGAAATAATTTTGGTAGTAACAACTATAAGCCTTATCCTCCCAATAATGGCAACTCATATGGTAATTCCAATGGTAATTCTTATAATCCTAATAGGAATGTGTCCTTTGATCTTGAATTTTTTTTAAAGGAATTTATCACCTCACAAAAAGCTTTCAACAAAACTGTTGAAGAGAAACTTGAAAAACTTGATAGACTTGTCTCTAAAGTGAAAGATCTTGCTCATGATGTTGAAATTTTAAAAATTAGAACCACTCCTCTTCAAGACAAGCGTACTGAATCTTTAAATGCTATTTCTATTCAAATTAATGAGAATGAAAGGATGATGGCTTGCTTGAAAGCTTGGTGGGCTAGAGAGAAAGAAGAAGCTAGAATTGCTGAAATGAATAGGAAAACTGTTAAAGTTTATACTATCCAAACTACTAATGAGGAACCTCCTAGCCTATTTAAATATGATGAAATTGATTTTGATAATTGCAATCTTACTGAAGTCATAAAGTTCATACAAAAATTTGCTAAGTCACCGGACACTAGTAAATTAAATATTGCCTTCACCAAACATATTACCGATGCTCTTATCAAGGCTAGGGAAGAAAAGCTTAAGCTAGAAACTTCTATTACTAGAAAATTAGAAGATGGATGGGAACCCACTATTAAGATGAAAATAAATGACTTTGATTGCAATGCTTTGTGTGATCTTGGTGCTAGTATCTCTGTTATGCCCAAAAGTTTCTATGAAATGCTTAATTTAAATCCTTTGGAAGAATGCTATTTAAATGTTCATCTTGCTGATTCTTCTAAAAAGAAACCTTTGGGTAGAGTTGATGATGTCCTTATTGTTGTTAATGATAATGCTTCTTGTCCTATTATTTTGGGGAGACTGTTTTTGAGAACCGTTGGTGCTATTATTGATATGAAAGAGGGAAATATAAGATTTCAATTCCCCCTTAAAAGAGGGATGGAACACCTCCCTAGAAAGAGAAAGAAGCTTCCTTTTGAATCAATCATAAGGTCAAGCTATGCTCTTGATGTTGCAAAGGCCTCCGAAAAAACTTAATATTTGGCATTGCGCCTAGCTAAAAGGCGTTAAAGAAAAGCGCTTGTTGGGAGGCAACCCATGTTTTACTTTCAGTTTGTTTTTGTTTTTATCGAGTCATGAAGTTGTTACTTCTGTAGAAATTTCATTGTATCTTTTTATTTTGGGTTTTTGTGCCAAGTTTAGCCTCTAATGCATTGAAAGTGCGAGGTATTGTTTTGCTGTCCAGAAACAGATTTCTGTCCTTCACTGTTCGAAATTCCAGAAAATATCTGAATTTTATCTTTTTCTGATATTTTTAGACAGCAATACTGATACTTTTATCTATCTTTCGTTAGTTTTGAGTTTTATTATTTGAGCTACAGAAGTGTCTCGAAAAATAAAATCTTTACAGACTGTTCAGTTTTTGACAGATTCTGCTTTTATTTTGTATTTGTCTCTTTACTATCGTCAAATGTGATACTCTTGGGGAGGAGTGCCACATTGAGGCTTATTGAACAGTAGATAATGCCCAATAAAGTTGTTTGCAATTTGTCTTGAGTTGAACACATGTGTATTTTAATTTATGAGCACTAACCCTCTAATCAGTTTATAAGAAGTTTTGTGTGAAGGGAGTTTTTAAGTTCCAAAGGAGAGGATAATGAAGAAATTGAAGATGGATCAGAGCTCAAGCTTGGGGATGCCCCATGGCACCCCCTCTGAATATCAAGAACCATCAAGCGTCAAAGCTTGGGGATGCCCAAGGCATCCCCTCTTCTTCATTGACTATAATGAGGTCGTCTTCTTTGAACTAAGTTTTTATCACTTTATATATTATGTGATATGCTTGGAGCATCTTTTTACTTTCAGTTTTGTTTGTTTGTTTGCTGGTCATATCCTTGTTGGATCCTAGCTTTATTTGTGTGGGAGAGAGACACGCTCCGCTTTTTCATTTGAATACTCCTTTGCTTCGCTTATATCTTGTTGAGTATTATTAGCTACTGTTTGTTTGCTAGTAAGCTCTCGCTTTTAGCTTTTATCTTGTTTAGGGCTGCTAGTAGTTGACGTTAAACTCTCTTCTTCTTCACTTATATTTGCTGGAGAGTTTTTATTGATAAATTTCTTGAATTGTCAAAGTGACAAAATGCTATTCATGTGATATTGGAATAAAATGAAAGACTGCATAGTCTTGCAGATCATTGTGTGGATACTTGATACTTCTCATTTGTTTTGAGATATTAAGATGAATGCTTAAACTTGCTGGTTATTTGAGTGGAATTGATTAGTAAAGAAATACGGTTAAAAGCTTGAAATTGTGTGGTGTTTCGTAGTTGTTAATTCATAAAGCTAATCTTTCCATCAAAAGATTGTTTGGTCAACAAGGGAGACGGTGTGGAGGTCTTATGTTACTATGTTACCGGTTAATGTTAGATGTTTGCTTCAAATACCCCTTTTGCTAAGCCCAAAAATTCGTACTGAGTGTAGAGTTCACTCGTGCATCCAAATCCCAAAGACAAACTATCTTGCCAGTTGAGTCCACCATATCTACCTATGCATGGTATTGCTTGCCATTCCAAGTAAATTTGTCATGTGTTATCTTTAAAATATTCAAAATACTCCCTTTTGTGCCTCTATTTTTAAGCTCACGAGGAAGCAGTATAGAGCTAGATATAACTTGTGACAATCAAGGTCATCTCCCTCCTTTCACCCGGTGTCGATGGTTTACGTCTTCACTTGAATCAACCCGAGAGCAGCTTAAGCAAAATATAAATATAACTCACCATTCTCCTCCGCGCAATGAAAATCTGAGAAATCAGCTCAAAACATTGGACAGTGGTGAAACCAAGGAGAAAGAGGAATGTACTCGTTCCTCTAAAAACCAGCTGCTCTCACAAGTCTAAAAGCCTTGCTTGTTATGGGGGACTAGATAGCTTCTCTATTGTGAAATCGTTGACGAAAGCATGCATCTCTCAAAATTGTTTTACTTCTGTTTTCCAAAAATTAAAAGCTCTAGGACATGACTAATCCCTGCTTCCCTCTGCGAAGGGCCATTCTTTTACTTTTAATGTTGAGTCAATTTTCCTTTTCCTTCTATCTCCACCAAAGCAAACATCTAGCATTGACCTTGGGTATCATTGATCATATTGCATCGTCAGATTAAACATGAATCTTTATATTGACTTTACCGTTGGAAGTTGAAGCTTTTTGCTAAAACTTACATCTTCTTTGTTTTGATTCTCAAACACTTTTGTCATGGAAAATATTACCTTTGAGAATTAATCAAATATGTGGATCACATTGCTTTCATGTCTTTAACGTACTATTTATGAAAGGTCTTGCTTGAATGATTCAACTTGGTTATTCATTGCTTTCTTGCTATCAACTATAGACAATTGTTTTGTATCACTTCATTCACATCCTATGCTTTACATTACTATCTTGATCATGATTGTGTTGGTTGCATGTCTCATCAAAAATTATTTTGTTATCACTTACCTACTCGAGGACGAGTAGGAGCTAAGCTTGGGGATGCTGATACGTGTCAAACGTATCTATAATTTTTTATTGATCCATGCTAGTTTTGTGATATTGTCACATGTTTCTATTATCATATTACATCATTTTTATGCATTTTGTCGGACTAACCTATTGACAAGATGCCTAGTGCCAGTTTCCTGTTTTTGTATTTCAGAAAATTTACTTCTGGAAATATTCTCGGAATTGGACGAAAAATTTACGGGGAATTTTTACTCGACGGAAGGCACCGGGACACCAAAGGGGAGCCTGGGGGGCACCCACAGGCCAGGGGCGGCCCCCTGCCGCGGCCCTAGGGCCACCCGCAGGTGGGACCCGCCCCTGCCCTGTGGGCACCCCCTCGGCCCCCTCCGACGCCTATAAAATCCCATTAAACCTAAAAACGTCGAGGCGGCCATTATTTTCCAGAGAAGTCACCCCGACGCGCCATCACCGTAAACCCTAGTTCGGGGGTGATTCTGAAGATGATCCCGGCACCCTGCCGGAGGGGAGATCGATCCTGGAGGGCTCTTCATCGCCATGCCTTCCTCAGGGATGATTTGTGAATAGTCCCACCTTGGACCACGGGTCCATGGCAGTAGCTAGATGGTAGTCTCTCTCTCTTGTGCTTCATGTCTTATGATCTTGTGAGCTGCCTAACATGATCAAGATCGACTATTGTAATGGTATGTGATGTGTTTGCTGGGATCCGATGGATTATGAAGTTATGATCAGATTGTGCATGCTTCTTATATGTTGATTTATGTTCTTGCATGCTCTCCGATGTGTGTAGTTACTTTGGCCAAGTGATTGTGTGTATCTCCAAGAGGGAGTATATTTATGCTAGATAGTGGGTTCATGCCCCCCTTTTGTTCCTGGGCACGAGTGACAGAAACATCTAAGGGAGAGGGTGTGATGTTGCTACTAAGGGTAAAATAGCGGTGTTAATGTCTCTTTTGATATTAGTATTGCTTACTTCATGCGCTTTACTTAATGCAATTGTCTGCTGCTTGCAACTTAATACCGTTGGGTGACAGGCTAGATAGCGATCCCACGGTGGACTTTTTTGACAAAGATGCAGTTGGACTCAATGGTCTTTGTTCATTGTCGTGATGCCTACATAAATATTATCATGTTCTCTTTGTCATATCTAGATTAAGTTTGTGTTATAATCTTGTCAACTGCCCAGCTATAATTTGTTTACCCATCATATGAGTGTTTTATTTACTTGAGAGACTCCACTAGTGAACCCATGGCCCCCGGTCCATCTTTTTACATTAATTGCAACCTTTATTCATCACTTTTCATCATCATTACTCCACTGGTCCATTTTCATATTTTCATCTATTTCACTATACAATTAATCGCTTTGTTTTCAGCGAGACCGGAAAGATTGACAACCTTTCCGCCGTTGGGGGCAAAGTATTTTGGTTGAGTGTGTGCAGGTCCACGTCTGTTGAAGATTAAGCGCCAGAGATCTTCAACATTCACTTTTTTGTTGATTTCAAAGTCCTACTGGTTCGATAAACCTCGGTTCGTTGACGAGGGAAAACTGCTACTTGCTACATCCACGCCTTCGCTTGGGGCACCACCCAACGCATCATTCAACATGCTAGCAATCCTATAATAAGAAGGCAAGCTGTGAAAACAACCATTAAGTCGAAACTAAAAAGCATAAGACCGTAGGGTATTTTCATACTTTCCTTTTCAAGTCTGGGTTTGATACGTTGCAAACGTATCTACTTTTCTAAGCACTTTGCTATTGTTTTGCCTCTGATTTTTAATGAATTGTTTGGAACTAACCCGAAGTGACGCTGTTTTCAGCAGAATTGCATTTGGTGTCTTTCTTTTGTGCAGGGTTGAAAAGTTCGCTGAAAATTCCAGAAAAATTATAAAAAGGATTTTGAGGGAAAATAGTCACGGAGCCAGAAGACCATGAGGGGGGCCACCCCAGGAGCAAGGGCGGGTCCCACCTACGGGTGGGGCCTAGGCTGCGGCCGGGGGCTGCCCCTGCCCCTGGAGCATCGCCTCTCGGCCCCCCTTCACATATAAACTCCGTTTGACCTAAAAACGTCGACCCCTGATCTCTTTTTCTCAGAAACCTTACGGAGCTCCACCGCCATCCCGAAACCTAAATTTGGGGTCCAGGATCGCTGTTTCGGCACCCTGCCGGAGTGGAGATCGTCGCCATCGTCACCGCCAATGCCTCTCCATCAACCATTCATGACATCTCCATCCAGGTGTGAGTAGTTCCCTGCTGTAGGCAAGGGGATGGAAGGGATTGAATAAGATTGCTCATGTAATTCGATGCCAAATTGTTAGTGCATGATGCCTAGTATCCTCTATTTGTGTTAATCATCATTGGTACAATTATT
Organism: Puccinellia tenuiflora; assembly: GCA_012064385.1. NCBI lineage: Eukaryota > Viridiplantae > Streptophyta > Magnoliopsida > Poales > Poaceae > Puccinellia > Puccinellia tenuiflora. The sequence continues at coordinate 972,249 of QRDG01000534.1, read as the reverse complement.
TATGCTTAATGCTTGTCAGTTTGGGCCCGGGGTGCCATGATTTCAGATCTGAACACTTTATGTTTTCATGAATATAATTGATGTTTTGGGTCTTATCTACTAATTGTATGCACTTGTTGTTAACCGGAACCGGAGACCCCGAGTGACAGAAACGGGGACATCGATGGTAATGGTTGGTAACTCGAGGGTTACATGAATTCATTGTGTGTTAATGCTTTGCTCCGGTGTTCTATTAAAAGGAACACCTTAATTGCCATTTGTTCCTTAATTGGCCCGGCTGAAACCGGATGGTAGGACAAAAGATGTCGTGCAAGTTTTTATTGCAAGCACGTAAGGCGAAATTAGGAATACATGCCTATGACCGTTTAATACTTGGATGCTATATTTATTTTGCTTCGTGCCTAGTTATGTTTATTTCATGAGCTATCTTATTCATGCAACGCCCGTCTATCTGTCCCTATGCCTACGGTGTTTTTACATCCTGCTGTTTAAAACCAATATTTCTGCTGTCACCATTGTTGCCTTTATTTTGTTACTGCTGTTATTGTTCTATTGCTGCTGTCAAATTATTGTTACTACTGATAAATTGCTTCAAGAGAAATCCTTTTCAGGTGTGGTTGAATTGACCACTCAACTGCTAAGGCTTATAAATATTCTTTGGCTCCCCTTGTGTCGAATCAATAAATTCGGGTTATACTACCTGTGAAGACTGTTGCGATCCCCTACACTTGTGGGTCATTAAGACTATTTTCTGGCGCCATTGCCGGGGAGCATAGCTCTATTTATAAGTTCACCTGGGAGTTTTCTGTCTGCTATAATTTATTCTTCATTATGAAGGGTAAGCGTGATCCCAAGTTTCCGATACTACCGTCCACAACAAGGAAAGGTACTGCTCTGAACTCTAAAGCTACTCTTGATTCAATTACTATTTTAAATCAACTTGTTACACCACCTGCCAACATTGGTCCTACTGTTGATGCGTCACTTTCTAAGTCTGCTACTATTTCTGATGAGTTTGATGATGCTTCTATTATGCTTGATGATTCTGGTTCTTTAGGTCCTTTTCTTGTGTAACATCCCAATTTTCAAAAATTGCATAAGCATGCATTCATGTCATCATATGCATTTGTCTGTTGCATTTATTGCATTTAATTTAGTGGTTTATTTCAAAGTGGTTCTATTTCTCCAAAATGGCATAAAAAGGGGGCTAAGCAACCCTAGCCAATATTATGATTTCTTTTATTTTAATTGCTGGCAAAATCAGTGTCACAATGTTATAAATGTGTCAAGCTCTCTGAAAAGTATTTTTACAAATTTTTTTATAAAAAGTTTTGGACTGCTTTTATTTGCAGTTTTGAAAACAGAGAAATAAAAAGGGAAAAGCTTTGTTAAAAAAAAAAAGAAGGGGAAACAGGCCGCAGCCACCCGAGCCGGCCCACTCCTCTCCCTCCCGTGCACGCGCAAGCCGGCCCAGGACCAGCCCAGCAGCACCCGACCGGCCCTCTCCCTCTCTCTCCTTTCCTTCCCTCTCTCTCTCGCGCCCGACGCCGTACCCGCCACGGATTCGATCGAATCCTAACAGAACTCGACCAAATCCGTCGCCCGAGCCTCCCTACTTAAACCCCACCCCCTCCGCATCATCCTCGCCCCAAAAACCCTAGCTAACGCCGCCAGGCTGCCGCGCAAAAGCTCGAGCCGCTCCGCCGCCCGCCGCCGGTAAGTGGCCAACTCCGGCCGCACAGCGACGACTCCAGCCCCTCCCTTTCCCCCTAATCGCTTTGTTTCGTCGTTGCGGAGCTCCTGGACATGACCAATGTTTTTCTCTATCGCCAGATCGACGAGTCCGTCCACGTCCGAACGAAGCCGCCGCGGTGTCCAACTCCGGCGAGCAATCTCCGGCGGAGGAGACCACCCCGGAGCGCACCACCTCGCCACCAAGACCGCCTCGCCGTGCTGATCATCGAGGTACAATCCGCGCGTCCTGGAGCACCACCGATCGTCGAGAACGTCGCATGCCGACGCGTCGCCGCCGCGCGCCGCCGGTCACCGGAACCCTAGCTCCGGCCGGCCCGTATTCCTTTAGATCTGGACCGTTAGATCTTGATCTAACGGCTCCGTTTTATTTCCTTAACCGAATCGGTATCGGCCAGTTAGATCGCGCCGTGTCAGCGCTGAGTCAGCGCCTAGTCAGCGCCACGTCAGCCCCATTTTCTGTATTTTCGGCCGAATTGATTTAATTTGGCAGTTTTGCAGAAAAACCCCTGAAACTTAAAACCATCATATCTTTTTAATGGCTCGGCCAAATTTAATGAACTTTATATTTTTGAAAACCTTATAACCTGTAGAATATTTTAGAACCATTAGTTTTCTGTTTTGCCAACTTTAAAATTATTCAAATTTCAAATGAGGGATTTGAGTAATTTTGGCATAACTTTAAATCTATAAATTATTTTAAATTGTTTTCTTCTGCAAAAGTGTGTCTTTTAGTGTCCTCTGTCCAGTAGATATTTTAGTTTGCACTTGTGCATCATGCATTGATAATGTTTTGTAAAAACTCAAATAGTGACATTTTGACTATAGTAATTGTTTTTAAATTATTAAAGCCACTAAAATTATGAATCATGAGCATCATGCATATAGTATATAACAGAAAGTAATAACTTTATTTATTGTTTAATCTTGACTTATGTTGTTAGTAAATCATCATGCATACATATTTTGTTGTATTGCTTTATTGCTTGTGTATTGAATTGTTGCAATTTGTTTGTTTAGATTGTGAAGAGTGCCAGGAGTGCTGTGAGTGTTGCAACCTGAACAACTATCAAGGCAAGTGCATACACAATTCATGAATGACCTATTACTATGTTTTTTTTATATTGCACCTTAGACTATTTTCCAGTAGCATGCATGATAGGCTGTTTTTAATAAAGTTATATGCTATGCAAACCTGTTAGGTTAGCCACATGTTTAGATGACTAGTGACCTATATTAATTTAGTAGATTGGCTTGCTGCAAAAATGGTTGTTTTGTGGTAGATGATTTAAGAAAATTCTACTAAATTAATGAATCGCCTGGGTGGATTTTGGAGTTGTATTGGTGGGTCAAAGTTGAGTGGCTGCTCAGGCCCAGTTCTGCGGGTACCTGAGTACGTGCACTTGTGCTCGCCACCCAGGGTATCAGAGATTTCATGTCACTCCATGTCTAGCTTACTTCTAGTGCAGCCACTAGTCATATGGGCTCTGTCTTGATTAAGTAAGTTGAGTGGACCTGACAGGACGAACAAGCAGATGTAGGGGATGTAGGTTGGTATTGTTCGGACGTTTGTATGGGAAAGCTCTTCTGAAAGATCTCGTCTTGGTCTTCTCCTTTCCTTTTCACTAAATGAGGGTTAAGGATGGAATGGGTTGATCGAGTCTAGTGGGGAAAGTGCCACAAACTCTCGAGAGTAAATAAAACTAAGATCTTAGCCGTGTCCCCGGTTATGGACAATTTGAGTAACTAAACAAGGTGGTCGACAGAAGAATCTCATTCATTCCAATTTCAGAATAAATTTGATGGGTGAACAAGGGTAGAGGAGATATTGGTTTTCATGCCATGTTTATCTCAATAATAGTTGGTTTTAAAAGAAATGTTTTACAAGTGTAGGATAAAATTTGCTTTGCGCAAGAGCCTTGAACTCCACAAGCCAAATAAGCATGTAGAATAGTCTTGCCATTTAATATCCACCATAGTATGACACTTGCCAGCCTGTCACAAGGTATTGACCCAAATTCTCTGGGCTGCAACGTTAATGTTGCAGGTTGTTCAGATGAGGAGTAAGGACGTTTGAATTCTTTCGAGCTTACAACCAACATGTTCGCCAGTGGCACATGGAGATGATGGAGCTCAGTGCTACTTTATTTATGCTGCTTGAACTCTGAATAATACTTGTGGAACTATATTTATTTTAAGCTAGCTTCGGCTATGCAAAGTTGTAATAAAGTACTTTATTTCTGGATCATTCGTACTTGCGATGTAATAACGTTTAACATTTATGCATGATATTACATCCTGTTGGTGAATGCTAGCCATACTCGATCCAGGGCCTAGCAATTCACGAGGTATTCTTACTTTTCAAAGTGAGGGTGCTACAGAATGGTATCAGAGCGTAATGTTGCCTGTAGGCTCGAAAACCCTAGGTTTGGTTTAGAAGTATTAGGTTTACCCTTTATGCTATTTTCGAATTTTAAGTTATTAAAGTTCTACTTTAATTATTTTAAGTATTCTTCATCTTGTAAATTTTCTTATCATGTTCTTTTGATCTAATAATTCTCTCCTCTTCAACTTATAGATGCCTGGGATCATCAAGGAGGTTATAGCTGCCCCTCAGTCGTCCCTGCACTTCAGTGCGCTGCTAGCAGACTTGGCACGCACAGTGGGCATCCACAGTCCTACTTTCAGAGGCAAGCTGGTATGGAAGGAGGGAGACATTGAGAAGTGGACAATCGAGACCACGATCCCTCGTCGTATTGGTGACCCAAATTCTGAGGAGTTTGTCTATGAGGAGGATTACCCTGACTGGGAGCACAGTGTGGAGATAGCCATGCAGGGAGCTATAGCACGAATCCGCATGAAGTACCGTAAGTTTATTCCTGAGAATAGTCCTTTTCTATTCTTTGGACAGCGTTATATGGATGGTACTCCAGCGGAATACATTGAGGGCTTGGGCAAACTGTATTCAGTGAAGAGGTACTTGGTTGACAGGGAAGTGAGCTCTGCACGTATGGAAGTCTTGATGAGGGATGCTATGAGGTATCTCGATCATGCAAGGGACAAGATTATTGAGGCCAACGCCAACATAGATCGCTGTGAGAAAGCCCTAGAGTGGATCAGTGACAACAGACAGAAGCTTCAAGTGGAGAACAGAGGATTGGACAACCGCAACCTGCATCTGGAGAACGTGGTGGATCTACAGGAGACAAAGATTAATGCTCTTGAGGAACAGAAGAAGGTCCTTCTCAAGCAGATAGATGAACTTGAGAAGCAACTGGCGCAGGGATCTACTTCACCAACTCAAGAGGACTCCGCAACTCTGACTCCGGAGATTGAAGATGAAGAAGAGGAGGCGCCCCAAGATTACAGTGATGAAGAGATGGCGGAGGAAGATGAAGAGATGATAGAAGAAGTAGAGGAAGAAGAAGAAGACCCAGAGGAGCGCGCTATAGTGACACCAGATGGAGAGTTGCTGATGATTGTGGAGGACAAGGATGACACCCCTGCAAGGAACACTCGCTCTCACAAGCGTAAAGTCATCGGAGTCACCATCAGCCGGAAGTTGTTCAAGTAGTAGTTATAGTGTGACCACCAGTATTAGTATCATAGTATGCGAGTATCTTTAGTTTCGTATCGTTTTTAAAGTATTGACCTATCAAATTGTGGTATGGCAGTACTAGTACGCTTGTGATAGAACCTATATCGTGTTAGTTAAAGTTTTAAAAACCTTAATTTTCGAATTTGCAATTATATGTGCTTGTTTTGATATGTGTTTGTTTGTTTATTGTTGTTTGTTGATAATTGTTTGTATGGGTAGACATATTTCTTTAGGTCTTTCTATCTATGCTATAAACACAGATGCCTCCTCGCCGTGATCCCAACAACAACAACAACAACAACAACAACAACGACCAGATGCAGCAGTTGATGACAGCACAGACACAACTGATGAACATGATGGCCCAATTCTTGGCGAACCAGCAGAACGCACCACCACCGCCACCTCCACCGCCGCCGCCACCACCACCACCACCCCCAGTGGACAGGCTTGCTAGATTTCTGAGACTTAGACCCAATAAGTTCTCTACAGCCACTGAACCCATTGTAGCTGATGACTGGTTACGTTCTGTGCACAAGGATCTAGTCACTTGTGAGTGCAATGATGCTGAGATGGTGAGATTCACTGCTCACCTACTCGAGGGACCAGCAGCACAGTGGTGGGAGACCTACCAGATTACTCACCCATTAGCTGGACTCACATGGGACACTTTCAAGGAAGGATTCCGCAATGCTCACATTTCCTCAGGAATCATGAACCTGAAGAAAGATGAGTTCCGCAATCTGAGGCAAGGTAACAGGACTCTGAAGGAATACATGGATGATTTTTGTGCTCTGTCACGCTATGCTCCAGAGGACATTGATACTGATGCTAAGAGGAAGGATAAATTTCTTAAGGGACTTAGTGGTGAACTGAAAATTCCTTTGTCAGTGGCGTATGCACCAAATTATCAAGCACTTCTGGATCAAGCCATCACACTGGATGACAACATCAGGAAAGAAGAGACCAGGAAGAGGAAGTATAGTGGCAACAGTAGCAAGTACAATTCAGGACCCATACAGAAGAAGCCGCACTTCATGAGCACAGTGGAGGGCATAACTATCACAAGCATGGGAATGGCCATAACCACCATGGCCATAACCATAATAATGGAAACAAAGGAGGAAATGGACATGGGAATGGAAACGGACACAATCATGGCAAGGGGAACGGTAATGGCAATGGACAGCATCGTCATGAACACAAGAGGGACATCAGTCAGGTGACCTGTTACAAGTGCAAGAACAAGGGACATTACTCAAATGAGTGCCCAGAAAGGAAGGCCGAGGAAGCCGCCAAGCCCAATCCATTCCAGAAGGGACATGTGAATCATGTCAACGTGGAGGAAGTATTTGATGAACCTGATGCTGTGATTGGTACGTTTCTACTCAACTCTTTTACAGCATTAGTGTTATTTGATACCGGAGCATCTCATTCATTCATATCAAGAACCTTTGTGAACAAAAATGCAATACCCATTGAAACTATGAGGAATCCTATTAGAGTAAGTTCTCCCGGAGGAGAAATGTTCGCAAAAACCCAGTGTAGAAACTTGACCCTGGAAATTGGAAAGAATGCCTTCCCCGTGGATTTGATAATATTAGAAACCCAAGGTTTGGATGTCATTCTAGGTCTAGACTGGATGACCAACTTTGAAGGAGTCATAGACTGTGCAAACCGAACCATCACCCTGACTACTCCGGAAGGGAAGAAGATTAGGTTCAAGTCCAAACGTGGTCTTAAGGGAGTTAGGCTTAATTCTCTTAAGGGGGTTAGCCTTCAAGAGGTACCCATAGTAAGGGAATATTCTGATGTATTTCCAGAAGAATTACCGGGAATGCCACCGGATAGAGATGTGGAGTTTCTCATTGAGTTAGTACCGGGGACAGGACCCATAGCCAAGAGGACCATATCCAATGGCGGTAGATGAATTGAAGAACTCAAGAAACAGTTAGATGAACATCTGCAGAAGGGATTCATTCGTCCGAGTTCTTCACCATGGGGAGCCCCAATACTATTCGTGGAGAAGAAGGATAGTACGCAGAGGTTAGTTACAGATTATCGTTCACTGAACGAAGTGACTATCAAGAATAAATACCCACTACCCAAGATCAATGATCTGTTTGATCAATTGGAAGGTGCATGTGTATTCTCTAAGATCGATCTTCGATCAGGGTATTTCCAAATGAAGGTTAGGGAGATGGATATACCCAAGACAGCCTTTACCACTCGGTATGGTCTGTATGAGTACACAGTGATGCCTTTTGGTTTGACCAATGCACCAGCTTATTTCATGAATATGATGAATAAGGTATTCATGGATTTTCTGGATAAATTTGTTGTTGTTTTCATTGACGACATCCTAATTTATTCCAAGAGTCACAAGGAGCACGAGGAACACCTACACATAGTGTTGCAGAGGTTGAGAGAGCACAAGTTGTATGCCAAATTCAGCAAGTGTGAATTTTGGTTGGAGAAAGTTGGATTTTTAGGACACGTGGTGTCTAAGGAAGGGATCGCAGTAGACCCAGAAAAGGTGTCCGCAGTGACAGAGTGGGAACCACCCAAGAACGTGGGAGAAATCCGTAGTTTTCTGGGATTGGCAGGATATTATAGGAGGTTTATTGAGAATTTTTCGAAGATTGCCAAACCAATGACGGAGTTATTGAAGAAGGATAAAAAGTTTGAATGGAACGAAGCTTGTGAAACCAGTTTCCAAGATTTGAAGAAGCGGTTAGTTTCAGCACCAGTCTTGTGTCTACCAGATATAGAAAAAGATTTCCAAGTATATTGCGATGCATCGCGTCATGGTTTAGGGAGTGTATTGATGCAGGGAGGCAAAGTAGTTTCTTACGCCTCTAGACAGCTCAAGAAGCATGAAGTCAACTATCCTACTCATGATTTAGAGTTAGCTTCAGTAGTTCATGCACTGAAGACTTGGAGACAGTATCTGATGGGAAAACGGTGTGAGGTATTCACCGATCACAAGAGCCTCAAATATATCTTCACCCAGAAGGAGCTGAACATGAGACAAAGGAGATGGTTAGAACTCATTAAGGATTATGATCTGAGTTTGCAATATCACCCTGGAAAAGCCAACGTAGTGGCTGACGCTTTAAGCCGTAAGGTTCATGTTAATGGATTAACGGCAGGAGAATTGCCAGAAGATTTGTGCAATGCATTTAAAGACCTTAGATTGGAAGTGGTACCTGAAGGATTTATAGCAGCACTAGAGGTGCAACCAATGTTGATGGATAGGATACGAGAAGCACAGAAGGGAGATAAAGTGATGGAAGAAATCAAGACCAATCTGAGTGAAGGCAAAGCCAAAGGATTCCGGGAGGACGAACAAGGTACGATGTGGTTCGAGAACCGTATTTGTGTGCCACAAGATGAGGATCTTAGGAAACTAATATTACAAGAGGCACATGACTCACCTTACTCCATACATCCGGGTAACACCAAGATGTATATGGATGTAAAGGAGAGATTTTGGTGGAATGGTTTGAAAAGAGATATCGCAGAATATATTGCCAAGTGTGACGTGTGTAGCCGCGTGAAGGCAGAACATCAGAAACCCGCTGGACTGCTACAACCATTACCAGTGCCAGAATGGAAATGGGAGCAAATTGGCATGGATTTCATCACAGGACTACCCAGAACCAAGTCGGGTTATGATTCGATATGGGTGATTGTTGACCGTCTGACCAAAGTAGCTCACTTTATTCCTGTGAAAACTACTTATACCAGTGCAAAGCTAGCAGATATTTACATGAAGAGAATTGTGAGTTTGCATGGTGTTCCTAAGAAGATTGTTTCTGATAGGGGTACCCAATTTACCTCACATTTCTGGAAGCAACTGCATGAGTCGTTAGGAACAAGACTAGAGTTCAGTACAGCTTTCATCCACAGACTGATGGACAGACCGAGAGAGTCAACCAGATTCTGGAAGACATGCTTAGGGCATGTGCACTGGATTATAAATCTAGCTGGGATGATAACTTGCCATATGCAGAATTCTCATACAACAATAGCTACCAAGCTAGTATAGAGATGGCACCTTTTGAGGCATTGTACGGAAGAAAATGCACTACACCATTACTGTGGAGTGGTGTAGGTGAGCGTAGCTTATTTGGACCTGACATTATTCAAGAAGCGGAAGAGAAGGTCAGATTGATAAAAGACAGGTTGAAAATAGCACAGTCAAGGCAGAAAAGTTATGCGGATTCCAAGCGTAGGGAAATCACCTATGAGGTAGGTGATAGAGCATACCTTAGAGTCTCACCTCTACGTGGTGTGAAGAGGTTTGGAATCAAAGGAAAGTTAGCACCTCGATTCATTGGACCCTATAAGGTTCTCTCTCGTAAAGGCGAAGTTGCATATGAGTTGGAACTACCAGAGGTACTATCAGCAGTTCACAACGTGTTCCATGTTAGCCAGTTGAAAAAGTGTCACCCTGAGATGGCCGAGACAGCACTACGTGATACTGTTCCCTTGGAGGAAGTTCAACTGGAGAGTGATTTGACTTATGAGGAGAAGCCAATCAAGATTTTGGAGACTGCAGAGAGAATTACTCGTACCAAGACAATCAAGTTCTGCAAAGTCCAATGGAGCCATCATACTGAAGAGGAAGCTACCTGGGAACGGGAGGATGAATTGCGAGAAGAACACCCGCACCTATTTGCTAACCAATCCGAATCTCGGGGACGAGATTCATCTTAAGGGGGTTAGGTTTGTAACATCCCAATTTTCAAAAATTGCATAAGCATGCATTCATGTCATCATATGCATTTGTCTGTTGCATTTATTGCATTTAATTTAGTGGTTTATTTCAAAGTGGTTCTATTTCTCCAAAATGGCATAAAAAGGGGGCTAAGCAACCCTAGCCAATATTATGATTTCTTTTATTTTAATTGCTGGCAAAATCAGTGTCACAATGTTATAAATGTGTCAAGCTCTCTGAAAAGTATTTTTACAAATTTTTATAAAAAGTTTTGGACTGCTTTTATTTGCAGTTTTTGAAAACAGAGAAATAAAAAGGGAAAAGCTTTGTTAAAAAAAAAAGAAGGGAAACAGGCCGCAGCCACCCGAGCCGGCCCACTCCTCTCCCTCCCGTGCGCGCAGCCGGCCCAGGACCAGCCCAGCAGCACCCGACCGGCCCTCTCCCTCTCTCTCCTTTCCTTCCCTCTCTCTCTCTCGCGCCGACGCCGTACCCGCCACGGATTCGATCGAATCCTAACAGAACTCGACCAAATCCGTCGCCCGAGCCTCCCTACTTAAACCCCACCCCCTCCGCATCATCCTCGCCCCAAAAACCCTAGCTAACGCCGCCAGGCTGCCGCGCAAAAGCTCGAGCCGCTCCGCCGCCCGCCGCCGGTAAGTGGCAACTCCGGCCGCACACCGACGACTCCAGCCCCTCCCTTTCCCCCTAATCGCTTTGTTTCGTCGTTGCGGAGCTCCTGGACATGACCAACGATTTTCCTTATCGCCAGATCGACGAGTCCGTCCACGTCCGAACGAAGCCGCCGCGGTGTCCAACTCCGGCGAGCAATCTCCGGCGGAGGAGACCACCCCGGAGCGCACCACCTCGCCACCAAGACCGTCTCGCCGTGCTGATCATCGAGGTACAATCCGCGCGTCCTGAAGCACCACCGATCGTCGAGAACGTCGCATGCCGACGCGTCGCCGCCGCGCGCCGCCGGTCACCGGAACCCTAGCTCCGGCCGGCCCGTATCCTTTAGATCTGGACCGTTAGATCCTGATCTAACGGCTCCGTTTTATTTCCTTAACCGAATCGGTACGGCCAATCAAAGCACGCCGTATCAGCGCTGAGTCAGCTGCCCAGTCAGCGCCACGTCAGCCCCATTTTCTGTATTTTCGGCCGAATTGTTTTAATTTGGCAGTTTTGCAGAAAAAACCCCTGAAACTTAGAACCATCATATCTTTTTAATGGCTCGGCCAAAATTAATGAACTTTATATTTTTGAAAACCTTATAACCTGTGGAATATTTTAGAACCATTAGTTTTCTGTTTTGCCAACTTTAAAATTATTCAAATTTCAAATGAGGGATTTGAGTAATTTTGGCATAACTTTAAATCTATAAATTATTTAAATTGTTTTCTTCTGCAAAAGTGTGTCTTTTAGTGTCCTCTGTCCAGTAGATATTTTAGTTTGCACTTGTGCATCATGCATTGACAATGTTTTGTAAAAACTCAAATAGTGCATTTTGACTATAGTAATTGTTTTTAAATTATTAAAGCCACTTAAAATATGAATCATGAGCATCATGCATATAGTAAATAACAGAAAATAATAACTTTATTAATTGTTTAATCTTGACTTGTGTTGTTAGCAAATCATCATGCATACATATTTTGTTGTATTGCTTTATTGCTTGTGTATTGAATTGTTGCAATTTGTTTGTTTAGATTGTGAAGAGTGCCAGGAGTGCTGTGAGTGTTGCAACCTGAACAACTATCAAGGCAAGTGCATACACAATTCATGAATGACCTATTACTATGTTTTTATATTGCACCTTAGACTATTTTCCAGTAGCATGCATGATAGGTTGTTTTTAATAAAGTTATATGCTATGCAAACCTGTTAGGTTAGCCACATGTTTAGATGACTAGTGACCTATATTAATTTAGTAGATTGGCTTGCTGCAAAAATGATTGTTTTGTGGTAGATGATTTAAGAAAATTCTACTAAATTAATGAATCGCCTGGGTGGATTTTGGAGTTGTATTGGTGGGTCAAAGTTGAGTGGCTGCTCAGGCCCAGTTCTGCGGGTACCTGAGTACGTGCACTTGTGCTCGCCACCCAGGGTATCAGAGATTTCATGTCACTCCATGTCTAGCTTACTTCTAGTGCAGCCACTAGTCATATGGGCTCTGTCTTGATTAAGTAAGTTGAGTGGACCTGACAGGACGAACAAGCAGATGTAGGGGATGTAGGTTGGTATTGTTCGGACGTTTGTATGGGAAAGCTCTTCTGAAAGATCTCGTCTTGGTCTTCTCCTTTCCTTTTCACTAAATGAGGGTTAAGGATGGAATGGGTTGATCGAGTCTAGTGGGGAAAGTGCCACAAACTCTCGAGAGTAAATAAAACTAAGATCTTAGCCGTGTCCCCGGTTATGGACAATTTGAGTAACTAAGCAAGGTGGTCGACAGAAGAATCTCATTCATTCCAATTTCATAATAAAATTTGTTGGGTGAACAAGGGTAGAAGAGATATTGGTTTTCATGCCATGTTTATCTCAATAATAGTTGGTTTTAAAAGAAATGTTTTACAAGTGTAGGATAAAATTTGCTTTGCGCAAGAGCCTTGAACTCCACAAGCCAAATAAGCATGTAGAATAGTCTTTGCCATTTAATATCCACCATAGTATGACACTTGCCAGCCTGTCACAAGGTATTGACCCACATTCTCTGGGCTGCAACGTTAATGTTGCAGGTTGTTCAGATGAGGAGTAAGGACGTTTGCATTCTTTCGAGCTTACAACCAACATGTTCGCCAGTGGCACATGGAGATGATGGAGCTCAGTGCTACTTTATTTATGCTGCTTGAACTCTGAATAATACTTGTGGAACTATATTTATTTTAAGCTAGCTTCGGCTATGCAAAGTTGTAATAAAGTACTTTATTCTGGATCATTCGTACTTGCGATGTAATAACGTTTAACATTTATGCATGATATTACATCCTGTTGGTGAATGCTAGCCATACTCGATCCAGGGCCTAGCAATTCACGAGGTATTCTTACTTTTCAAAGTGAGGGTGCTACAGGTGGGGGCGAAGGAGTTATACTGTGCTTGTATGTTGATGACATACTGATATTTGGGACCAACCTCAAAGTCATTGAGGAGGTTAAGTCGTTTCTATCTCAGAACTTTGAGATGAAGGACCTTGGTGTGACTGACGTTATCTTGAACATCAAGCTATTGAGAGATAATGAAGGTGGGATTACACTTCTGCAATCCCATTATGCTGAGAAGGTTTTGAGTCGTTTTGGATATTTGGACTGCAAAACTTCTCCAACACCTTATGATCCTAGTGTGCAGATCCGAAAATTTGAAGGCACGGCTAAGGATCAGCTGAGATACTCTCAAGTAATTGGTTCACTCATGTACCTAGCAAGCACTACAGGGCCTGACATCATGTTTGTTGTGTGCAAACTAAGCCGGTTTGTTTCCAATCCGGGTGATGTGCATTGGCGTGCTGTTGAAAGAATTATGCGCTATCTGAAAGGTACTGTGAACTATGGACTTCACTATTCTGGATACCCGTCAGTGCTTGAAGGGTATTGTGATGCGAATTGGATCTCTGATGCTGATGAGATGAAAGCCACAACGGGATATGTGTTTACCCTTGGAGGTGGTGCTGTTTCCTGGAAGTCTTGCAAGCAAACGATCTTAACGAGATCAACAATGGAAGCAGAATTAACAGCATTAGACACATCTGGTGTCGAAGCAGGATGGCTTCGAGATCTTTTGATGGACTTGCCAATTGTTGAAAAGCCAGTACCGGCTATCCTTATGAACTGCGATAATTAGACAGTTATTATCAAGGTAAAGAGTTCAAAGGACAACATGCAGTCCAACAAACACATAAGAATGAGATTAAAAGCTGTCAGACATTTGAGAAACTCCGGAGTAATAGCGTTGGATTATATCCAGTCGGCTAAGAATCTGGCAGATCCCTTTACCAAAGGGCTATCACGAGTTGTGATAGAAAATGCATCGAGGGAGATGGGTATGAGACCCACATGAGTTGCCATGGTAGCAACCCAACCTATGTGATCGGAGATCCCGTGAAGTAGGACCTGGGAAAACAAGCTATGGTTAACTGAGGAGAGTAATTTTACTGACCCACTCCGTTGAAGATGCAATACTCTCGGTAACTGTATGGCAGGTTGACTGTTGTCTTAATGTGTTCCAAGGCTTCTTTGAGCACGATGCTATCCTACAGAGCGATCTTTGGAGGAACACACCTATATGAGCCCGACTGCTGGTCACAGTCTATGAGATTGGGGTGATCTCTAGTAAGCTCATGAATAGGCCAGGAGTGTGACTAATTAGCTCCACCCGAGGGGTCAGCCTTCGGCAGCCTAATACTGGTAAGACATTTGGTGAAACTACTTTACGCCAAACTGACAATTCAAGGCATAGTCCATTGTTCAGTTGTGAAGAAGTGTAGCTATTTGCTCTAAGTGGATGTTCAACCTTAACGGGTCTCCACTGAAAATACTGGTATATCAAAACAGTGTTTTGAACAGAGGACAACATCATGGACCTTTGGGATCTGGTGGGGGATTGTTGAAATATTAGGGTGGGCTTTAGTCCCATCTAACAATTTCAGAAAATCCCTAAAGGCCCATGCTGGCTAGGGAAGTGGTGGGAGTTTAGTCCCACATGGCTAGTTGGGAGAGAGTTGCACCAATTTATAAGGTGAGCTCTTCTCCCAGTAGAATGAGTTGGGTTGAGGTGAAGAGAGGCGTTCCACACGCGCGCTCCTCCTCCTCCGCCGCCCGCCTCGCCTCGTCACGACACGACGCGTCGCGTCGCGTCGCGTCGCGTCACGTCACGCCGCGGGTTGCGGGAATCTCGCCGAGCCGATGTATTATTTTTGTCACGCAGGAAAATATGAACGGTCAACTGAAACGTTTTGTCTTAAGTGTTCTTAAGTACGGACGTTACCAGAATTCATTGTGATTCATTACATGCGTTTCTGTTGGACCGGTCGCCTCCTCCCGTGCCTATATTGGAGGAGAGGTCGCTCCTCTCCAAAAGATACATATCGCATCAGCTCTGCTTCCACGCGCTCCGGCTCTTGTCGTTCCTCCCACTGTTGCTGCCGCCGGTGATCCCATCCCGTCTACCGCGTACACGGCCAACGGGAGAGCAGGCCTCCGAAACCCCGCCTCTCCAGATTCTGTACAGGAGAGGGGCGATTAGGTTTCTGGGGAGCGTCTCCTACGCGACTGCTCGCCTTTGTTCGTCTACTTCCACTACATCGTCTTCGTCTGCGTCGCCTACTTCATCGCCATGAACACCGACGCCGACAGACTCGCTGCCGAGAAGGCTGCTGCTGACAAGAGGGCTGCCGACAAGGCCGCCGCCGCCTCCGCGGCTGCTATGGCCAACTGGCCTACTGGAGGGTATAACTCGCTTATCCCGCTCCTTCTTATTTTTGTGTGTGCGGTACTAGTCATTTGCGTAGATGTTTCTACTATTTGTCTAGTACGTGATAATATGATCAAATATCAGTATGTGCTTAGTACTGCTTACGTCATGATCATGCTTTATTCTTGGATTAATTTAATCGAAATATTGCTTATTTTCTTAACAGTTGCAGCGTCGGTTGTAAGTACTGAAGCGGGATGAAGAGTAACACAACGCGGGTTTGATGCATGCGCATGCATCTCACCTGTGTGTCAACTATCTTTCCTTGCAAATTCAAAAAAAAAACTATCTTTCCTTGCTTATGGTCTTTATCCCATGTACCTTATTTTCGAGTTATTGTTCACCTATGTATTTCTGTTTATTTCCAGCCACCATGATGTCATACTAGTTTCTATGTAATCACTCTTACGGATTTATCTGTATGCATCATGAAATAATAAATTGGTCGTCAAGTGTCACCTCTCGGGATCCCCGTTCATGACTAGTCACCCCTTGTGTGTGTGTTTCTATTCACCATGTGCTCGTCTCCAACCACCTCCTACAAACAAAAGATTGTACACACCACACACGAGCATTGATTTCATAATCTTGGCAAGTAGTTGAATGGAAAAAAATTGGCAGCCGATTTGATGGAAAGGGTGGATGCGAAAAATGTACGAGAATATTTATTGCACATTTCCATGCGAAAATATTAATGTATAATAAGTCTAATAGAAGACAAAAAAATACTTGACTTCAACTTTTCAAGTTTCATCGTAGGGTTCAAAAGGAATATGAAAAGAGACGGTTGCCATGTTTTTAACGCACTTTTTTTTTAGAGAAGATTTTTTCAAAGCTATTAAATAGGACTTGGTGGTTTGTCCCACCTCCTACACATCCCATCTCTCCATTGATAAAGAGGAAGGAAAGGAAACAAGAACTTATTTTTGGGATATATCACTTCGTAATATCTCTCGACACACATATCCTTCTTCTATGTGCAGGTAGCTCACTAAACTCTTGAGTACAAGCTCTGGTCTTATACATAGCCCAAGGCTCGCACTAGTACAACTCACTCGATATTGCTTTCTCCACCACCTTACTCCCAACCTCAAACAGAGGCACAACGGAGCAACACTGTCAGAGCCGCTCTATCTACGTATATTTCTGGCCTGCATTTATTTCGCCGTCAATCTTTTGAGGAAAAAAGGCAAGCCTGACAAAGCATATTTTCAGGAGAAACCGGCTCCAAACTAGGTATGGGGAGGTTGATCCAAGGATCATCGCTCCCTCATAATATGGCAGTGATGAATGATACAACTATGCCAGACACAAAAAATGTATTAGTATTGTTACTACTTTGATAGTTGATCTACTTTTAACTGAACACAAATCCAATAACCAAGCTATATGGCAAGCTTGTCGAAGCAACAATTCTAATAGCCAAATTATAACCAACTCTATTATATGAGTGACCAATAAGGCTGATTTTTTATGACATTACCGTTTTATGTAGCCAACCGGTGGCTCTAATATTATCATTGCTCTTAAGGCTTACATATTCTAGGGCGTATTTTGTACAGCTGCTAGCTTGGATATTGTTTGAAAATATAATATAATCTCAGCGCGTGGCACATGACTTATGTTTCGGTTGTTAAGTCAAGCGTGATTTGGCAGCTGCCTTGAGATCTACATATATAATGTATGTGAGATAGATTTAAGTCAACTATCATGTATATGACCGAGATCGATGAAGATTGCACCACTATCATGTTAGCACGACGATACTCTGGGGCAGTATAGAATTGAGTCCATGGTAAACGAGAGGGACTAACTAATCCCATCTTCACGCCTATAAATAGAACCCCAAGTTAGCCATATGCACTCACATCATCTCAAGCTAGCTAGCCACCAACAAAAACTTCTAGTCGCCATCTTCGAGTCTCTGCGTCCGTCTGCTAGCTAGCTCTTGCAATGGCTTCCAGCTCCGCGCTTAAGATGGCTGCCATTCTCGTGCTGGCTCTGTTCGCCGAACAGCTGCTGATGGCTACGCCGGCGGCGGCTGCTCGAGCTAATGGACTCGACGGGCGGAGCCTTCTGGGGATCGAAGAGACCTTTTGTCCCTCCAACACCTGCAAAATATTTTGCTTCCGTGCGTGCTTTGCTCAGTGCATCCTGACAAGGGATAATGTGGTATGCCGTGGTATTTGCTTTGAGAGTTGCAAGATCATATGATCATGCCACGCAAAGAGGAAACACGACACGGTACGGGTGGGCGATATGCATGCATGTATCTGTTTGATTGCGCATGCGTGTTCGTTGTTGTTTTCTCGCTGATTGGCTTTGATGCTGTGTGCGAGTACATCTATTTTTCCTTAATTTTCGGTTATCATGTGTCAGTAAGAATTTCTCTTCCATTTTTGTCATCACGTCTTAGTCGGTGTACGCAATCACGCAAGTAATAAAATTTGTTTGTGCCAAGTCTATCATCGAGAGAAATTATAGCAGCGTGCGTGCGTACACATGTGTGACAACAGACAGTTTCCGTGAACAAATACTACAATTTGACACGTCTGCCATGAGGGGAAATTGGTGGGTGGAGATTTGGCGGTGAGCCCAAGGGGTAAAATAGGGAGCGAAATGATGGGTGGGGACGAAATTTGGCGCGCGTGAGCTCGCGCCACTCTCCAAACTCGCACAAGCTTGACATCGTGATTCCCTCTTTGCACGCGAAGAGGGTGGCTCTGCGGATATGACCGATTCGGCCATTTCTTTAGGCCTCACTCTGCGGATTCGGCCGTTTCTTGAGGATCTGTCCAGGTGCGCTCTTCTAGCCGGCCTGGCATGGTCTATTCAGTCGGCCGTTACCGGATGCTTCCGCCAACCGGCTATGTCTTGCTGATTCTTGGGTCTTGTCATATGTCTGGCTTCGTCTTGTTCTGCTGCTCTTGAGGGTATCCGAGTAGATTCCCCCGACAATCACATAAGTGTAATCTTCAACTTTTCTGTATGAGCAGGTTAGATGTGCCATGATGACTAGCTAGAGCCAATGAATGGATAGAGATCAACTGCATAGAGTTCAAAGTAGAACCACACATAGGACGATGGAAACAAAAACTCATAAAAAAATCCCTAATTAATATGTGATCAAGACGCTCTAGTCGGATTTAAGTTGTGAACTTTGTAAGGTGGTATAAGGGTGCAGACAGCTCCCGCACATATCGGCAGGTGAAAGTACGTATATAATACAGACGTAGACGCTCGCATGCACATGCATATACTCACTCTTCAGAGTCGGGGGACCGGTAGGGGCCACGGCTACCCCAACATTCTGTAAAAAGTTTAACACCTGAGATTATTTGCTATGTGTGTATCCTGCCATATGTCAATGTCTTAAACTTAATTTTAGTAAAGTGGAACATACAGGAGCTGTCCGCAGAAGATCCAACTGAGAAGTAACAGGCTTGCTTTTTGACTTTTGCTCTCCTTCCTTCACCGACGAGCTGCACTCTCTACGTGCATTTTCTCCTCCCTGTAGCTTCTCATCTCATATCTCTCAATATTCTTCCATCAAAGCGGCTAACGGGCCAAGCAGCCAAAGAACCAACCATAAGCTTCTCTGATATTTGATTTGGAGCACACCAGGATGCTAACACAGAATAATCATGGCAAAAAATAAAATAAAATGGAAAATCGATTTCTAAGAAATCGCTTATTATTATACATCGAGAACAATATTACAATTGGTTCTCGACACATAACAACAAGCGATGGTGTGAAAATTTTAGCTAAAATCAGAGCTTGATCAGTGCAAAAAAATAGTGGTGCGTAATGCCTGACTTCATATCAATATGATGATTTAAACTAAAATGTTTTTCTCGGTGCACGACCCGAAGATCATTGTGAAATTGCACGGTATGTATCTCAGAATCGTTAGTTCTTTCTCGACACCTCGACCATCACTTGCGCATATAATTTCGTGGTCAAATCGGGGCAGCCAACGAGAGTGTTTCAAGCGGCATGACTCCGTGTTAATATCTTTGAGTTTTTTCATTCTCTTCATGTTTTTGGAGTTGTATTGATGCATTCAAAACTAAATAGTTTGCAAATCAATTGTTCCACAATTACACCTATATATGTCTTACATACTTCTCCATCCTAGAGTTGTGGTCAACATCCCACCCCCCCCCCCCCCCCCCCCGAATATGTATTTCCTGGCCCCGTCCCTGGTCTCACTATCGACGGGAACATGTGTTTGAACTATGATGGATTGGAAGTACAAGCATCCTTCTAACCATCAAACCACATGTTGGTTATTGATTTTTGCTCCTGCTTACTATGTGATCAAGATGCTCTAGTCGGGTTTAAGTAAGTTGTGAACTATGCAACGTCGTTTAAGGCTGGAGATAACTCACACACACATGGGACGGTGAAGTAAATCCCGCAAAGATCGTGTCCTGGTTGATATATATGATCACGATACTCTTGTGGGGTTTAATTAAGTTGTGGTCTACATCATCATTTAAGTGTACAGATTCGATCCTACGGACGAATCAATTTAAACTAGGTGCATGACACACACCAGGTATTTTCTATGGGTTGGTAAGTGCCAAGCACGATTTGGGCATATGGATATATGCACATAGCTAGCTTGATATCTTCCCAATGTATGGGAATACTAGAAAGTCAACTACCATGCAAGTGGATCGATCAAGGGTAAACTTTTATAGGACCTATCACGCCAGTATTATTAGGCTACATGCATGTGAGATCATGACAAACGAAATGGACTAAATAATCCCTCCTTCTGCCTATAAGTAGGATCCCTTGCTACCAACTTGCACTCACATCATCGCAAGCTAGCCAGCCACCAGCAACACTTCCGGTTCCACTGATCCCTAGTTTCAAGCCGCAACGTCCGTCTGCTGTCGTAATGGCTTCCAGGTCCGCTCTTAAGATGGCCGCCCTTCTCATGCTGGCCCTCTTTGCCGGACAGCTGCTCATGGCTATGCCGACCGTGGCAGCCCCCGGGGATACGACATGCACTGACCCCACAAAGTGCAACATCGAATGCTTCCATATCGAATTTGCAAAGTGCATCATCTTTCCTAGGAGTTTCCCTATTGCAGTGTTTTGCGAAGGTTTCGCCTTCGCACGTTGCAGCGTCGGTTGTAAGTAATGAAGAGAGATGAAGAGTAACACAACGCGGGTTTGATGCATGCGCATGCATCTCACCTGTGTGCCAACTATCTTTCCTTGCTTATGGTCTTTATCCCATGTACCTTATTTTCGAGTTATTGTTCACCTGTGTATTTCTCTTTATTTCCAGTCACCATGATGTCATACTAGTTGCTATGTAATCACTCTTATGGATTTATCTGTATGCATCATGAAATAATAAATTGGTCCTCAAGTGTCATCTCTCCCCGTGCATGACTACTCACTCCTTGTGCGTGTTTGTATGCACCATGTGCTCGTCTCCTACCGCCTCTTACAAACAAAAAGATTATACACACAACACACGAGCATTGGTTTCATAATCTTGGCAATTAGTTAGATGAAAAAAATTGGCAGCTGATTTGATGGAAAGGGTGGATGCGAAAAATGCACGAGAATATTTATTGCATTTTGCCATGCAAAAATACTAAGTGTATAATAAGTCTAAAAGAAGACAAAAAATTCACCTTTTCAAGTTTCATCGCAGGGCTGAAAAGGAATACGAAAGAGACGGTTGCCATGTTTCTAACGCTCTTTTTTAGAGAAGCTTTTTTCTAAGTTAGTAAATAGGACTTGGTGGTTTATCCCACCTCCTACACATACCATCTCTCCATTGATAAAGAGGAAGGAAAGGAAACAAGAACTTATTTTTGGGTTATATGACTTCGTAATATCTCTCGACACACATACCCTTCTTCTATGTGTAGGTATGTCACTATTCTCTTGAGTACAAGCTCTGGTCTTATACATAACCCAAGTCTCGCACAAGTACAACTCACTCGATATTGCTTTCTCCACCACCTTAGTCCCAACCTCAAACAGAGGCACGACGTAGCAACACTGCCAGAGCCGCTCTATCTAAAATTTTTTTTGGCTTGAATTTATTTGGCCGTCAATCTTATGAGGAAAAAAGGCAAGTCTGGCAAAGCATATTTCAGGAGTATGATGAATGATACAACTATGCCAAACCCAGAAAATGTGTTTGTACTATTCCTACTTTGATAGTTGATCTACTTTTAACTGAACACAAATCCAAGGACCAAGCTATATGCCAAGCTTGTTGAAGAACCAATTCAAGATTTGTTTTATTAAAACATTAAATGAGACTAAAGAGAAATGAAGAAAAAATAATCCTAATAGCCAACTTATAACCAACTCTATTATATGAGTAACTAATAAGGCTGCTTTTTTTATGACATTACCGTTTTATGTAGCCAGCCTAACATTATCATTGCTCTTAAGGCTTGCACATTCTAGGGTGTATTTTGTACATCTGCTATCTTGGATATTGTTTGAAAATTCAATGGTCTCAGCGCGTGGCACATGACCAGGATTATCGTTTTAGTTATTAAGCCAAGGGTGATTTGGCATCTGCCTTGAGATCTGCATAATGCATGTGAGATAGAGTTAAGTAAACTATCATGTATATGACCGAGATCGATGAAGATTACACCATTATCATGTTAGCACGATGATACTAAAAGTCAACATCCATGCATGTGGATCGATCAAGCATGTGAGATCATGGCAAACGAAATGGACTAAATAATCCCTCCTTCTGCCTATAAGTAGGAGCCCTTGCTACCAACCTGCACTCACATCATCGCAAGCTAGCCAGCCACCAACAAACACTTCCAGTTCCACTGATCGCTAGTTTCAAGTCGCAACGTCCGTCTGCTGTTGTAATGGCTTCCAGGTCCGCTCTTAAGATGGCCGCCCTTCTCGTGTTGGCCCTCTTTGCCGGACAGTTGCTCATGGCTACGCCGACTATGGCAATACCCGGGGATACGACATGCACTGACCCCTCAAAGTGCAACATCGAATGCTTCCGTATCGAATTTGCCTAAGTGCATCATCTTTCCCATGGGTTTCCCTATTGCAGCGTTTGCGAAGGTTTCGCCTTCGCACGTTTGCAGCGTCGGTTTGTAAGTACTGAAGCGGGATGAAGAGTAACACACCGCGGGTTTGATGCACGTGCATGCATCTCACCTGTGTCAACTATCTTTCCTTGTTTATGGTCTTTATCCCATGTACCTTATTTTCGAGTTATTGTTCACCTATGTATTTCTCTTTATTTCCAGTTACCATGATGTCATACTAGTTTCTATGTAATCACTCTTGTATGCATCCTGAAATAATAAATTGGTCGTCAAGTGTCACCTCTCGGGCTCCCTGTTCATGACTAGTCACTCCTTGTGTGTGTGTTTCTATGCACAATGTGCTCGTCTCCTACCCGCCTCTTACGAACAAAAAGATTGTACACGCCACACACGAGCATTGGTTTCATAATCTTGGCAAGTAGTTGGATGGAAAAAAATTGACAGCCGATTTGATGGAAAGGGTGGATGCGAAAAAATGTACGAGAATATTTATTGCACTTTTCCATGCGAAAATATTAATGTATAATAAGTCTAAGAGAAGACAAAAAAAATACTTGACTTCAACTTTTCAAGTTTCATCGCCGGGTTGAAAAGGAATACGAAAAGAGACGGTTGCCAGGTTTCTAACGCTCTTTTTTTTTTGGAGAAGATTTTTCAAAGCTATTAAATAGGACTTGGTGGTTTGTCCCACCTCTTACACATCCCATCTCTCCATTGATAAAGAGGAAGGAAAGGAAACAAGAACTTATTTTTGGGTTATATCACTTCGTAATATCTCTCGACACACATATCCTTCTTCTATGTGCAGGTAGCTCACTAAACTCTTGAGTACAAGCTCTGGTCTTATACATAGCCCAAGGCTCGCACTAGTACAACTCACTTGATATTGCTTTCTCCACCACCTTACTCCCAACCTCAAACAGAGCCACAACGCAACAACACTACCATACCGCTCTATCTACATATATTTCTGGCCTGCATTTATTTCGCCATCAATCTTTTGAGGAAAAAAGGCAAGCCTGACAAAGCATATTTTCAGGAGAAACCGGCTCCAAACTTGGTATGGGGAGGTTGATCCAAGGATCATCGCTCCCTCATAATATGGCAGTGATGAATTATACAACTACGCCAAACACAAAAAATGTATTAGTATTGTTACTACTTTGATAGTTGATCTACTTTTAACTGGACACAAATCCAATAACCAAGCTATATGGCAAGCTGTCGAGGCAACAATTCAAATAGCCAAATTATAACCAACTCTATTATATGAGTGACCAATAAGGCTGATTTTTTTATGACATTACCGTTTTATGTAGCCAGCCGGTGGATCTAATATTATCCTTGCTCTTAAGGCTTACACATTCTAGGGCGTATTTTGTACAGCTGCTAGCTTGGATATTGTTTGAAAAAATAATATAATCTCAGCGCGTGGCGCATGAGTTCTGTTTTGGTTGTTAAGCCAAGCGTGATTTGGCAGCTGCGTTGAGATCTACATATATAATGTATGTGAGATAGAGTTAAGTTAACTATCATGTATATGACCAAGATCGATGAAGATTGCACCACTATCATGTTAGCACGACGATACTCTGGGGCAGTATAGAATTGAGTTCATGGTAAACGAGAGGGACTAATTAATCCCATCTTCATGCCTATAAATACAACGCCAAGTTAGCCATATGCACTCACATCATCTCAAGCTAGCTAGCCACCAACAAAAACTTCTAGTCGCCATTTTCGAGTCTCAGCGTCCGTCCGCTAGCTAGCTCTTGCAATGTCTTCCAGCTCCGCGCTTAAGATGGCTGC
Organism: Puccinellia tenuiflora; assembly: GCA_012064385.1. Lineage (NCBI taxonomy): Eukaryota > Viridiplantae > Streptophyta > Magnoliopsida > Poales > Poaceae > Puccinellia > Puccinellia tenuiflora. The sequence continues at coordinate 947,830 of QRDG01000534.1, read as the reverse complement.
CATTATCGTGCTGGCTTTGTTCGTTGGACAGCTGCTAATGGCTATGCCGGCGGCGGCTGCTCGAGCTAATGGACTCGACGGGCGGAGCCTTCTGGGGATCGAAGAGACCTTTTGTCCCTCCAACACCTGCAAAATATTTTGCTTCCGTGCGTGCTTTGCTCACTGCATCCTGACAAGGGATAATGTGGTATGCCGCGGTATTTGCTTTGAGAGTTGCAAGATCATATGATCATGCCGCGCAAGAGGAAACACGACACGGTACGGGTGGGCGATATGCATGTATCTGTTTGATTGCGCCTGCGTGTTCGTTGTTGTTTTCTTGCTGATTGGCTTCGATGCTGTATTGTTGTGTGCGAGTACATCTATTTTTCCTTAATTTTCGGTTATCATGTGTCAGTAAGATTTTCTCTTCCATTTTTGTCATCACGTCTTAGTAGGTGTACGCAATCACGCAAGCAATAAAAATTTGTTTGTGCCAAGTCTATCGTCGAGAGAAACTATAGCAGCGTGCGTGCGTACACATGTGTGACAACAGACAGTTTGCACGAACAAATACAGCAATTTGACACGTCTGCCATGAGGGGAAATTGGTGGGTGGAGATTTGGCGGTGAGCCCAAGGGGTAAAATAGGGAGCGAAATGATGGGTGGGGACGAAATTTGGCGCGCGTGAGCTCGTGCCATATCCAAACTCACACAAGCTTGGCGTCGCGATTCCCTCTTTGCACGCGAAGAGGGTGGCTCTGCGGATATGACCGATTCGGCCATTTCTTTAGGCCTCACTCTGCGGATTCGGGCGTTTCTTGAGGATATGTCCGGGTACTTCTAGCCGGCCTGGCATGGTCTCGGCTATTCAGTCGGCCGTTACCGATGCTTCCGCCAACCGGCTATGTCTTGCTGATTCTTGGGTCTTGTCATATGTCTGGCTTCGTATTGTTCTGCTACTCTTGAGGGTATCCGGAGGAGATTCCCCGACGATCATATAAGTGTAATCTTCAACTTTCCTGTATGAGCAGGTTAGATGTGTCAGGATGACTAGCTAGAGCCAACGAATGGATAGAGATCAACTACATAGAGTTCAAAGTAGAACCACACATAGGACGATGGAAACAAAAACTCATAAAAAATCCCTAATTAATATGTGATCAAGACGCTCTAGTCGGATTTAAGTTGTGATCTTTGTAAGGTGGTATAAGGGTGCAGACAGCTCCCGCACATATCGGCACGTGAAAGTACATACATATATAATACAGACGTAGACGCTCGTATGCACATGCATATACTCACTCTTCAGAGTCGGGGGACCGGCGGGGGCCACGGCTACCCCAACATTCTGTAAAAAGTTTAACACCTGAGATTATTTGCTATGTGTGTATCCTGCCATATGTCAATGTCTTAAACTTAATTTTAGTAAAGTGGAACACACAAGAGCTGTCCGCAGAAGATCCAACTGAGAATTAACAGGCTTGCTTTTTGACTTTTGCTCTCCTTCCTTCACCGACGAGCTGCACTCTCTACGTGCATTTTCTCCTCCCTATAGCTTCTCATCTCATATCTCTCAGTATTCTTCCATCAAAGCGGCTAGCGGGCCAAGCAGCCAAAGAACCAACCACAAGCTTTTCTGGTATTTGATTTGGAGCACACCAGGATGCCAACACATAATAATCATGGCAAAAAATAAAATAAAATGGAAAATCGATTTCTAAGAAATCACTTATTAATATACATCGAGAACAATATTACAATTGGTTCTCGACACATAACAACAAGCGATGGTGTGAAAATTTTAGCTAAAATCAGAGCTTCATCAGTGCAAAAAATAGTGGTGCGTAATGCCTGACTTCATATCAATATGATGATTTAAACTAAAATGTTTTTCTCGGTGCAAGACCCGAAGATCATCGCGAAATTGCACGGTATGCATCTCAGAATCTTTAGTTCTTTCTCGGCACCCTCGACCATCACTTGCGCATATAATTTCGTGGGCAAATCGGGGCAGCCAATGAGTGTTTCAAGCAGCATGACTCCATGTTAATATCTTTGAGTTTTTTTTTCATTCTCTTCATGTTTTTGGAGTTGTATTTGATGGATTTAAAACTAAATAGTTTGCAAATCAATTTTTCCAAAATTACACCTACATATGTCTTACATACTTCTCCATCCTAGGGTTGTGGTCAACGTCCACCCCCCCCCCCCCCCCCGAATATGTATTTACTGGCCCCGTCCCTGGTCTCACTATCGACGGGAACATGTGTTTGAACTCTGATGGATTGAAAGTACAAGCATCCTTCTAACCATCAAACCACATGTTTGGTTATTGATTTTTGCTCCTGCTTACTATGTGATCAAGATGCTCTAGTCGGGTTTAAGTAAGTTGTGAACTATGCAACGTCGTTTAAGGCTGGAGACAACTCACACACACATGGAACGGTGAAGTAAATCCCACAGAAGATCGTGTCCGGGTTGATATATATGATCACGATACTCTTGTGGGGTTTAATTAAGCTGTGGTGTACATCGTCATTTAAGTGTACAGATTCGATCCTACGGATGAATCAATTTAAACTCGGCGCATGACACACACCAGGTATTTTCTATGGGTTGGTAAGTGCCAAGCACGATTTGGGCATATGGATATATGCACATAGCTAGCATGATATCTTCCCAATGTATGGGAATACTAGAAAGTCAACTACCATGCATGTGTATCGATCAAGGATAAACTTTTATAGGACCTATCACGCCAGTATGATTAGGCTACATGCATGTGAGATCATGACAAACGAAATGGACTAAATAATCCCTCCTTCTGCCTATAAGTAGGAGCCCTTGCTACCAACCTGCACTCACATCATCGCAAGCTAGCCAGCCACCAGCAAACACTTCCGGTTCCACTGATCCCTAGTTTCAAGCCGCAACGTCCGTCTGTTGTCGTAATGGCTTCCAGGTCCGCTCTTAAGATGGCCGCCCTTCTCGTGCTGGCCCTCTTTGCCGGACAGCTGCTCATAGCTACGCCGACCGTGGCAGCACCCGGGGATACGACATGCACTGACCCCACAAAGTGCAACATCGAATGCTTCCGTATCGAATTTGCAAAGTGCATCATCTTTCCTTGGGGTTTCCCTATTGCAGCGTTTTGCGAAGGTTTCGCCTTCGCACGTTGCAGCGTCGGTTGTAAGTAATGAAGCGAGATGAAGAGTAACACAACGCGGGTTTGATGCATGCACATGCATCTCACCTGTGTGTCGACTATATTTCCTTGCTTATGGTCTTTATCCCATGTACCTTATTTTCGAGTTATTGTTCACCTGTGTATTTCTCTTTATTTCCGGTCACCATGATGTCATACTAGTTGCTATGTAATCACTCTTACGGATTTATCTGTATGCATCATGAAATAATAAATTGGTCGTCAAGTGTCACCTCTCCCCGTCCATGACTACTCACTCCTTGTGCGTGTTTGTATGCACCATGTGCTCGTCTCCTACCACCTCTTACGAACAAAAAGATTGTACACACAACACACGAGCATTGGTTTCATAATCTTGGCAAGTAGTTAGATGAAAAAAATTGGCAGCTGATTTGATGGAAAGGGTGGATGCGAAAAATGCACGAGAATATTTATTGCATTTTGCCATGCAAAAATACTAAGTGTATAATAAGTCTAAAAGAAGACAAAAAAAATACTTGATTTCACCTTTTCAAGTTTCATCGCAGGGCTGAAAAGGAATATGAAAGAGGCGGTTGCCATGTTTCTAACGCTCTTTTTTTAGAGAAGCTTTTTTCTAAGCTAGTAAATAGGACTTGGTGGTTTATCCCACCTCCTACACATACCATCTCTCCATTGATAAAGAGGAAGGAAAGGAAACAAGAACTTATTTTTGGGTTATATCACTTCGTAATATCTCTCGACACACATACCCTTCTTCTATGTGTAGGTAGGTCACTATTCTCTTGAGTACAAGCTCTGGTCTTATACATAACCCAAGTCTCGCACAAGTACAACTCACTCGGTATTGCTTTCTCCACCACCTTAGTCCCAAACACAAACAGAGGCACGACGCAGCAACACTGCCAGAGCCGCTCTATCTACATATATTTTTGGCTTGCATTTATTTGGCCGTCAATCTTATGAGGAAAAAAGGCAAGTCTGGCAAAGCATATTTTCAGGAGTATGATGAATGATACAACTATGCCAAACCCAGAAAATGTGTTTGTACTATTCCTACTTTAATAGTTGATCTACTTTTAACTGAACACAAATCCAAGAACCAAGCTATATGCCAAGCTTGTTGAAGAAGCAATTCAAGATTTGTTTTATTAAAACATTAAATGAGACTAAAGAGAAATGAAGAAAAAATAATCCTAATAGCCAACTTATAACCCAAGTCTATTATATGAGTAACTAATAAGGCTGCTTTTTTTATGACATTACCGTTTTATGTAGCCAGCCTAATATTATCATTGCTCTTAAGGCTTGCACATTCTAGGGTGTATTTTGTACAGCTGCTAACTTGGATATTGTTTCAAAATTCAATAGTCTCAGCGCGTGGCACATGACCAGGATTATCGTTTAGTTATTAAGCCAAGGGTGATTTGGCATCTGCCTTGAGATCTGCATAATGCATGTGAGATAGAGTAAAGTAAAATATCATGTATATGACCGAGATCGATGAAGATTACACCATTGTCATGTTAGCACGATGATACTAAAAAGTCAACATCCATGCATGTGGAACGATCAAGCATGTGAGATCATGGCAAACGAAATGGACTAAATAATCCCACCTTCTGCCTATAATAGGAGCCCTTGCTACCAACCTGCACTCACATCATCACAAGCTAGCCGGCCACCAACAAACACTTCCAGTTCCACTGATCGCTAGTTTCAAGCCGCAACATCCGTCTGCTGTTGTAATGCTTCCAGGTCCGCACTTAAGATGTCCGCCCTTCTCGTGCTGGCCCTCTTTGCCGGACAGCTGCTCATGGCTACGCCGACTATGGCAATACCCGGGGATACGACATGCACTGACCCCTCAAAGTGCAACATCGAATGCTTCCGTATCGAATTTGCCAAGTGCATCATCTTTCCTAGGGGTTTCCCTATTGAAGCGTTTTGCGAAGGTTTCTCCTTCGCACGTTGCAGCGTCGGTTGTAAGTACTGAAGCGGGATGAAGAGTAACACAACGCTGGTTTGATGCATGCGCATGCATCTCACCTGTGTCAACTATCTTTCCTTGTTTATGGTCTTTATCCCATGTACCTTATTTTCGAGTTATTGTTCACCTATGTATTTCTCTTTATTTCCAGTCACCATGATGTCATACTAGTTTCTATGTAATCACTCTTACTGATTTATCTGTATGCATCCTAAAATAATAAATTGGTCGTCAAGTGTCACCTCTCGGGCTCCCCGTTCATGACTAGTCACTCCGTGTGTGTGTGTGTTTCTATGCACCATGTGCTCGTCTCCTTACCGCCTCTTACGAACAAAGAGATTGTACACACCACACGCGAGCATTGGTTTCATAATCTTGGCAAGTAGTTGGATGGAAAAAATTGGCAGCCGATTTGATGGAAAGGGTGGATGCGAAAAATGTATGAGAATATTTATTGCACTTTTCCATACGAAAATATTATTGTATAATAAGTCTAAGAGAAGACAAAAAAATACTTGACTTCAACATTTCAAGTTTCATCGCAGGGTTGAAAAGGAATACGAAAAGAGACGGTTGCCATGTTTCTAACGCTCTTTTTTTGGAGAAGATTTTTTCAAAGCTATTAAATAGGACTTGGTGGTTTGTCCCACCTCCTACACATCCCATCTCTCCATTGATAAAGAGGAAGGAAAGGAAACAAGAACTTATTTTATGGTTATATCACTTCGTAATATCTCTGGACACACATATCCTTCTTCTATGTGCAGGTAGCTCACTAAACTCTTCTGTACAAGCTCTGGTCTTATACATAGCCCAAGGCTCGCACTAGTACAACTCACTCGATATTGCTTTCTCCACCACCTTACTCCCAACCTCAAACAGAGGCACAACGCAGCAACACTGCCATAGCCGCTCTATCTACATATATTTCTGGCTTGCATTTATTTCGCTTTCAATCATTTGAGGAAAGAAGGCAAGCCTGACAAAGCATATTTTCAGGAGAAACCGGCTCCAAACTTGGTATGGGGAGGTTGATCCAAGGATCATCGCTCCCTCATAATATGGCAGTGATGAATTATACAACTATGCCAAACACAAAAAATGTATTAGTATTGTTACTACTTTGATAGTTGATCTACTTTTAACTGGACACAAATCCAATAACCAAGCTATATGGCAAGCTTGTCGAAGCAACAATTCTAATAGCCAAATTATAACCAACTCTATTATATGAGTGACCAATAAGGCTGATTTTTTTTATGACATTACCGTTTTATGTAGCCAGCCGGTGGCTCTAATATTATCATTGCTCTTAACGCTTAAACATTCTAGGGCATATTTTGTACAGCTGCTAGCTTGGATATTGTTTGAAAAAATAATATAATCTCAGCGCGTGCCACATGAGTTATGTTTTGGTTGTTAAGCCAAGCGTGATTTGGCAGCTGCCTTGAGATCTACATATATAATGTATGTGAGATAGAGTTAAGTCAACTATCATGTATATGACCGAGATCAATGAAGATTGCACCACTATCATGTTAGCACGACGATACTCTGGGGCAGTATAGAATTGAGTTCATGGTAAACGAGAGGGACTAATTAATCCCATCTTCATGCCTATAAATACAACGTCAAGTTAGCCATATGCACTCACATCATCTCAAGCTAGCGCCACCAACAAAACTTCTAGTCGCCATCTTCGAGTCTCAGCGTCCGTCCGCTAGCTAGCTCTTGCAATGTCTTCCAGCTCCGTGCTTAAGATAGCTGCCATTCTCGTGCTGGCTCTGTTCGCCGGACATCTGCTGTCTGGCTTCGTCTTGTTCTGCTGCTCTTGAGGGTATCCGGAGTAGATTCCCCCGACAATCACATAAGTGTAATCTTCAACTTTTCTGTATGAGCAGGTTAGATGTGCCAGGATGACTAGCTAGAGCCAATGAATGGATAGAGATCAACTGCATAGAGTTCAAAGTAGAACCACACATAGGACGATGGAAACAAAACTCATAAAAAAATCCCTAATTAATATGTGATCAAGACGCTCTAGTCGGATTTAAGTTGTGAACTTTGTAAGGTGGTATAAGGGTGCAGACAGCTCCCGCACATATCGGCAGGTGAAAGTACATACATATATAATACAGACGTAGACGCTCGTATGCACGTGCATATACTCACTCTTCAGAGTCGGGGGACCGGTAGGGGCACGGCTACCCCAACATTCTGTAAAAAGTTTAACACCTGAGATTATTTGCTATGTGTGTATCCTGCCATATGTCAATGTCTTAAACTTAATTTTAGTAAAGTGGAACACACAGGAGCTGTCCGCAGAAGATCCAACTGAGAAGTAACAGGCTTGCTTTTTGACTTTTGCTCTCCTTCCTTCACCGACGAGCTGCACTCTCTACGTGCATTTTCTCCTCCCTGTAGCTTCTCATCTCATATCTCTCAATATTCTTCCATCAAAGCGGCTAACGGGCCAAGCAGCCAAAGAACCAACCATAAGCTTCTCTGATATTTGATTTGGAGCACACCAGGATGCTAACACAGAATAATCATGGCAAAAAATAAAATAAAATGGAAAATCGATTTCTAAGAAATCGCTTATTATTATACATCGAGAACAATATTACAATTGGTTCTCGACACATAACAACAAGCGATGGTGTGAAAATTTTAGCTAAAATCAGAGCTTGATCAGTGCAAAAAAATAGTGGTGCGTAATGCCTGACTTCATATCAATATGATGATTTAAACTAAAATGTTTTTCTCGGTGCACGACCCGAAGATCATTGTGAAATTGCACGGTATGTATCTCAGAATCGTTAGTTCTTTCTCGACACCTCTACCATCACTTGCGCATATAATTTCGTGGTCAAATCGGGGCAGCCAACGAGAGTGTTTCAAGCGGCATGACTCCGTGTTAATATCTTTGAGTTTTTTTCATTCTCTTCATGTTTTTGGAGTTGTATTTGATGCATTCAAAACTAAATAGTTTGCAAATCAATTGTTCCACAATTACACCTATATATGTCTTACATACTTCTCCATCCTAGAGTTGTGGTCAACATCCCACCCACCCCCCCCCCCCCCCCCGAATATGTATTTCCTGGCCCCGTCCCTGGTCTCACTATCGACGGGAACATGTGTTTGAACTATGATGGATTGGAAGTACAAGCATCCTTCTAACCATCAAACCACATGTTGGTTATTGATTTTTGCTCCTGCTTACTATGTGATCAAGATGCTCTAGTCGGGTTTAAGTAAGTTGTGAACTATGCAACGTCGTTTAAGGCTGGAGATAACTCACACACACATGGGACGGTGAAGTAAATCCCGCAAAAGATCGTGTCCTGGTTGATATATATGATCACGATACTCTTGTGGGGTTTAATTAAGTTGTGGTCTACATCATCATTTAAGTGTACAGATTCGATCCTACGGACGAATCAATTTAAACTAGTGCATGACACACACCAGGTATTTTCTATGGGTTGGTAAGTGCCAAGCACGATTTGGGCATATGGATATATGCACATAGCTAGCTTGATATCTTCCCAATGTATGGGAATACTAGAAAGTCAACTACCATGCAAGTGGATCGATCAAGGGTAAACTTTTATAGACCTATCACGCCAGTATTATTAGGCTACATGCATGTGAGATCATGACAAACGAAATGGACTAAATAATCCCTCCTTCTGCCTATAAGTAGGATCCCTTGCTACCAACTTGCACTCACATCATCGCAAGCTAGCCAGCCACCAGCAAACACTTCCGGTTCCACTGATCCCTAGTTTCAAGCCGCAACGTCCGTCTGCTGTCGTAATGGCTTCCAGGTCCGCTCTTAAGATGGCCGCCCTTCTCATGCTGGCCCTCTTTGCCGGATAGCTGCTCATGGCTATGCCGACCATGGCAGCCCCCGGGGATACGACATGCACTGACCCCACAAAGTGCAACATCGAATGCTTCCATATCGAATTTGCAAAGTGCATCATCTTTCCTAGGAGTTTCCCTATTGCAGTGTTTTGCGAAGGTTTCGCCTTCGCACGTTGCAGCGTCGGTTGTAAGTAATGAAGAGAGATGAAGAGTAACACAACGCGGGTTTGATGCATGCGCATGCATCTCACCTGTGTGCCAACTATCTTTCCTTGCTTATGGTCTTTATCCCATGTACCTTATTTTCGAGTTATTGTTCACTTGTGTATTTCTCTTTATTTCCAGTCACCATGATGTCATACTAGTTGCTATGTAATCACTCTTATGGATTTATCTGTATGCATCATGAAATAATAAATTGGTCCTCAAGTGTCACCTCTCCCCGTGCATGACTACTCACTCCTTGTGCGTGTTTGTATGCACCATGTGCTCGTCTCCTACCGCCTCTTACAAACAAAAAGATTGTACACACAACACACGAGCATTGGTTTCATAATCTTGGCAAGTAGTTAGATGAAAAAAATTGGCAGCTGATTTGACGGAAAGGGTGGATGCAAAAAATGCACGAGAATATTTATTGCATTTTGCCATGCAAAAATACTAAGTGTATAATAAGTCTAAAAGAAGACAAAAAATACTTGATTTCACCTTTTCAAGTTTCATCGCAGGGCTGAAAAGGAATACGAAAGAGACGGTTGCCATGTTTCTAACGCTCTTTTTTTAGAGAAGCTTTTTTCTAAGTTAGTAGATAGGACTTGGTGGTTTATCCCACCTCCTACACATACCATCTCTCCATTGATAAAGAGGAAGGAAAGGAAACAAGAACTTATTTTTGGGTTATATGACTTCGTAATATCTCTCGACACACATACCCTTCTTCTATGTGTAGGTATGTCACTATTCTCTTGAGTACAAGCTCTGGTCTTATACATAACCCAAGTCTCGCACAAGTACAACTCACTCGATATTGCTTTCTCCACCACCTTAGTCCCAACCTCAAACAGAGGCACGACGTAGCAACACTGCCAGAGCCGCTCTATCTAAAATTTTTTTTGGCTTGCATTTATTTGGCCGTCAATCTTATGAGGAAAAAAGGCAAGTCTGGCAAAGCATATTTTCAGGAGTATGATGAATGATACAACTATGCCAAACCCAGAAAATGTGTTTGTACTATTCCTACTTTGATAGTTGATCTACTTTTAACTGAACACAAATCCAAGGACCAAGCTATATGCCAAGCTTGTTGAAGAAGCAATTCAAGATTTGTTTTATTAAAACATTAAATGAGACTAAAGAGAAATGAAGAAAAAATAATCCTAATAGCCAACTTATAACCAACTCTATTATATGAGTAACTAATAAGGCTGCTTTTTTTTATGACATTACCGTTTTATGTAGCCAGCCTAACATTATCATTGCTCTTAAGGCTTGCACATTCTAGGGTGTATTTTGTACATCTGCTATCTTGGATATTGTTTGAAAATTCAATGGTCTCAGCGCGTGGCACATGACCAGGATTATCGTTTTAGTTATTAAGCCAAGGGTGATTTGGCATCTGCCTTGAGATCTGCATAATGCATGTGAGATAGAGTTAAGTAAACTATCATGTATATGACCGAGATCGATGAAGATTACACCATTATCATGTTAGCACGATGATACTAAAAAGTCAACATCCATGCATGTGGATCGATCAAGCATGTGAGATCATGGCAAACGAAATGGACTAAATAATCCCTCCTTCTGCCTATAAGTAGGAGCCCTTGCTACCAACCTGCACTCACATCATCGCAAGCTAGCCAGCCACCAACAAACACTTCCAGTTCCACTGATCGCTAGTTTCAAGTCGCAACGTCCGTCTGCTGTTGTAATGGCTTCCAGGTCCGCTCTTAAGATGGCCGCCCTTCTCGTGTTGGCCCTCTTTGCCGGACAGCTGCTCATGGCTACGCCGACTATGGCAATACCCGGGGATACGACATGCACTGACCCCTCAAAGTGCAACATCGAATGCTTCCGTATCGAATTTGCCAAGTGCATCATCTTTCCCAGGGGTTTCCCTATTGCAGCGTTTTGCGAAGGTTTCGCCTTCGCACGTTGCAGCGTCGGTTGTAAGTACTGAAGCGGGATGAAGAGTAACACACCGCGGGTTTGATGCACGTGCATGCATCTCACCTGTGTCAACTATCTTTCCTTGTTTATGGTCTTTATCCCATGTACCTTATTTTCGAGTTATTGTTCACCTATGTATTTCTCTTTATTTCCAGTTACCATGATGTCATACTAGTTTCTATGTAATCACTCTTGTATGCATCCTGAAATAATAAATTGGTCGTCAAGTGTCACCTCTCGGGCTCCCTGTTCATGACTAGTCACTCCTTGTGTGTGTGTTTCTATGCACAATGTGCTCGTCTCCTACAGCCTCTTACGAACAAAAAGATTGTACACACCACACACGAGCATTGGTTTCATAATCTTGGCAAGTAGTTGGATGGAAAAAAATTGACAGCCGATTTGATGGAAAGGGTGGATGCGAAAAATGTACGAGAATATTTATTGCACTTTTCCATGCGAAAATATTAATGTATAATAAGTCTAAGAGAAGACAAAAAAAATACTTGACTTCAACTTTTCAAGTTTCATCGCCGGGTTGAAAAGGAATACGAAAAGAGACGGTTGCCAGGTTTCTAACGCTCTTTTTTTTTGGAGAAGATTTTTTCAAAGCTATTAAATAGGACTTGGTGGTTTGTCCCACCTCCTACACATCCCATCTCTCCATTGATAAAGAGGAAGGAAAGGAAACAAGAACTTATTTTTGGGTTATATCACTTCGTAATATCTCTCGACACACATATCCTTCTTCTATGTGCAGGTAGCTCACTAAACTCTTGAGTACAAGCTCTGGTCTTATACATAGCCCAAGGCTCGCACTAGTACAACTCACTTGATATTGCTTTCTCCACCACCTTACTCCCAACCTCAAACAGAGCCACAATGCAACAACACTACCATAACCGCTCTATCTACATATATTTCTGGCCTGCATTTATTTCGCCATCAATCTTTTGAGGAAAAAAGGCAAGCCTGACAAAGCATATTTTCAGGAGAAACCGGCTCCAAACTTGGTATGGGGAGGTTGATCCAAGGATCATCGCTCCCTCATAATATGGCAGTGATGAATTATACAACTACGCCAAACACAAAAAAATGTATTAGTATTGTTACTACTTTGATAGTTGATCTACTTTTAACTGGACACAAATCCAATAACCAAGCTATATGGCAAGCTGTCGAAGCAACAATTCAAATAGCCAAATTATAACCAACTCTATTATATGAGTGACCAATAAGGCTGATTTTTTTATGACATTACCGTTTTATGTAGCCAGCCGGTGGATCTAATATTATCCTTGCTCTTAAGGCTTACACATTCTAGGGCGTATTTTGTACAGCTGCTAGCTTGGATATTGTTTGAAAAAATAATATAATCTCAGCGCGTGGCGCATGAGTTATGTTTTGGTTGTTAAGCCAAGCGTGATTTGGCAGCTGCGTTGAGATCTACATATATAATGTATGTGAGATAGAGTTAAGTCAACTATCATGTATATGACCAAGATCGATGAAGATTGCACCACTATCATGTTAGCACGACGATACTCTGGGGCAGTATAGAATTGAGTTCATGGTAAACGAGAGGGACTAATTAATCCCATCTTCATGCCTATAAATACAACGCCAAGTTAGCCATATGCACTCACATCATCTCAAGCTAGCTAGCCACCAACAAAAACTTCTCCGTCCGCTAGCTAGCTCTTGCAATGTCTTCCAGCTCCGCGCTTAAGATGGCTGCCATTATCGTGCTGGCTCTGTTCGTCGGACAGCTGCTAATGGCTATGCCGGCGGCGGCTGCTCGAGCTAATGGACTCGACGGGCGGAGCCTTCTGGGGATCGAAGAGACCTTTTGTCCCTCCAACACCTGCAAAATATTTTGCTTCCGTGCGTGCTTTGCTCACTGCATCCTGACAAGGGATAATGTGGTATGCCGCGGTATTTGCTTTGAGAGTTGCAAGATCATATGATCATGCCGCGCAAAGAGGAAACACGACACGGTACGGGTGGGCGATATGCATGCATGTATCTGTTTGATTGCGCCTGCGTGTTCGTTGTTGTTTTCTTGCTGATTGGCTTCGATGCTGTATTGTTGTGTGCGAGTACATCTATTTTTCCTTAATTTTCGGTTATCATGTGTCAGTAAGATTTTCTCTTCCATTTTTGTCATCACGTCTTAGTAGGTGTACGCAATCACGCAAGCAATAAAAATTTGTTTGTGCCAAGTCTATCGTCGAGAGAAACTATAGCAGCGTGCGTGCGTACACATGTGTGACAACAGACAGTTTGCACGAACAAATACAACAATTTGACACGTCTGCCATGAGGGGAAATTGGTGGGTGGAGATTTGGCGGTGAACCCAAGGGGTAAAATAGGGAGCGAAATGATGGGTGGGGACGAAATTTGGCGCGCGTGAGCTCGTGCCATCTCCAAACTCACACAAGCTTGGCGTCGCGATTCCCTCTTTGCACGCGAAGAGGGTGGCTCTGCGGATATGACCGATTCGGCCATTTCTTTAGGCCTCACACTGCGGATTCGGGCGTTTCTTGAGGATATGTCCGGGTACTTCTAGCCGGCCTGGCATGGTCTCGGCTATTCAGTCGGCCGTTACCGGATGCTTCCGCCAACCGGCTATGTCTTGCTGATTCTTGGGTCTTGTCATATGTCTGGCTTCGTATTGTTCTGCTGCTCTTGAGGGTATCCGGAGGAGATTCCCCGACGATCATATAAGTGTAATCTTCAACTTTCCTGTATGAGCAGGTTAGATGTGCCAGGATGACTAGCTAGAGCCAACGAATGGATAGAGATCAACTACATAGAGTTCAAAGTAGAACCACACATAGGACGATGGAAACAAAAACTCATAAAAAAATCCCTAATTAATATGTGATCAAGACGCTCTAGTCGGATTTAAGTTGTGATCTTTGTAAGGTGGTATAAGGGTGCAGACAGCTCCCGCACATATCGGCACGTGAAAGTACATACATATATAATACAGACGTAGACGCTCGCATGCACATGCATATACTCACTCTTCAGAGTCGGGGGACCGGCAGGGGCCACGGCTACCCCAACATTCTGTAAAAAGTTTAACACCTGAGATTATTTGCTATGTGTGTATCCTGCCATATGTCAATGTCTTAAACTTAATTTTAGTAAAGTGGAACACACAAGAGCTGTCCGCAGAAGATCCAACTGAGAAGTAACAGGCTTGCTTTTTGACTTTTGCTCTCCTTCCTTCACCGACGAGCTGCACTCTCTGCGTGCATTTTCTCCTCCCTATAGCTTCTCATCTCATATCTCTCAGTATTCTTCCATCAAAGCGGCTAGCGGGCCAAGCAGCCAAAGAACCAACCACAAGCTTTTCTGGTATTTGATTTGGAGCACACCAGGATGCCAACACATAATAATCATGGCAAAAAATAAAATAAAATGGAAAATCGATTTCTAAGAAATCACTTATTAATATACATCGAGAACAATATTACAATAGGTTCTCGACACATAACAACAAGCGATGGTGTGAAAATTTTAGCTAAAATCAGAGCTTCATCAGTGCAAAAAATAGTGGTGCGTAATGCCTGACTTCATATCAATATGATGATTTAAACTAAAATGTTTTTCTCGGTGCAAGACCCGAAGATCATCGCGAAATTGCACGGTATGCATCTCAGAATCTTTAGTTCTTTCTCGGCACCTCGACCATCACTTGCGCATATAATTTCATGGGCAAATCGGGGCAGCCAATGAGTGTTTCAAGCAGCATGACTCCATGTTAATATCTTTGAGTTTTTTTTTTCATTCTCTTCATGTTTTTGGAGTTGTATTTGATGGATTTAAAACTAAATAGTTTGTAAATCAATTTTTCCAAAATTACACCTACATATGTCTTACATACTTCTCCATCCTAGAGTTGTGGTCAACGTCCACCCCCCCCCCCCCCCCCCCCCCCCGAATATGTATTTACTGGCCCCGTCCCTGGTCTCACTATCGACGGGAACATGTGTTTGAACTCTGATGGATTGGAAGTACAAGCATCCTTCTAACCATCAAACCACATGTTTGGTTATTGATTTTTGCTCCTGCTTACTATGTGATCAAGATGCTCTAGTCGGGTTTAAGTAAGTTGTGAACTATGTAACGTCGTTTAAGGCTGGAGACAACTCACACACACATGGAACGGTGAAGTAAATCCCGCAGAAGATCGTGTCCGGGTTGATATATATGATCACGATACTCTTGTGGGGTTTAATTAAGCTGTGGTGTACATCGTCATTTAAGTGTACAGATTCGATCCTACGGATGAATCAATTTAAACTCGGCGCATGACACACACCAGGTATTTTCTATGGGTTGGTAAGTGCCAAGCACGATTTGGGCATATGGATATATGCACATAGCTAGCATGATATCTTCCCAATGTATGGGAATACTAGAAAGTCAACTACCATGCATGTGTATCGATCAAGGATAAACTTTTATAGGACCTATCACGCCAGTATGATTAGGCTACATGCATGTGAGATCATGACAAACGAAATGGACTAAATAATCCCTCCTTCTGCCTATAAGTAGGAGCCCTTGCTACCAACCTGCACTCACATCATCGCAAGCTAGCCAGCCACCAGCAAACACTTCCGGTTCCACTGATCCCTAGTTTCAAGCCGCAACGTCCGTCTGTTGTCGTAATGGCTTCCAGGTCCGCTCTTAAGATGGCCGCCCTTCTCGTGCTGGCCCTCTTTGCCGGACAGCTGCTCATAGCTACGCCGACCGTGGCAGCACCCGGGGATACGACATGCACTGACCCCACAAAGTGCAACATCGAATGCTTCCGTATCGAATTTGCAAAGTGCATCATCTTTCCTTGGGGTTTCCCTATTGCAGCGTTTTGCGAAGGTTTCGCCTTCGCACGTTGCAGCGTCGGTTGTAAGTAATGAAGCGAGATGAAGAGTAACACAACGCGGGTTTGATGCATGCACATGCATCTCACCTGTGTGTCGACTATATTTCCTTGCTTATGGTCTTTATCCCATGTACCTTATTTTCGAGTTATTGTTCACCTGTGTATTTCTCTTTATTTCCGGTCACCATGATGTCATACTAGTTGCTATGTAATCACTCTTACTGATTTATCTGTATGCATCATGAAATAATAAATTGGTCGTCAAGTGTCACCTCTCCCCGTCCATGACTACTAACTCCTTGTGCGTGTTTGTATGCACCATGTGCTCGTCTCCTACCACCTCTTACGAACAAAAAGATTGTACACACAACACACAAGCATTGGTTTCATAATCTTGGCAAGTAGTTAGATGAAAAAAATTGGCAGCTGATTTGATGGAAAGGGTGGATGCGAAAAATGCACGAGAATATTTATTGCATTTTGCCATGCAAAAATACTAAGTGTATAATAAGTCTAAAAGAAGACAAAAAAATACTTGATTTCACCTTTTCAAGTTTCATCGCAGGGCTGAAAAGGAATATGAAAGAGGCGGTTGCCATGTTTCTAACGCTCTTTTTTTAGAGAAGCTTTTTTCTAAGCTAGTAAATAGGACTTGGTGGTTTATCCCACCTCCTACACATACCATCTCTCCATTGATAAAGAGGAAGGAAAGGAAACAAGAACTTATTTTTGGGTTATATCACTTTGTAATATCTCTCGACACACATACCCTTCTTCTATGTGTAGGTAGGTCACTATTCTCTTGAGTACAAGCTCTGGTCTTATACATAACCCAAGTCTCGCACAAGTACAACTCACTCGGTATTGCTTTCTCCACCACCTTAGTCCCAAACACAAACAGAGGCACGACGCAGCAACACTGCCAGAGCCGCTCTATCTACATATATTTTTGGCTTGCATTTATTTGGCCGTCAATCTTATGAGGAAAAAAGGCAAGTCTGGCAAAGCATATTTTCAGGAGTATGATGAATGATACAACTATGCCAAACCCAGAAAATGTGTTTGTACTATTCCTACTTTAATAGTTGATCTACTTTTAACTGAACACAAATCCAAGAACCAAGCTATATGCCAAGCTTGTTGAAGAAGCAATTCAAGATTTGTTTTATTAAAACATTAAATGAGACTAAAGAGAAATGAAGAAAAAATAATCCTAATAGCCAACTTATAACCCAAGTCTATTATATGAGTAACTAATAAGGCTGCTTTTTTTATGACATTACCGTTTTATGTAGCCAGCCTAATATTATCATTGCTCTTAAGGCTTGCACATTCTAGGGTGTATTTTGTACAGCTGCTAACTTGGATATTGTTTCAAAATTCAATAGTCTCAGCGCGTGGCACATGACCAGGATTATCGTTTAGTTATTAAGCCAAGGGTGATTTGGCATCTGCCTTGAGATCTGCATAATGCATGTGAGATAGAGTAAAGTAAAATATCATGTATATGACCGAGATCGATGAAGATTACACCATTGTCATGTTAGCACGATGATACTAAAAAGTCAACATCCATGCATGTGGAACGATCAAGCATGTGAGATCATGGCAAACGAAATGGACTAAATAATCCCACCTTCTGCCTATAATAGGAGCCCTTGCTACCAACCTGCACTCACATCATCGCAAGCTAGCCAGCCACCAACAAACACTTCCAGTTCCACTGATCGCTAGTTTCAAGCCGCAACGTCCGTCTGCTGTTGTAATGGCTTCCAGGTCCGCACTTAAGATGTCCGCCCTTCTCGTGCTGGCCCTCTTTGCCGGACAGCTGCTCATGGCTACGCCGACTATGGCAATACCCGGGGATACGACATGCACTGACCCCTCAAAGTGCAACATCGAATGCTTCCGTATCGAATTTGCCAAGTGCATCATCTTTCCTAGGGGTTTCCCTATTGCAGCGTTTTGCGAAGGTTTCGCCTTCGCACGTTGCAGCGTCGGTTGTAAGTACTGAAGCGGGATGAAGAGTAACACAACGCTGGTTTGATGCATGCGCATGCATCTCACCTGTGTCAACTATCTTTCCTTGTTTATGGTCTTTATCCCATGTACCTTATTTTCGAGTTATTGTTCACCTATGTATTTCTCTTTATTTCCAGTTACCATGATGTCATACTAGTTTCTATGTAATCACTCTTACGGATTTATCTGTATGCATCCTAAAATAATAAATTGGTCGTCAAGTGTCACCTCTCGGGCTCCCCGTTCATGACTAGTCACTCCGTGTGTGTGTGTTTCTATGCACCATGTGCTCGTCTCCTTACCGCCTCTTACGAACAAAGAGATTGTACACACCACACGCGAGCATTGGTTTCATAATCTTGGCAAGTAGTTGGATGGAAAAAATTGGCAGCCGATTTGATGGAAAGGGTGGATGCGAAAAATGTATGAGAATATTTATTGCACTTTTCCATGCGAAAATATTATTGTATAATAAGTCTAAGAGAAGACAAAAAAATACTTGACTTCAACATTTCAAGTTTCATCGCAGGGTTGAAAAGGAATACGAAAAGAGACGGTTGCCATGTTTCTAACGCTCTTTTTTTTGGAGAAGATTTTTTCAAAGCTATTAAATAGGACTTGGTGGTTTGTCCCACCTCCTACACATCCCATCTCTCCATTGATAAAGAGGAAGGAAAGGAAACAAGAACTTATTTTATGGTTATATCACTTCGTAATATCTCTCGACACACATATCCTTCTTCTATGTGCAGGTAGCTCACTAAACTCTTCTGTACAAGCTCTGGTCTTATACATAGCCCAAGGCTCGCACTAGTACAACTCACTCGATATTGCTTTCTCCACCACCTTACTCCCAACCTCAAACAGAGGCACAACGCAGCAACACTGCCATAGCCGCTCTATCTACATATATTTCTGGCTTGCATTTATTTCGCTTTCAATCTTTTGAGGAAAGAAGGCAAGCCTGACAAAGCATATTTTCAGGAGAAACCGGCTCCAAACTTGGTATGGGGAGGTTGATCCAAGGATCATCGCTCCCTCATAATATGGCAGTGATGAATTATACAACTATGCCAAACACAAAAAATGTATTAGTATTGTTACTACTTTGATAGTTGATCTACTTTTAACTGGACACAAATCCAATAACCAAGCTATATGGCAAGCTTGTCGAAGCAACAATTCTAATAGCCAAATTATAACCAACTCTATTATATGAGTGACCAATAAGGCTGATTTTTTATGACATTACCGTTTTATGTAGCCAGCCAGGTGGCTCTAATATTATCATTGCTCTTAACGCTTAAACATTCTAGGGCATATTTTGTACAGCTGCTAGCTTGGATATTGTTTGAAAAAATAATATAATCTCAGCGCGTGCCACATGAGTTATGTTTTGGTTGTTAAGCCAAGCGTGATTTGGCAGCTGCCTTGAGATCTACATATATAATGTA
The DNA here is from genome assembly GCA_012064385.1 of Puccinellia tenuiflora. NCBI lineage: Eukaryota > Viridiplantae > Streptophyta > Magnoliopsida > Poales > Poaceae > Puccinellia > Puccinellia tenuiflora. Next base: position 928,254 of record QRDG01000534.1, on the reverse strand, counting down.
TGTGAGATAGAGTTAAGTCAACTATCATGTATATGACCGAGATCAATGAAGATTGCACCACTATCATGTTAGCACGACGATACTCTGGGGCAGTATAGAATTGAGTTCATGGTAAACGAGAGGGACTAATTAATCCCATCTTCATGCCTATAAATACAACGTCAAGTTAGCCATATGCACTCACATCATCTCAAGCTAGCGCCACCAACAAAAACTTCTAGTCGCCATCTTCGAGTCTCAGCGTCCGTCCGCTAGCTAGCTCTTGCAATGTCTTCCAGCTCCGTGCTTAAGATAGCTGCCATTCTCGTGCTGGCTCTGTTCGCCGGACATCTGCTGATGGCTATGCCGGCGGCGGCTGCTCGAGCTAATGGACTCGACGGGCGGAGCCTTCTGGGGATCGAAGAGACCTTTTGTCCCTCCAACACCTGCAAAATATTTTGCTTCCGTGCGTGCTTTGCTCAGTGCATCCTGACAAGGGATAATGTGGTATGCCGCGGTATTTGCTTTGAGAGTTGCAAGATCATATGATCATGCCGCGCAAAGAGGAAACACGACACGGTACGGGTGGGCGATATGCATGCATGTATCTGTTTGATTGCGCCTGCGTGTTCGTTGTTGTTTTCTCGCTGATTAGCTTCGATGCTGTGTGCGAGTACATCTATTTTTTCCTTAATTTTCGGTTATCATGTGTCAGTAAAAATTTCTCTTTCATTTTTGTCATCACGTCTTAGTCGGTGTACGCAATCACGCAAGTAATAAAAATTTCTTTGTGCCAAGTCTACCGTCGAGAGAAACTATAGCAGCGTGACGCATGTGTGACAATAGACAGTTTGCACGAACAAATACAACAATTTGACACGTCTGCCATGAGGAGAAATTGGTGGGCGGAGATTTGGCGGTGAGCTTAAGGGGTAAAATACGGAGCGAAATGATGGGCGGGGACGAAATTTGGCGCGCGTGGAGTTCGCGCCATCTCCAAACTCGCACAAGCTTGGCGTCGCGATTCCCTCTTTGCACGCGAAGAGGGTGGCTCTGCGGATATTACCGATTCGGCCATTTCTTTAGGCCTCACTCTGCGGATTCGGCCGTTGCTTGAGGATCTATCTCGATTGTGCTTTAAGATTCGTACGCATCAGGCAAGGCGGTCCAGGAAACCAAACAGACAATTTTTACAAATCCACACAACATACATGAAGGCCTTGCGAGTAACCAAACACCGCCTTAATGTTGTTGGTGTTGTTCGTTATAGAACCTTAATTTTCGCTGCATCAACCTCTTGCAAACAATAATAGATCGAGCAAACTATGTGCAGTCACGTATCATGTGTGTTGTATGCAATATGTACGCTATCAAACTAGAGTATTTAGCATAAAACCACCACTTTGTATGCCGAGTTTCCCAAAAATTGTCAATTGTCAATCTCGGATCATTGCCTAGGGCGATGCTAGACACAAAATTTATTGCTCCTCCATTTTGTACGCACAATTCCTATCACTGCCAGCAATCGGTCAGTCAGTAGCTTATCATTTGAACTACCAGCATCCTAAAACAATCCAATAAATTCCTCCTATGCACTAGCAAAACAACCGTGCTATGTGCTACTCCGTACTCGACAAGATTACAATCTCCAAACAGACGAACAAGGAAGAAAAAGAATGGACCTATCACCTATGTACATTAAAGTGAGCTTCATCCGGTGTTCGGCAACCCCTGCCCTTCCCGGTGCGAGGGCAGCCCCTGGCTCCGCAAGGTGTGCGTGGTGCTCGACGACGTCATCGCATTCGAAGCCGAAGCCGACGCGCGTGACGTCGATGCGTGGGACGTCGCCGACGTCGACGGGGTCGTGCCAGACGACGACCCGTCAGAGTACTGCGAGCTGCGCAGGCCGTGTGCCCTCCTCCGGTACCTCGACCCGGGCGCCCCGGGCCGCGTCGGCTCCTCCAGCGTGCTCTGCTTCTTGGAGAGGATGATCACTACTCGCTTCATGTCCGGCCGCAGCCGCGGGTCGGCTTGCACGCACAGCAGCCCGATGCGGATGCACAGCAGCACCTGCCCCGGCTCCGCCGCCGCCTTCAGGGACGGGTCCAGCAGCTCCATGCTCCGCCCCTTCTTGTACAGCTTCCAGGCGTAGTCGAGGAGGTTGTCGGCGTCGGAGCCAGCGGGCGGGATGAAGCTGGAGTTCTTGCGGCCGGAGACGATCTCGAGGACCAGGACGCCGAAGCTGAAGACGTCGGCCTTGGTGGAGAGGTGGCCGTGCATGAGGTACTCGGGGGCCATGTAGCCGTTGGTGCCGGCGACGCGGGTCTGCACGTGGGAGCGGCCGTCGCCGGCCTCCGGGTAGAGGCGGGCCATGCCGAAGTCGGCGATCTTGGCGACCCACCGGTCGTCCAGGAGGATGTTGCTCGCCTTGATGTCCCGGTGGATGATGGGCGTGTGCGCGTCCTCGTGCAGGTACAGCAGCCCTCGCGCCACGCCCACCACCACCTCGAGCCGCCGCGGCCATGTCAGCTCCGCCCGCAGTTGCCTGTCGCCCTCGCTGCTGCTGCCGGCTGGACATTGAAAAAACAGGAATACACACATGAGAGGCGAGCTACGTACAGTACAAAATTCAGGATTCGAAGACGCTAGCCAGTACAAAATTCAAAATTCAGGACACCGTTCTTTTTCAGCTTGCAAAATTCAGAATTCAGTTTTTTCGTGATGCAAGAATCAGAAACCACAGTTCCCACTTCCCACCACAGAAACGGCTGCCCAAGAAGCTAGCGCCGCCGTGTGCTCCCCGGCACTCTACGATGACACATCGGATCAGATGGCGACGTGTCTGCGCCAGCACACGGACCGGGTCGGCCACGGGGAACGAATCAAACAGATGGTAGAACAAAGGAAGCACGCTAGAAAACATCAATCAAGATCGCGTATAATCCAACCCCAGTGTGCACTTGTGCGCTGCACCCAAGCCACCTACACGAGCGGAGGACTTTGACTCGGTCAAAGCAAGGGAGTGTGGACCTGATCAAAAGCAATAAAATATACCCTAAACATAAAAGTCTCTCAAACTGAAATCGGCAAGGCAACGCGTGGTATCACACATCGTGTAGGTGTAGTACTAGTTGGGATCGAGCGCGACCTTTTCAAATACAGCGTGCTGCTGACTGAGCTCGACGCGGTCGAATCAATTCGTGCAATGCAAGTTTGCAGAGGTCCCTGCTTCATAAATGTGCTTTTGCTGATTATGATCTAGACCGGTGATCATGGGCTGGTCATCACACGGTTGTTCGTGCTTCCTAAAGGGGTAGCAGCGACAAGTACAGCAGTGGGCCGTTTGTCATGGCGCCTGCGTTATGGGTGACCAACGAGCTGATATTATTAGTTTTTGCGGATTCTTTTTAATTTGTAGGAAGACTCGCCGTAATTTCCTGTATCTAGAATTCTAAATTCCAATGAGAATGGTTCTGATTAGATTGGACATACGTCGATATCACGCATACCACATTTCAACCAGTAGATCCCGAACAGAGCCCTCTCGTCCAAATTGAACAGGGTCTTGGAGGTTGCCAATGCATCAGCCGTACAGTACAATTTGGTACAAGGCCCGATTCAATCATAGTAGATGACATATGGAGGTGCCACATTCCTCGAACCAAAACCGAGTCAGCACATGCGTGTGCATTTTGACTCTAATTTTGATGATATCTACGACAAGTTGAGTACAGCATTTCTTGGTTTAAGCGATCTGCGTATGCTTGCAGAGAGGCATCGGCAGCATGACACACTCACTGACGCGAGCAACGAACGGATATGATCCTACGTGTGAACTCTCTGAACCGAGTTCGGATGATGCATTTATATCCTACTAGTACAAAGTATCACCACCAACCACGATCGATGCGTATAATACTAGACAAATTGCAGCAACTTGCTAAAGCAAGCTGGTCTACCATGTGAATCCGTGCAAGCATGTCGCGTCTCCGATCGCAGGGGCGTGGAATTCGCGTCTCAAACTCGTAAATTTGATAGTAATCCACTCACTAATCAAACCATAGGTCGTCGACCGATGATTAATTAAGCATGGAAATCGAGGGAATGGCGAAGAAGAGGAATCAGGCGAATTAGCGAGGGACTTACAGTGATTTCTGTTGTTGGCGGGCGGCGGCGCGGCGTTGGAGAAGAGGATCTTGTCGAGGCTCTCGTTGGGGACGTACTCGTAGACGAGCAGCTTCTCGTGGTCGCCGTGCGCGCAGTAGCCCAGCAGGTTGACGACGTTGCGGTGCTGGACGCGGGAGAGGAGCTGCGCCTCGTTCCGGAACTCCTTGGCGCCCTGCCTGGACCCCGCGCCGAGCCGCTTGACGGCCACCTCCCGGCCGTCGTCGAGCCGGCCCCGGTACACGGGGCCGAACCCGCCCTCGCCCAGCTTCTGCTTTGGGGAGAAGTTGCGGGTGGCGGCGACGAGGGAGTCGTACCGGAAGGAGCGCTGCTCCCGCGCCGCGATGGCCTCCAGGTCCTCCTCCTCCCGCCGCGCCGAGGCGGAGTCGCGGCGGGAGGCGGCGGAGGAGAGGAAGAAAGGGCGGATGATGCGGTCCAGGAGGTCCCGGGGCCTCATGGGGGCCTCCGGCCGCCACCACGCCGGCGGAGCGTGCAGGCTGGAGAGAGGAGGGAGCTGAATCTGCTCGGGTTTCTGTCGGGCCGGCGCCGTGCGCGTGCGGGCGGGGGAGGAATTTCGGAGGCGAGCTGCACGCGCGTGTCGCGTTTGCCTTCGGTGTGATGTTGTCTTCTGTTGTGTGTGTATGTGTGGGCGCTGGAAGAGAGCCGTCGCTGTAGGGAGCGGGAGAGGGGAGATGGTCCAGGCGACCGCGCGTTGACAAAGGCTCTGCCGCGGCGGTCTCTACGGACGCCGGGGGCCGGGACCGTGCCAATTGTTGGATCTGCGTCTAATTGCCATGATTTTTTATGTTTACCACCTATTACAATTTTGTGAATTCTCATTTCTCAACTAGCTCCCTCGAGACGATTCATCCACCGTTTATTCAACGCGCCGTGATTTGTGCAATGGAGACGGAATTTTTCTTCTTTCCGGTAACAAACCCAAATATGTGACATGGGGACGATATTGCGATTGTATATTGATTGATATTGTGCGATATTACATTGAGACTCAGTGGGTTGTTTATATAGGCTACAAAACTTGTGGGATACGAATCCATATAGAGATAGACTTGGATTACAACTGCTAATTCTACCAAACCTAATCTAACCGTAATATACTCTAACCCCCCCCCCCCCCCCCCCCCCCCCCCCGCAGTCGGATCGGGAGTAACGCGAACAGGAGCATCGCGGACGGTCCGACTGGAGCATAAGCCGAAGGCGCAAACTAGAGAGAGGCCGAGGTGATAGCCCTTGAAGTCGATGTAGCCGAGGTGTGGGCATTGTAGTCGTGGTCGATGATCTCGTGCGTGATGAAGTCGCCTTTGAGGAAGTTGCTGATGTGGTGGTCGATGTCGTTGTTGATCCCGGGGGAAGTCGACGTAGTAATGCAGTAAAAGCGGGAGAAGCAACAGTCAACTTTAGTTAGACGTAGTTGTATTGGTGGTAGCAGTAGTCGAGGTACACGGCACGGAAAATCGAGTTTGCCAGACTCAAGAGCGTGTCGGGGATGAAGGCACGCGCCGGTGTTGCTAGTACCGGACATGCAAAGATAGGGACCATCATGAACAATGCTTTCCAGAGTCGGAGAGAACAGCAGAGAAGGCCTCCGTGAACGGTCGGTGCGACAAAGGCATCCCAGTGCCAGTAATTTTGCCATTAGCGCCGAAGTAGATGAAGATGTTGCAATAGGAGCAAAAAATTGAGCACGTGCGTGTGCAAGTAAAAAAGAAAGCAAAATATATTTCAACTCTGACGGCGAGGTCTTGGTGGACGAAGATGGCGAGGTGGTTGTAGATGGAGATTTTTCTGTAGCGATATTGGATGCCGGGGATTGAACCCGGATCATCTGATTGCAAGAGCGCATTGGTGCATAATTGAAAGCGAGTTAATAGATGTTGGGAACTGAACCCGGGTCATTTGTTTGCAGGTGCGCATTAGCGCGGAACTAAAAGAGAGTTAGGAGCGCGTTGGTGTTGTGGAGGCGAAGAAGAAGCTTGCAGGAGCTCGGTGGCGCTGTGAAGGCGAAGAAGAACCCGTTGGTGTTGACGAAGATCAGGAGCGATGGCGGCGGCGACAATGCGGTACGACAGCTACGTTGTTGGTGGAGATAGTTGTTGGAGATGATGACCACGTGCAATGTTGGTGCACCTGTGTTGAGTGTGAGGAGTGTACTCAGGGACGTGCTTGATGTCCTCGTCGATGTTGTCGAAGACGAGCTGGCGTGGTGGCAATGCATGGACGATGCAGTCGACGATGGAGCGTGGAGGCTTGCCGGAGCTGAGTCGATGACTTGGTCGGAGTAGAAGCGCGCGAGGACGATATGCGGCGGTGGGCGACGCAATCCGATCTATGATCGTCGAAAGAAGAAGAAACACCGGTCAAGCGGCCGGCAAGAAAACTACGTCGAACTAGTTGAGCAAGATGTAATCTATGAGTTACGCGGCCCCCGGCGGAGATGATCTCCCCGGGGGCGGCGCTACGGAAGCGTGGGTGGCTACCCCCTAGGTTGAGGAACGAAACCCTCTGATAACATGATAGACGATATTGCGATTGTATATTGCTTGATGTTCTACGATATTACACTGAGCCTCAATGGGCTAAGTCTGGGCGGCGCGGCAGCGGCAGTCTTTCCCTCACGTGGCGGGTGACTGGAGATCGCGGCGGCCGATCCTGCACGATCTCCAACGGTGATGGCGGGCCAGCGACGGCCGGATCTCGGCGGCGGAAGTGCAGCTACAAAGGCGGCTCGGAAGAGCGCGTCGGGGAGGCGCCTCATGCTGCTCCTGCGCCCTCATGCCCGTTTCTTCGGCAGAGGTCTTGCTGCTGGTACTCTGGGCCTTGATCCGCATCACGAGGGCGCCCGGGGCTGCAACCCTAGGTTTGGGGGTGGTGGTTATCTTCTCCGTCGGAGGCAATTGGCCCGAGGCTGGTTTGGCGGATCCCACGGTCCGCCCCAGCGGCGAGTTGAGGATGCGTGGTTGCCGGTGAAAACCGAGCTTCGACTTCGTTCAAGCAGGCGATGGCGGCGTCTATGCGTCGTTACCTTGGTGAAGGCATCACCGTTGCAGCCACCGTCTACCACTCGCGCTCTGGATCGGACGATGGTGGCACTCTCGGTGTCGCTCTCCCTCATGAGGGCATTGTTTTTGGAGTAGTTGCTGGACAGAGGAGGCATGAAGTGGAGCGGTGTACATCTACCGTGTTGACGACGACAAGTCTCGGCGACGTGGCGCTGCGGGGCCTCAGCAACCGGCGCGTGATGATGGACTCGCACAGGAGGGTGGAGCTATTTGGCGTCGTGGCGGTGCCGACGGCAGGCCTGGCAAGGTCATCGCGTTGATCTTTCCTGGATGGGATGGTGGAAGATGGTGGCAGTGACTTCTGATGTGTGTAGTGGCGTGCACTGAGTATCGGCTGGAGCGGTTTGTGCTTCCGGTGCGCTGTTGGGCAACCTAGATGGTGGTTTTCAGATGGTCGATGTATCTCTTGTAAGGCTTGGTATTTCTGTTGTCTTTCTTTTTTAATAAAAACGGATGTGTGCATCCAAAAGGATACGGAGGCTAGGGTACACCCTCCATTTTGAAAAAAATATAGGCTACAAGATTTGAAGGACACGGATCCATATAGACATAGACTTAGATTACAATTGCTAATACTAGCAAATCTAAACTAACCGTAATATACTCTAACATACACGGCTAGCTGCGGCGATGACGACAACGACGAGGAATGGAGCGAGCTGGAGTGGCTAGCCGCGACGGGGAGGCGGTGGGGGCGTGCCAACGTGGGAGAAATATCAACCCTTCACCGGACTTAGAGGGATGTGGTACGAAGGTGGCAGACCAGTGGAGGTGTAGCTCGGCAACGGTTTACACCCATGGTGATTCTGAAGGTATGGCGTCGGAGGGGAAGAAAATAACGACGTCAGTGACTAATTCTCAGTTGACTGCACCTTATACGGACCATTAAAAAACAGAGACCTGCGGGCTGCGGCGGCCTGGAAAACACTGTGCTGCAGCAGTTTTGAGAGACCGTACCAAGCGCAGCCAGCGTCCTGTAGACCGGTGCCGTGTCTATGTTGCGAGAGAGGACAGAGTAGCAGTGAAGTAATCTGCACACGACAAATGACCACGTCCCTTCCTTGTGGCATCCGGGAAACCTCGCGGAAACGGTGGCCGTCGAGATTGACACACGTTTCGCTGTAGCTCGTAGCAAACCGTGGAGCGTTTGGATTTTGGACGCTATGGATGGAGGCGGTGGAAGAGTGATCTGGCGACGCCTCCGGTCCGGAGCTGCAAATTTTATAACCGAAAACAGCTGGTCAGGCCACTGGTTCCCAATTTTCAATCCGATCCGCGTACAAGGTCTCCCACTGGTTCCGGATTTTAGCTCAAGTTGGCAATGGCATGATGCACCGGCCTGTCAATCCGTTAGGTGGATGTCCCAGCACAGACGTGTCCATCAGCCAGCTCAGCAGATCACTCCGGTCATCTTCGACGCGAGAAGTGTCAATGGACGTGCAGGGAAGACTTTGACATGGCAGCGAGGTCGTCGGCCACGTGGACCCGCCGAGAGTCGCCGGTTGGGGAACTGATAAAGCTTCTTGTGTAGCTACAGTACTACACTATTGTCTTCACGGTTAATTCCATTGCTTGCTTCAGGTCCAAGAATTCCTTGGTAAAGAAAAGGACGCTGCTATGTTTAGAACGTTCTATGGTTAAGGTTAACCATAGAACATTAGGAAAAACAAAATCATGGAGAGTGAGCGCGCGGTGTGGTCTTTTGCATGCGTACAAAAAATGATAAAATTGATGACGTCATCCGCATTAAAAGCGAAATCCGAAAATTTTAAAAGTTTTGTAGCTCAAATCGCTTATCCGATTTATGATCTGTTTTCACTGTTGGACTAGTCGCGACGAGATCTTCGAAACTAGATCCCATATTGATATGTTTCGACAACATTTTTTTCGGACCAAAAAGTTACCCACCTACTACACTTTAGTTACCCACGGTATAATACGTAAGTTACCCACGGGTTAGTAAGTAAGTTACCCACACTAAAAAAATCTACGTGGAGCCTATTTTGCATGCATTTAGAAAAAGGCAAAACTGTTGATGTCACCTGCATTAAATGCGAGATCCAAAAATTCAAAAAGCTTTGTAAGTCATCATATTTAGGATTAGCTTTTACCGTTGGACATTGTCACGGTGAGATCTTCGAAAGTAGATCCGGACGATTTTTTTCAGATCCAAAAGTTACCCACCAGTAACACTTGAGTTATCCGAGCTGTAGAATGTAATTTACCCACACAATCAACGACTAGTTTTCGGCTTGAAACTAGACCCCACTTTTGGTTGTTCGTTTTGATTTTTCAAGTTTTGAAGTTACATCTTAGTTTTATAAGTGAGTAACCACTTTGGATACACTAAAATACTCGTGCAACTCCATAATTACTAAGGTTAGAACTATGTCGATTTAATGGTCACAACTACACCCTAAAACAAATGGGTAACTCCATCAGTACTGGATGGGGTAACTTTATCGGTACTGGGTGGGTAACTATTACCTAGAGAGTAGGGTAACTAAATCGATTTTATGGTGGATAACTACATCATGAACACATGGGTAACTCCATCAGTATTAGGTAGGTAACTTCATCAGTACTGTGTGGGTAACTATTACCTAGAGTATAGGGTAACTACATCGATTTCTTGATATTAAATATATGGGTAACTTAATAAATACTTATCGAGTTCCTGTTGATAACTATATCATGAACTCATGGGTAACTTCATCATTATTCAGTGGGTAACTATTACCTAGAGAGTGGGTAACTATATCACAAACACATAGATAACTTCATCAATCTTTATCGAGTTCATGTTGATGCCTCTTTAGGTCGTATGGGAGGAAGAGTGACTGCACGAGGGATCGTACGTAGGAAAAGTCTTGGCGAGGAGGTGGCGCATGTGGGAAAAGAGCTTGGATTGATGACGGTAATGTTGGCCGCCTCTTCTCCAACAAGGTCACCGCAGTCAGCGAGCGCTGCGATGTCCGGGACGAGGTAGTAGGCTCACAAGTGAAAAGGAACACTACAAAAATGCTTTGTTTAGGCACAAGAAAATCCTTCAGGGCATTCTAGCGAGCACTATTCGTGCACATCATGCACACATATAGATGTGTGGTTGTGCGTGTACGGGAAGCTAGCTAGCATGCACGCGAGTCTACTGGCGATGTGAAGTTTTCCATGGGTGGTGTGCAGCTGCAGCTAGCTTTAGCTCGGGACCAAGCAGCATGAAGAACAGAGGAGCAAAGCTAGTGGACGGCATCCTGACCTTCGGCTCCACGGGGACAAGAAGAGCGACAAGAAGTTGCCGACGTCCCGCAGAATCGAGCGGGAGCAGCCGGTCAACTCGATGGCTATCCTCGATCTGGGGATCGACTCGTCCAGGAAACGCGTGAAGATTTATTTTGGTGGGGAAGAAGAGGACCCGCGGTGGGACGTGATTCCGTGGAGATCAGACGGTGCGGAATGCGTTCTGCGCGTAAGACTGGCCACCGACCGTTCTGAAATTAGCTTTTCCGAAAGAAAAACAAAACGTCAACGCGCGTGCGAGGATGCCGTCTGTTTTTATACTCTTACAAGGGATAATCTCGTGAAACGAAACTGGCCCGGAAATCCCAAGTGTTCCTTCTGTCAACAAAATGAAACTGTTGTTCATCTTTTCTTTGGTTGGGTACTTTGGGTTCTGTTTTGGGGACTACATCTTGTCCCAGATCCTTATGGCAAAGTATTGCTTGGCTTCACAAGTTCGTTTTGTGGGGGAAACAATTTCATATGCTGATTCTTGCCTCTGTATGTTGGGCTATTTGGATCACCCGAAATAAGATTACCTTTGATAAAAAAAGTAGTTCGGTCTCCTCTGGTGATAATATATACTATGTGTTCCCTTCTTCGTTATTGGGCAGGTCTATATGGCAATGAAGACAGCGAGAAGATCAAGGAGGGGGCTGACCAGTTGATGCACAAGGCGGCGATGCTTGCAACTGCTGATGGTGGACGCATTCGACTGCTGATAACTGATGGCCCTGGAGTTTGAGGCTGCTGCTCGGTTTCCTGATGAAAAGCAACTGATGTTTTGGTAGTTGGACCGTGTGTGGTGGATTATGTACTTGTGGATTTGTTTTGTGGTTTTCGTTGTGGTCTCCTGATGACTTGTTGGTAGTGTAGGTGGTAGGTTTTTCGTCCCGTAGCGTGTCTCTCGATGTTGAGGGGTACACAGCGGGTTTTCCTACCTTTTAGTCTACTCCTTTTCCTGTCCCCTTTTTGTTGTTTTAGTCGAACTTTGTATTTCCGTTGAAGCAATTTAATGGAAAGGGGAGTAGCCCAGTTGGAAAAAAAATATGATTGCGTGATTGACGATACGTTAACTGACCCTCCTTCAGTAGTCTCCACGACCTCACACCTGAGAAGTTGCAGTGAATATTGCCAAATAGCTCAAGGATGATATAAATAATAATAATTGTTATATTATCGTAATAAGTACTCAAGATAAATAAACCTCACCAAGATAAATAAACCTCACCATACTTATTCAGGGCTCTAACACAGAAATCATCTAGCCTCGTGTCGGCACAGTGGAAACCAGGGTACCACGGGCCGGCCTGCTAGGGCCCACAACATTCTTCAGAAGATTTCGCTAAGGACCAGGCTCTCCAAGCCTGGCGAGCCTCGCGAGGGTTTTTCCTCGCGAGGGACCTCTCCTCGAGAGGGCATCTCCAAGGATCAAGCCAAAAGGCTCGGCGAGGCCTCGAGCCTCGCGAGGGTTTCTTCCTCACGAAGCAAGCTCTGCCTCCGCGGCAGAGCGCACATGGGCTCTGCCCCCCCCGCAGAGTCACGGGCGCAGTTGCGCGCGCTGACGACAGCGCCGCAGTTGCCGTTCTCGTGTATAAAGCAGTCAACAATGCTGCACCAAGCAAAGGAGCTACAAGAATTGCCGTTTCGGTGATAAGGGGACCGTCTGCCGCTACGCTCCAAGGGCGACGTCACCGTGGGGCGCCTCCCGAGCCTCAGCAGCGCCAGCCCACCGTCCCGGCTGGACGGTGGCTTTTCCAGCTTTGGTGACGCCGCTCCCTGCCATGGACCGCGTCCATGGACTCTGCCTTTATCGTGCACCCGTCCTCCTCCTTCGTCGCCATGTGGTAACCCTTCCCGCCAAGATATTTGGGGGAAGAGGTCCAGGACACCTATAAAAGGAGGGGGAGCACGTTCATGCAAAGGGTTCGACTCTGTTGGATTCCTAGCTGGTTGGCCTTTGGTTAGGGATCTGAGATCTAGGGTTAGCCATTGTTAGCTACCTCGAGCTCCCCAAGCTCTCTTTGTACTGTAGCCTCTACAAGCAGTGCAATATAACCGAGGTAGGACGTAGGGGTTTTACCTCTCCAAGAGGGCCCTGAACCTGGGTAACATCGTGTGTTCATCTCTGCAGTGCCGTCTCCCAGCGATCTCGACGAGTGCCGTCGCCGAGGCACATTGAGGATTGTTTGATTCCGTGTTCACCCCCTTACTCGATTCCTTACCTCGTGAGACACGCCCAGTTCCTGGGACAGCTCTCCGACATTTGGCGCGCCAGGTAGGGGGCTGAGGCGCATCTTCAACCTCGACACAGCCATGGCCGGCTCTCCCACCGAACGTCTCGCTCGCCGGACGGCCAGCGCCGCCACCGCTCCTGCTGACAACCCGCGCGGCCGCCCGCGCGGGAGCGCTGCTCCGAAGCGCCACGTCGACCCCGAGCCCCGCGTCGAGCACCCAGAGGACGACAACGATGACCACGCCGAGGACGACCCTGGCGAAGAGGAGGCTTCCTCCCTGCACCCGTCGCGGGGCCGTGCTGCCACCTCGCTGGGCCGTCCTGCGCCCAGCACGGCAACTGCGCTTCTCATGGCGCAGGAGCTGCTGCAGTACCGTCCCACGCCGGAGGCTCAAGAAGTGTGGCTCAACCGCCTCTCCGAGCTCATCGGCGCCGCTCGCGTCGCCGCTCCTGCGCCGTCTTGTTCGCTGGTTCCCTCTGCGCACGCAGGGGACGTGGCACACGGCGCGCCGCATGCACCCTCTCGTCATCCCGCGCCCGCTCCAACTCCACCAGTTCCACCGCAACCTGCTCCAGCCGGGGCTCCTCCTCGCGACAACCGCGCTGCATCGCACGCGTCGTCGCCGCATGACTGCTAAATCGTGCAGCGAGCCCCGAAAGACGCACGCGTGAACATCGAGCGCCAGCAGGATCGTCACAACCGCGCCGTCCAGGACGTCGCCACTGCGGGGCGCCACCTCCGCGCCACCCTCGCCAACGGCGTGGTCACCTACGGCACGACGGCCGCGTTCACTCGCAGCCTCCGTCGCGTCGTCTGGCCAGTCAAGTTCAAGCCGGATCTCCCTCCGCGCTACGACGGCAAGAACAACCCCCTAGAGTTCCTGCAGCTCTACACTTTGGCCATCCAGGCCGTGGGGGGCGACGACAAAGTCATGGCGAACTGGTTCCCCATGGCCCTCAAGGACTCTGCGTCCTCGTGGCTTACGAACCTCCCCGCTGAGTCCATCAATACCTAGGAGGACCTCTGCCGGTGCTTCGTCGCGAACTTCAAGGGTGTAACATCCCAACCTTGGTAACGAAAAATACGAAGAATTTTTCCAATTTTGCTTCCTTGTTTGCATCATAGCATCCATATGCATTTTGGCTTTCCAAACTTACTCTTGGCAACAAGTTGAAATGGGGAGCCAACCTTCCCCAAAACCTCCAACCAAACGCAACGCCCATCTTGGAACCAACTAAATGAACTTCCAAATTGTTTAGGAAGTTCCCATTTTTGTTTTTATAACAATTTCTCACTTTTTAGTTTTGTCAAATGAGAAATGACATGAGAGTTGAAAATTGGCTGAATTCAACTCCTATCTTTGGGACCAAGTTAGAACTTCCAAAATTTCAAAGTAAAATCATGGGGAGTCTCAATATGGTTGGGAGAGCTTCCATGAAAATTTTCAATATTTTTGGAATTGTATAAATGCCCCAATTAAATGCATTTTGGAAATTGCTTCGATTTTACCCTAACTAAAAGTTATGAACAAATGTAGGGCAAACAATTTTACTTGACCTCACCAATTTTTGTGGTGGTTCTAAAAGTAAATTCTAGCTTATGTGAATTTTGCTGTGATTTTAGAAAATGCTCTGGTGCCCTAATTAAATAGATAAACCCTGCTGCTGGACTGGTTTGAAATGGATTCAAAAGTTCCAGGGGCCTTTTTGTAGTTTCCCCTCTTTCCCTCTCTCTCTCACCGTGGCCATGACACTGGCGCCATGCCTCCGTCTGTGCCGCACGACGCCGTGACCTGGAGGGATCAGGGCCCCCCTCGATGATGCTACCTGCTCCCTCTCCCTCCTCTCTCCCCGTCCCGGCCACAAAATTCTAGATCGGGCGTTTTCTTTCCTCTCCCAAGCTCCTCCCTCCCCGCCGGCCGTGCCGAGCCCGCCGCCGTCACTCCCGAGCGTCCCGGTCGAATCGAAGGGTGTGGCGAGCTCCGCCGCCTCCCCTACTTCCTCCTCCGCGGCGGAATCAGCCCAGGAGGGCCGGAGCCGACGGGTTCGTCCTCGACATCAACCTCGGCCGCCGCCGCCCGGGACGATTTCCGGCGAGTTCCGCCTCCCCCTTGTTGCGTTGACCCCGCAGATCGATTCAGGGTGAGCCCCTTTTTCTTTAGCGCGTTTTCCCCTTGGTCCCTCTCCCTCTAGCGCCGCCAATCGGCGCCGGCCATCGCCGTGCCGCAGCGCCGGTCGTCCCGGCCTGGAAACCCCGCTTGGCCGGCCTGGAGGCCGGTCGACTCGGGAGCGTGTCCGGCATATCGCCCGGCCTGGGCCGGCCACGAGGCCGGTTCCTTCGGGCATGGGCCCGGCCTAACGCCCGGCATGGGCCGGTTCTGAGGCCGGCGGCTTCGGCCACTGACCCGGCCTGTGCCCCGGTCTGGGCCGGTTTGGAGGCCGGCCCGTACAGTAATTCCTGCAAATTTTGGAAATTAAAATGGAACTTAAATAATTCATAACAAATTGTAAAATGCTCCAATCTTGGCAAATCAAATACCAAAGTGCTTAGAAAAACATCTCCTATCTGTTGGTAACATGATTTTGCCCTTTTGTTTAAATAAATTTGCTGTGTTTTAAAGATTCCTAAAATGGGTTAAATAATCCCAAATTAGGAAAATTCATAATTTATTAAATAATCGTCCAAAAATTATGAATTAAATATCAAAGTGATCAACATGTCAAATGCTATCAAACCATGCACTTATCACATCATGATCACAAACTTTTATTTGATGTTGTTCATAAATTGTTTAAATTAAATAAATTCGTTTATTTAATTAATTTGTCATTTATTCATCAGTGCTCCGAAAATTACAAATAAATTACCGAATTGATCGGAAGAACGAAACTTATCCATTCATGTCATGTTCATGCATAATTGAGCCACTTCCCTAATAATTTGATAATTGATAAAGAATTGTGGTCACTAAGATAAATATGGGGTTGGTTCCAAATAATTGCACTAATTATTTGGCTCCCCATTTAATGTTGCTTCTACTTTAAATAATAACTAGCAAAGTGGCCCGCGCAATTGCGCGGGCAACCACTTAATCATTTACTTATTAGGAAAATATGTGTTATTTAATAATAAAAGTACGAATTTTATTTGGGATACTAATTACCTATATCGTTTTAAAATATAATCTCGTATTCTAATAAATGAGGTTTTCCCAAAAACGGTAACTATTTAATACCTATGTCCATTTTATGTATTGCTAGTGACATCACGGTAAACAGGTTGTATATTTTGTTTGATTGTATCTCCTACTCCGAAATATGTCCCTTTTCAGTCTTCTTGTTAGTAAGATCTCTTGTGAATTTAGGTAGTCCCGAAATAGAAAAGGTAATGTTAGTGGAATGGTATTACCATGTCTTATAGTGCACATATCTAACATGCAAGTAATATAATACCCCTACACAATCATGTAGAAGCCATGAATACAAAATAATACATTTTTTATTTACCAACATGCCATCCATTAAAAAGATTTTGCATAAAATCAAGCTTTAGTACCGGAGTATATGCACTTAATTAGCATTATACAAATATTTTGTAGTTAACAATTTTGTAGTGTAGGAAATGTGCAATAGGTCATATTAAACCCAAAGTTAATTAGCATGGCTAATACCTCCCAACGATGATTGAAAAATATTTATTGTCTAACGTCTTATATCTCACAACCTGTGACGCACTTTCACGTTAATAGGAAGGAACTTTTTCGACAACAACATATAAATGTCCCTATTAATAAGAGAAACAATGAGGACCTACAGTGTAGTAATCAATCCAAGAATTTTGTAGTGTAGGAAACGCGCAAGAGATCGTATTAAACCCAAAGTTGATTAGCATGGTTAATACCTCCTAACGATGATTCAAAAATATTTATTGTTTGACGTCTAATATCTCCCTAACTTGTGAAGCAATTCTCACGTTAATGGGAAGGAACTTTGTCGGCAATAGCATATAAATATCCCTATTAATAAGCGAAACAATGAGGACCTACAGTGTATCAATGTTCCCATTTTCATTCACGTTTTATCATACATCATATTCAATCCAACAATTTTGTAGTGTAGGAAATGCGCAAGAGATCATATTAAACCCAAAGTTAATCAGCATGGCTAATACCTCCTAATGATGATTGAAAAATATTTATTGTCTGACGTCATATCTCACTAACTTGTGACGCAATTCTCACGTTAATGGGAAAGAAGTTTGTCGACAATAGCATATAAATGTCCCTATTAATAAGAGAAACAATGAAGACCTACAGTAGTGTAACAATGTTCCCATTTTCATTCATGTTTTATCATGCATCATATTCAATCCAACAATGAGAACAATTACCATTTATCATGTATGTATAGTATACGTATTTGCTACATTTGAAATAGTCACGCATAGACATATATTGATCTAGACCATATTAATATAGAATATTTTAAAAATAAGATGTGTTTAGAGATGACCAGTCTGGAAAAATATAAGAGAATTATAAATTAAATTTAAGGTAATAGAGTACTCACAGTCACTTCACCTCTTATGACATATTTCTGAGAATATGGAAAGCTTACCATCCGTCTTTTTTTCCTACGTCATTTATTACAATTCAAATTGATAAAAAAAGGTTTGGAAAATAAAATTATGCAGTTAAATAGTAGTAGTAATAATAATATACACTTTTGGTAGTATAGTAGCCACCAACAATTCACCTCTTAGCATATATGTAGGAGAAAGGAAACATGGATGCTTACAGTCCATGTTTACGTATCTTTTTGCTCGATATAGGTATTTTATCGATCGGGTAGAATGTAAAAGTCTAACCTGTTGAAGTGCGACTAAGGCCATACGTGGTGATGTCACCATTTGTCTCGCTCAAGAAGGCAAGAAGCCCCTGATTTACACAAGCAAGTATAATTCGTAATAGTACCTTTTTGACAGATTTTTGTTGTTGTAATAGTACTTAATGTAAAGGATAACAATTGATGAAAACACAACGCTAATATATGCCGAAAGATCTAAACGAAATTGATTCAAACTTTTATCTACGATACCTACATAATATTAATACAATGTAATAATGCATGTATGCCCTCAAAACCTAATATGTCTGCAAGGACATTCTACTCTCCTAGTAACATGACAAAATCAATTTTCCGCTGATGGAAAGTTCAGGAAAATAAAAGCTCAGTCAATGTTCTGTGAGCAGAAGTTACTACAGTGAAACGACTGGACTCGAAAGAACGGTTGCAGCCTTGCCGAGACAATTTCTGCTATTTCAGAGCATGTACCGACGCCTAGAGAACCGCTAGTCCTTCAGGAGCAAACATATCAACAATTAATTAAGTGGATACAATCGAATATACATAGAGAGAGAGAGAAAACATATTGGAATTGACCTGCTCATAGCGAAGAAAAGATTGGCAGAAATCTTTTAGATCCTGAAACAAAGAGAAAATATGGTTTATTACCGGCCAGCAGAACATATCAATTTGAGTACGTAGCTCCACTCAAAGATCAACCCTTCAGCTGCGTTTGACGTTGAAAGCTCGACGATAGACACTCACCAGTCACCAGCCTGAACGTACAAAGCAAAGGGTAACAACTGCTTGTCTCCATGTAACGGGATGCAGCAGGCTGATAGCGAAAACGTTAGAACAAACTCACAAAGATGGAACAAACTTCTAGGGTTTCGCAAGATCCAGCTTGGCATGTGCTAACCGGGAAAAGGGAAAAAGGTAAAAGGAAGGCTGGGTAGAGGAATTCTGCGCCGGCAGAAAGATTAACTTACCATAACTGTTTAGGTGTCATGGCCGCCGGTGACGCCGCCTGACGTGATCCTGTTCTTTGACGCCTACCCTTTGTTCATCTATACACATACGGTTGGGTGGAAGAGATACTAATAATTTCCAGATGGGCAAGGACGCTAGACAACGGAGGCAATGCACGCACGTATTCTTCTTTTTTTCCTTGCGATGGATGCATGCTTGCATGCTCCGCAAGGATCATTGCATAGAGAAAATCATCGGAGCCTTGCTGCAAGCTTCAGCTGCGGCGTGGAGGAAGTCATCAGCATGGCGGAGAAACACAGAAAAATTAGGTAATTGAAGGTGAGGGGGTACGTTATTCATTGTAATGGCAACGCTGGGTAATTAGTTTACTTGAATGTCTAATCTAATGGCTAGAGATATCTAGTCTATCAAATAAACGGTCAGACGTTTCTGATTATTGTGAGATTTTCTAGCGTATTTCTCTTTTTTTTGGTGAACCCATCATGTACTTTTAATATATAATAGATGTGTTACTATTTTGTATGTTATTTGAATATATCAGGGGCATGTGATCTCTGGAGCCAATGTGAATTTCTAATCACCTCATGCATTTACACAACATGATACTTTAAAATTCTAATATTTACTCTGAGCACCGGCAAGTTCACAATTAAGAAAATAAATTAGCTAGACTTTTCATAGTTTTTTCAATGGTTTTGATGTTCACTCCACTCGATCAATTCATGTGCTCGAGCAAAGAACAACTCTAACACTGTATTCCCCTAAACAGTTAAAAAACAAAGTGAAAATTGTTTACTATATATTAATTTTCTTATTTTCCCTACGTTATTGCTAACATACGAATTTCTTATTTTACATGTTGTTGCACCACCATTACCATCTTGTGTGTGAAATTTTTCAGAATTATAGTTACGTTCCTATATAAATATTTAATATTCTATGTAACATCCCAAGATTTTCAAATTTTTGAAAATTCAGAGGGATCAAAAACTTTTTGTTGTTTTGTTGCAAATTTCAAAATCATGCATGGCATTCATAAGCATCATGTGTTTGTTGCATTTGAATTGCTTGAATTAGTAAAAGATTTCAAAATTAAAAATATATTTTATTAATTGACATAGAGGGTGCAAAGTAACCCTAGTCAATATTTCAAATATTTTGATTTTATTTGATGGCAAGACTAGTGCCATAATTATGTATTTTGAATAAGTTCTCTAAAAAGTATTTTTACAAATTTTTCCAAAAGTTGGGAAATAGCAACAATTACCTTTTTGTGCCCAAGGGTATTTTGGTAAATAAAGTTGTGCAAAGATGATCCCAAAAAATTTTTAGTTTGATAAAGGGTATTTTTACAAAATTATTCAAATTGGTTTGCACCAATTTGAATTTCTATTTTGAAAGATATGTTGATTTCTGTTTTTAGAAAAAGAAAAAGGTTAAAAAAATAGGAAGAGGTCAGCCGAGCCAGCCCAGCCCAAGCCAAGCCGGCCCAACATCATCTCCGCGCATGTGCAGCACACAGCGGCCCAGCAGCTGCCCAGCAACTGGCCCAGGACCAGCCCAGCAGCACCCCGACCGGCCCCTCTCCCTCTTCCTCTCTTTCTTTCTCTTCTCTCTCTCGTTCGACCGTGACCGAAACGAACTCCGCGAAATCCTAACGAAATCGGCACGGATTCGTTTTCCCCGCACCATCTACTTAAACCCCACGAACCCCTATCTCTTTCGCCCCCGAAAACCCTAATTTTTGCGCCGCCAGGCCGCCGCTATCAACCTCACCGCGCCGCCACTGCCGCCGGCCAATCTTGCAAACTCCGGTCAACTCCGACGACCCCAGCACCCCTCTCTCCTCCCTTTCGCGTTAGTTCTTCATTGCGCAGCTTCTGGACATCTTCACTCATTTTTCTCATCGCCAGATCGACGAGTTCATCCACACCCGAAGCAAGCCGCCGCCGTCCTCAACTCCGGCGAGAAATCTACGGAGGAGGAGACCACCCCGGAGCACCACGCCTCGCCATCTGGACCGCCTCGCCGTGCTGATCATCCAGGTACAAGTCGTGAGTCCTGGAATGCAGTGGATCATCGGGAACGCGTGATGCCGAGCCGTCGCCGCCGCGCGCCGCCGCTCGACGGAACCCTAGCTCCGGCCGGCCCCTTGGTTTAGATCCGGGCCGTTGGATCTAAATCCAACGGCTGTCTTTTATTTCCTTAAACCGAACCGGTACCGGCCTATCAAACTGCGCCGCGTCAGCGCTGAGTCAGCGCATAGTCAGCGCACAGTCAGCGCCACGTCAGCCCCCATTTTCTGTATTTTCGGCCGAATTGATTTAATTTGGCAGTTTTGCAGAAAAACCCCTGAAACTTAAAACCATCATATCTTTTTAATGGCTCGGCCAAATTTAATGAACTTTATATTTTTGAAAACCTTATGACCTGTAGAATATTTTAGAACTGTTAGTTTTCTGTTTTGCCAACTTTAAAATTATTCAAATTTCAAATGAGAGATTTGAGTAATTTTGGCATAACTTTAAATCTATAAATTATTTTAAATTGATTTCTTCTGCAAAAGTGTATCTTTTAGTGTCCTCTGCCCAGTAGATATTTTAGTTTGCACTTTTGCATCATGCATTGATAATGTTTTGTAAAAAACTCAATTAGTGGTTTCTGACTATAGTAATTGTTTTTAAATTATTAAAGCCACTAAAATTATGAATCATGAGCATCATGCATATAGTATATAACAGAAAGTAATAACTTTATTAATTGTTTAACTTGGACTTGTGTTGTTAGCAAATCATCTTGCATACATATTTTGTTGTATTGCTTTATTGCTTGTGTATTGAATTGTTGCAATTTGTTTGTTTAGATTGTGAAGAGTGCCAGGAGTGCTGTGAGTGTTGCAACCTGAACAACTATCAAGGCAAGTGCATACACAATTCATGAATGACCTATTACTATGTTTTTATATTGCACCTTAGACTATTTTCCAGTAGCATGCATGATAGGTGGTTTTTAATAAAGTTATATGCTATGCAAACCTGTTAGGTTAGCCACATGTTTAGATGACTAGTGACCTATATTAATTTAGTAGAGTTGCTTGCTGCAAAAATGATTGTTTTGTGGTAGATGATTTAAGAAAATTCTACTAAATTAATGAATCGCCTGGGTGGATTTTGGAGTTGTATTGGTGGGTCAAAGTTGAGTGGCTGCTCAGGCCCAGTTCTGCGGGTACCTGAGTACGTGCACTTGTGCTCGCCACCCAGGGTATCAGAGATTTCATGTCACTCCATGTCTAGCTTACTTCTAGTGCAGCCACTAGTCATATCGGCTCTGTCTGGATTAAGTAAGTTGAGTGGACCTGACAGGACGAACAAGCAGATGTAGGGGATGTAGGTTGGTATTGTTCGGACGTTTGTATGGGAAAGCTCTTCTGAAAGATCTCGTCTTGGTCTTCTTCTTTCCTTTTCACTAAATGAGGGTTAAGGATGGAATGGGTTGATCGAGTCTAGTGGGGAAAGTGCCACAAACTCTCGAGAGTAAATAAAACTAAGATCTTAGCCGTGTCCCCGGTTATGGACAATTTGAGTAACTAAGCAAGGTGGTCGACAGAAGAATCTCATTCATTCCAATTTCATAATAAAATTTGTTGGGTGAACAAGGGTAGAAGAGATATTGGTTTTCATGCCAGGTTTATCTCAATAATAGTTGGTTTTAAAAGAAATGTTTTACAAGTGTAGGATAAAATTTGCTTTGCGCAAGAGCCTTGAACTCCACAAGCCAAATAAGCATGTAGAATAGTCTTGCCATTTAATATCCACCATAGTATGACACTTGCCAGCCTGTCACAAGGTATTGACCCAAATTCTCTGGGCTGCAACGTTAATGTTGTAGGTTGTTCAGACGAGGAGTAAGGACGTTTGAATTCTTCGAGCTTACAACCAACATGTTCGCCAGTGGCACATGGAGATGATGGAGCTCAGTGCTACTTTATTTACGCTGCTTGAACTCTGAATAATAATTGTGGAACTATATTTTATTTTAAGCTAGCTTCGGCTATGCAAAGTTGTAATAAAGTACTTTATTTCTGGATCATTCGTAATTGCGATGTAATAACGTTTAACATTTATGCATGATATTACATCCTGTTGGTGAATGCTAGCCATACTCGATCCAGGGCCTAGCAATTCACGAGGTATTCTTACTTTTCAAAGTGAGGGTGCTACATTCTACCACTTCAAATAATATGAATATGTAGAAGTTAGACGACGTGCTTCTCACAACACTATTTTAGCAACAATATAATAAAATGGCATACGTAGCAGTTTTAGTCTTACTGACCGCTATAACTAACCAAAAAAATAACCCGCATATCTGAAGACCCATGAAAAATCCGAAGTAATGAGTAACCTTTATATCCATGTGATGGACCGAGCATGATAATTTTCTAATGTGAAGCATACATATATTTCAATGTGTACATAAATAGATCAAAGACACTGCTACCTAAAGTGAAACTAACGGATATCCTGTGGCAGGTAAAAAAATGAAAAACAACCATTCTTGCTCGAAGTAACGTAGTAATATAATCATAACACTATTCAATATAAAATAATTATTTACCTTCAAGGGGAACTGCAATTATTTCCTATCATCACTCCTAGTCGTCCTTTGTGTCAATGAATAATGTATATTATGTCAAATGTGCATCCAGTGGGAAGGCCGATGTCTTCATAAACTACATAGCACACAATAGAATGGAAGAATTATGGTTGAACTTGGTAAAAATAACACTCTGGAACCATGAAAGTTTTTCCATGGACTTTGATCAAATAGTATATGTAAACTAATATGAAACCAAGTTGTATTTTTACTGGAAATAATGTAAGGTAAGAAAATGTTATGTTAAACGTGGACGATTTAGTTTACGCAAGATAGAAGTAGAATTGACATTTTCATTACACATAATGAGACTCCACTGATAATATTTACCAAAATTCCGGCTGATACTTTACTTTCGGAACTTTTAAGACGTTCATTAGAAGTACATCTATACTCTAGCCAGGACATTTTTTTTTTGGCTCATGTGAGTAAATAGATATGTGGTGATGGATGCTTCGGTCGCACTCAATGAGAAATTGTGCAGTGCCTAAACTCATGTTTCGTGTACTGCATATCAACTTATTTTATCCATATGTGCTATTGATCAAAGAATTGATAAAACGCACATGCAATTGAGAAGCATGATACTTACAGGAAACCTAGATGTATCCATATGTGCTATTGATTAAAGAACTGAAAACACTTACAGAGTAGCTTACTTACGGGAGATCGGGATGTATGATGGAGAATCGACCAAGCAGGTAACTCAAGTTACGTTGTTGTTAATCAACCTCAAGTACAGAGCAATGTAGAAGGCATGTAGGCTGAGTCATCAAAAAAAGAAAATCACGTTAATTAGTAAAGCAAGAAACATAACTCTCTTGAGTAACTGATGTGAACCATCGCTCTGAAGTATAGTGAACTATCGCTGATCTATTGAATTGAAATTGAATCGATCAGATAAACAATGAATCAGCCGATTTGCGCAAGTTCGATGGTGATTTTTTTGAGGATAGCTGGGAAGTGCAAGTGTACACACACAAACAATATCAAAATTATGATACATATCTATGAACCATATTTTGATGCTGCTCTGCAAACATCACCTTGAACCCTTAATCTGGCACTGACCTTTCGAGAAAGTTGCATTTACACTTCATGGGGAATTCACCGAAACATGTGATTCGTGTACTTTGGCATTGCATATAATCCTTGTTCTAGGTGTGCTGTCAATGAAAAAATAAATAAAGGCTTGTGTATGCAAGGAAAAGGAGCAAGGAGCAGCTATACCTACGGGAGACGTGGATCAGTGGATGGTCTAATTAAGAGAATCAATCAAGCACCGCGAATTGCCGTTTTTCCTGTGTGCTATTAATTAGAATAAACAAAGGCATGTGCATGCAAGGATTAAGGAGAAGCTATGCATGCTGGGTGACCTGGCTGATTTGTGAGAACCGATCGAGCACCTGCAAGTTGCGGCCGATGCTGCATAGAATGACATGTGAGCCACCTGGGAGGGGCCGGCCGGTGTTTTCTAGCCCTGCATGGGGAAATAGTTTAGGGCTTAGCTTTTCTTCCCTGGCACCGGTGGGTAGGCATGAAGCAAAACCAAAGGAACTGATACAATCTTAGGTGCATACACGTAGTTATTTGACAAATCAATGCATAATCAAATTAAGAAGCATCAGATCGAGAGAACATACTCGGTGAACCACGTCAATCATTGCCGCCGCTGCACAGGTCCGAAGAGATCAGAGCGTACGGACCTCTCGTGGCCGGCTTGAGGTTCATGCACACCACGCGCGGCGGCCATCGATGGCTTCTTTGTATGTGATAGACGCTGACGCGCGCTCTCGACCAGGAGATCAGCGGCATCAGATCGGTGGCATCCATCGGCGGCGTATGGTAGATTGATTTGGTCGATTATGCAGCCGTGCAAGGAAGCTGTTTTTTTTCTATTCATCGGAGGAAGAAACGAAAAGATACCTTTTACATAATGGCAGTGGTGGGTAATTTATTTAGATTTGAAATATCAATCGGCTGTGGTTTACTTAAGCAAATAATAGACGGTCAGATGTTTCTGATTATTGTGGGATTTTCTAGCGTAGTTCTCTTTTTTCTGGTGAGCCCATCATGTACCTTTAGTATATAATAGATATCTTTGCATTAATTGGACATGTCATCATGTGATTGAGCATTGCATCTTGAGTTCGTGTGATTTATGTGTTCTTTGTATTTCTCTTTTGGGTATCGATAGATTCCGGAGTCGAGGTTACCGATAACTACCCCGACGAGCAGTACTTCACGACCGGGCAGCAAGGCAAGAGATAACCTAACCTTCTTGGCATCTAGCATCCTATGCTTTTATCAAATTATTTTATCCACCATAATATTGCATGCGGTTCAAATGTATCTTTTTGGCAAATGTTAGAATATCCTATGAATGCATGTTCTCCCCCGAGCCAATCACATGTATCCCTACCTATGAAACCTAGGGTTGAAGTGTTGGCCCGAGATAAAGTTATAATTGTTGTTGGTATGCTTAGCTATGCTTAGCCGTGCTTAGAAATGCTTAAGTTGAAATACTAGTTATGTCCGTTGTTGAATTCCCTAATTGTTGATGTTGATGGAATGATTCGGGCATGGTGGATAAATGTGATGCTTAATTAAATTGCTAAAAGGTTTGGATGAGTTGCCCTCGGGGAGGGTGGTTTGTCTCATTCTTGCCGCCTAGGCTGAACGTGCTTTTAGCTGGAACCAAGAAAACGAGCGTGCTCCCGGAGGTGGGGGCATATGGAACCCCCTTTGATCGAATAATCTGTGAGGGGCTTGTCAAGGGTCCTCTAGTTTGCTATTTCCATTTGCGCGTGTGTGGTGTGAGTGGAAAAGGAAACGATGATGGTGGTGTGTAGGATGTGACGGTGGGGCAGGGCGCTGGGAGCGCTGAACCTGTCCTTCCGCCACAGATGGCCCTTGAGTAAGTCTCATGCTTTGTAAAGGTCTAACCGCGCCTGCTTGCCGGCCTTCCCCGGAAGAGGGTCAATTAGGTGAGTCGGACGGTACCAATGGGTAAAGTAGTACACCCCTGCAGGGTAAATCTTTTCGAAAAACCGTGTCCACGGTTATGGACAAAATCTTGGGAAAGGCGCATTAGCTCATAGATAATCTTAACCTAACTGATATGGCAGCTAAAGGTTGCATAATCAACGTGTGATAAAGGTTCACTTCCTCGAGGGTGATTCGAGGGGGTGCCTTGGTGGAGATGAGTGTGGTTGGTGACAAAAGGGTTCGATGAGAACCTATGATGACAAATGTTACTCTCTTATCCCCTTTATAAAAATACTCTGAGTAGACGAATGCCAAGTGTCTTTATGTTTCGGTTTATGAAAGTTAGCTTTATGCAAAAGAACTACATATAAAGCTTTAGAGCCTCCGTCAGTCATTGGGCCTATATCGCCCTACTAAACTTGCGAGTACATCATACTCAGTCTCTCTTTGCTGCCTCTATGATTTTGTATTTCAGAGGAGGACGACACCGAGCAGCTAGGTGGGTTCTTCGTTGACGTCGACTACTAGTCTGGGGTTCCCAGGTGGCAGCTTGGGGCCGTGGAACAAGCTGGCTTGGGTGATGTTTATTGTAGGCCTCTTAGGCCATATATTTGCTTCTTGTTGTTAGACAACACTACCCGCTTCCGCTTGATGACTTGTTGGATCTGTGATCCTTTTGTTGTGTAATATTTGTATTCTTCTCGTTATATGAGTTGCTATACTTTTGTGTCGTAGAGTCATGCTTTGTGCCAGTTCTGTTCCACAAGTCTCGATCTTTGTCTTATGCATTGATGGTTGTGTCGAATTCATAGCCTCTCTGTATAATTCCGGGGTCGGGGCGTTACAAAGGGCACGTATGAGCGCGGGCTCACGTACAACGACCTCCGCGGCGTACGCTAGAAGCCTGGCGAGACCCTCCGCAAGTACATCCAGCGCTTCAGCCAGGTGCGTAACAAGATCCCCAACGTCACCGACGCGCAGGTCATTTCGGTCTTCCAGGCTGGAGTCACGGACGTGCGGATGCTCGAGAAGCTTGGCATCCATGACAACATCACCACCGTCGTCAAGCTCTTCGACTTGGCGGACAAGTGCGCCAAGGCTGAAGAGGGCCGCTTGTTCATCAAGAATGAGCCAGGGGACCCTGCCGAGGGATCCAAGAAGAAGAAGAAATCCACCGAGAAGCGCAAGACCACTGCGGTCCTTGCAGCTGAGCCTGACGCCAAGAAGCATCGCGCTGCTGCTCCAGCCGCAGACCCCGAGAAGAAAGATGATCGCCCCTTCTGCATCTACAACAACAGGCATTCCCATGCCACCGAGGACTGCTACGACCTCAAGAGGCTTCGCGAGGCTCGCGAGGCGCGCGAGCGGCCGCGGCGGCCGCGGCCGCGGCCGCGGAGGGCGACGCTGGAACAACAACAACTATGACGACAACTACCAGCAGAACCCTCAAGCCAACGCCGTCCAGCCCGCGAACGACGACCTCCCTACCGAGACTCCTGAGGGCAACCAGGTGGCTCACGGGGCCGCTTGCATCCTCGGCGGGGCTCAGGCCCCCAGCTCCAACCGCCACTTCAAGCAACTCGCTTGCGAGATCGCGGCAGCGCTTCCCGAGGTTGAGGCCTCCAGGCCCCTCAAATGGTCCCAGTACCCCATCACCTTTGACTCCAACGACCACCCCAAGTCCACTTCGACTGTTGGCACCATCCCGCTGGTCTGCACCCCCACCATCAACAACATAGCAGTCTCCAAGACGCTCATCGATGGGGGTGCAGACCTCAACGTCATCTCTGTCGAGACTTTCGAGAAGCTGCAGGTGCCTTACGAGCGGCTCATGCCCACCAGGCCCTTCTCGGGGGTGACAGAGGGTCTCATGACCCCTTTGGGGCAAGTGAGGCTCGCGGTCACCTTTGGCACGCAAGCCAACTACCGCACCGAGCTGATCGACTTCGACGTCGCGCACATCGGCCTGCCCTACAACGCCATCCTCGGCTACCCCGCCCTCGCAAAGTTCATGGCGGTGACCCACCACGCCTACAACCTCGTCAAGCTCCCTGGCTCGGGTGGCACCATCGTCATCCGCGGCATGGTCTCAGATGCCCTGTACGCTGCGCAAGCGGCCTACAAGGCTGCCGCGGTGGCGTCCCCCGCTGACGAGGATGAGGAACCCCTCCCGAGGCCCCCCCGCGAAGAAGAAGCAGCTGTTCTCTCAGGAGAAGGCTGCGACGAAGCAGGTGCCTCTTGAGGCAAACGGCTCGGGGGCTAGCGTCACCATCGGCGCCAATTTGCCTCCCAAATAGGAAAGCGCGCTCGTCGCCTTCCTCAGGGCAAACTCTGACATGTTCGCTTGGACACCGTCAGATATGTCCGGAGTACCGAGGGAGGTGATCGAGCACCACCTAGCCGTGTGTCCAAACGCACGCCCCGTAAAGCAAAAGGCGCAGCGCCAGGCGCCAGAGAAGCAAGATTTCATCGTTCAAGAAGTAGAAAAGTTGAAGAAAGCTAGCATCATCAAGGAAGTTGTCCATCCCACTTGGCTCTCCAATGGTGTGGTCGTCCTCAAGCACACCGGAGGAAGCCGCCTCTGCATCGACTTCACCGACCTCAACAAAGCTTGCCCCAAGGACCCCTATCCCCTCCAGAGGATCGGCCAGATCATGGACTCCACCGCCGGCTACGCACTCCTCTATTTTTCTGGATGCCTTCTCAGGCTATCACCAGATCAAGATGGCGAAGGAGGACGAGGAGAAGACAGCATTTCTCACCCCTTGTGGTGTGTTTTGCTATGTCTGCATGCCTTTCGGCCTGAAAAATGCCGGTGCCACTTTCCAGCGCCTCATGAGGATCGCCTTGGGGGTTCAAATGGGAAGGAATGCAGAGGCCTACGTCGACAACACCGTGGTCAAGACTCGCGAGAAGGACATGCTCATCAAGGACCTCGAGGAGACCTTTGCCAACCTGCGCAAGGTAAACATCAAGCTGAACCCCGCCAAGTGCGTCTTCGGGGTCCCTTCAGGCAAACTCCTCGGGTTCCTGGTGTCTCATCATGGCATCGAAGCAAACCCCGACAAGATCAGGGCCATAGAAGAGATGCAGCCTCCTCGTCGCCTCTAGGACATGCAGTGCTTAGTGGGATGTATGGCCAGCCTTGGCCGTTTCATCTCCAAGTTCGGCGAGAGGGCGCTGCCATTTTTCAAGATCATGAAGAGGTCCAGTCCTTTCAAGTGGACCCCTGAAGCGGCAAAGGCCTTCGAGGACCTGAAAAAGTACCTGGCGAGCCCACCCATCATGGTTGCCCCACGCCCTCGCGGGCCTCTGAAGCTGTATCTTGCAGCCACTCCTCAGACCGCAAGCGCGGTCTTAGTGGCTGAAAGGGAAGAGCCAGTCCTCGCCAAGCAGAGCTCCGCCTCGCCAAGCCCAGAACTCCTCGACAAGGAAGCAGCCTCGTCAAGCCTCTAGCCTCATGCCGAGCCTGTACAAGTGGGGCCTCAAGAAAACCTCGACAAGGACTCCACCAAGCCTCGAGAGGAGCCAACCGCTGCCACGTCAACAACCACCCTCGTCGAGCATCCCGTGTACTTCGTCAGCACAGTGCCGCGGGACGCTCGCGAGCGCTACCCCATGCAGCAGAAGCTCCTTTTCTCGCTCCTCGGCGCCTCCAGTAAGCTGCGCCACTACTTCCAGGGTCACCCCATCAAGGTGGTCACCTCGTACCCCCTGGAGCAAGTCCTACGCAACCCAAACACAACAGATTGCGTCGCAAGCTGGGGCATCGAGCTGCAACCCTTCGAGCTGGAGTTTGACACCACCAGGGTCATCAAGGGCAGGGCGCTGGCTGATTTCATGGTTGAATGGACGGACACGCGTGAAGAAGAGCCTCAAGAGGAGGAAGCTGCAGCCTCAGGAGGGACGGAGCCCGGCTACTAGACCATGCACTTCGACGG
The DNA here is from genome assembly GCA_012064385.1 of Puccinellia tenuiflora. Classification (NCBI taxonomy): domain Eukaryota; kingdom Viridiplantae; phylum Streptophyta; class Magnoliopsida; order Poales; family Poaceae; genus Puccinellia; species Puccinellia tenuiflora. The sequence continues at coordinate 898,099 of QRDG01000534.1, read as the reverse complement.
CGCCTTCGCGGCCCGGAGCGCAGGGGCTGGTGCTGTCCTGACCTCACCAACAAGCGACAAGCTCTTCTACGCCGTCCAGTTATGCTTCAAAGACAGCGACAAGGTCTCCAACAACATTGCTGAATACGAAGGCCTCCTCGCCGGGCTCAGAGCTGCCATTGCCCTCGGCATCAAGCGCATCCTCATCAAGGGCGACTCTCAGCTCCTCGTCAACTTCTCCAACAAAAGCTACACGCCTAAGGACACCTACATGGTAGCCTGCCTTGAAGAGGTACACAAGCTCGAGAAGCACTTCAGGGGCATGGAGCTCAAGCATATCTCGCGAGGGGAAAACCAAGAAGCAGATGATCTCGCCAGGCGAGCGGCAAGAAGGGAAGTCCATAAGCCTGGAGTGTTCGAGGAGAGACTCGCCAGGTCCTCAGTCAAGCAGCCAGCGGCCAACACAAGCATCAATGAGGAGCTCCCGCCAGCTCCATCAAGTGGAGCACCAAACTGCGGGTTGCCCTCAGGCGATCGCCTGCTGATGACCTTGGTACGCCAAGACACTTGTTGGATCGACGAGATCAAGAGCTACTTGCAAGATCGAGTCCTTCCCGAGGAAGATGCAGAGGCCGAGAGGGTTGCTCGTCAAGCCAAGTCCTACTGCCTCCACGACGGAGACCTGTAACGTAAGCGCCCCAACGGGGTTGCGTTGCGGTGCGTCCCTGCCGAGGAAGGCCGCCAGCTCATCAACGACATCCACAGTGGAGAGTGCGGCCACCATTCATCCTCACGCACCCTTGCAGGCAAGGTCTTCCGGAGTGGCTTCTACTGGCCTTCAGTGCTTCAAGATGCAGCTGCAATCGTCCAGTCCTGCGACGCCTGCCAATTCCACGCTAGGCAAATTCACCAGCCCGCGCAAGGACTCCAAACTATCCCGCTCTCCTGGCCGTTCGCGGTCTGGGGGCTGGACCTCCTGGGACCCTTCCCGCGAGCGCTCGGGGGCTACCGCTACCTCTACGTCGCCATCGACAAGTTCACCAAGTGGCCTGAGGTGGATCCCGTGCGCACCATCCCGGCGAAATCAGCGGTAAAATTCATCAGGAGCCTGGTCTGCCGCTTTGGCGTGCCCAACCGCATCATCACCGACAACGGCTCGCAATTCATCAGCGGCGCCTTGAAGTCCTACTGCGGCAACCTCGACGCCCAAATCTGCTACGCCTCGGTGGCTCACCCACGAAGCAACAGGCAGGCTAAGCGAGCCAACGCCGAGGTGCTCAAGGGCCTCAAGCCGAGAAGCTTCAACCGCCTCAAGGCCAGCGGCAAGCACTGGATCGATGAGCTCCCCTCGGTGCTCTGGTCCATCCGCACCACGCCAACGAAGCCGACTGGCGAGACGCCGTTCTCCCTCGTCTATGGCGCTGAAGCCGTTCTCCCCAGCGAGATCACCCACGGCTCTCCACGAGTCTTGGCCTTCAAGGAGGCTGAGCTGGACGGACTCCGCAACGACGACCTGCTGCTGCTCGAGGGGCTCCGCCGCAATGCGGCCCTGAGAGCGGCAAGGTACCAGCAAGACCTCCGTCGCTACCATAGCCGCCACATCCGCCTGCGCACTCTCGAAGCAGGAGACCTTGTCCTGAGGAGAATCCTCTCCAGGGCAGGCCTCCACAAGCTCTCGCCAATGTGGGAAGGACCCTACAGGGTCGTGCACATCGCCAAGCCTGGATCTGCGCGGCTCGAGATGGAGGACGGCATTCCTGTCGCCAACCCCTGGAACATCCCGCACCTGCGCAAGTTCTACGCCTGATCGTCCTCGACGAGCAATTTTTTGCATCAAGGGAGAGCTTCGCGCCATCATCCTCCACGAGGAAAATATTCGAGCTCCCCTCTCTACTATACGTTGCCACGGGCCGTTCGAGAAGACTCTCAAGCCACCACGCCTCGGCAAGGTGACTTCTTCAAGCACCATGCCTTAGCAAGGTGGATCCCCATGCCCAGACATGGTGGACCACAGGCTCTTGAAGCCACCCCCGCATAGGGGCCCCCTCTAAGCTCTCTCTACATGCGTCGCCTCGGGCCGCGAGAGTCTCAGCCACTCCATGTGGAACCCCATGCCCAGACATGGCGGATTTTGTACTTCTGGCCACGCCAGTGTAATGAACCCTTATTTCAGATCACTTTGAACCTTTGCGCTCGCGCCAGCATATGTTGTTGCTTCGGTAAGCAGTTATATTATTGCATTTCATCCTTGCTCGTATGATCCCTCCTGTGCATCTCGCGAGCGGGGGTTGAGCATGGTGCCTGTGCCTCGGGATCATCCCAGCAGCGCCTCAAACCCAAGGGATCCGAGCTCTAAACTCACGGGTCAGCTCTCATGTACGTCAACTCCCAAGGAGCTCCGAACTCATGGGCCAGCTCCCGTGCACGTCAACTCACCAAGGACCTTGGTGCTTGTTCTCCTCGCAAGACACACATGAAGGAACCTACGAGCACGCGTGAGTTGTCTAGCTATGTATCGCTTGTGGGTATGCCTATCTGTCCAAGCGCAGGAAAGGGTTCGACTCTGTTGATTCCTAGCTGGTTGGCCTTTGGTTAGGGATCTGAGATCTAGGGTTAGCCATTGTTAGCTACCTCGAGCTCCCCAAGCTTTCTTTGTACTGTAATCTCTACAAGCAGTGCAATACAACCGAGGCAGGACGTAGGGGTTTTACCTCTCCAAGAGGGCCCTGAACCTGGGTAACATCGTGTGTTCATCTCTGCAGTGCCGTCTCCCAGCGATCTCGACGAGCGCCGTCGCCGAGGCACGTTGAGGATTGTTTGATTCCGTGTTCAGCCCCTTACTCGATTCCTTACCTCGTGAGACACGCCCAGTTCCTGGGACAGCTCTCCGACACCTCGGCACTTGTGACTTGAGTAATTCATAATTTTTGCACTTCTCGACACTCGAAAAGAGCATCAAGGTGACTCCATGAAAAAGATGCCACATGTGTCCTCCGTGGAGGCGGTTCGGGCGAAAGCTAGTGTCTCTACTGGAGGATGTCGCTCAGCTAAGCCCGTGTAGCGGATGTAAGGGGGCGGCAGCCATGGAGGCGCGGAGGTAGGATAGCGGTGCGGTTGTCTTCTAGGTGGCGGCGGATCCCCTCGAGCGGCATGGCGTCCCAGAGGTATGGAAGTTGTCTCTTCTCCATCCATGTAGGTGCAGCCACAAATTATAGAATCGTTCTCATATCAAATTCAATCAATTTCTCCTATAAGAGAATATCACCTAGAACTCACTAATGGAGGATACAAATTGCCAAAAGAGCAAGATTTTGGTATGACGCTGTCAAATACATATACCATGGTTTAATTAGATTCATGGGGGGGGGGGGGGGGGGGGGGCAATTGCCCTACCCAACGTCAAATACATATACAATGGTTTAATTAGATTCATGGGGGGCATGCTAAGAACCATTTAACATAGGTTTTGTCTAACAGGGACATGCTAGCCAACCGGTGCATCTTGAAGAACTCTAGATTTGTGATTAGAGCTTCCATGTGTGATTAATCTAATTCTTGTCCATCCATATTGGTATTCAAACGACAGTTTAAAAGCATAGAAAAATTCGGCTGCAAACACCATTTTGTTCCTAAGTAACATTCTGGATTTGGATTACCTTTAGTCAGTATATTATCTACCTTCAATTTGCAGTTTGCTCTCGCTTCTTCTGCTGCTACACTGTGATGTGTTCAGGCAAGTGCCTACGACCCGCTCGATCCGAGCGGAAATATTACCGTCAACTGTTACTTCGTAGACATCAAGGACAGTTACTCGGTAATATAATAGCTCATTAGCTTATTATCTAATGTCTAGCTCATTTCCTAGTTCCCAGGTTGCAAGGTACTCCTAGGAAAATACATATCTGAACCTAGGGCCATCTACCCCGTTTTCAAAAAATGTATTTCTACATGCTAAAAGAATTTGAAAAAAATTCCGGGCATACACATGCACATTCTATGTGCACGCCGAAAGTTTCGTCAAAAAATGATTATTATTTTGGTCTATGTGAAAAAGACAAAAGAATGTCTCCAACAAGTCTTTTTTTTCAGCACCAAAATTTGTCTTTTTTGCGGAGCCAAAACAAAAGTTTTTTTTTCACAAAACTTTGTACCGCACACATATTCTGCCGATATATACACATACAATTTATTTACGAAATTTTTGAACACATTAAAACATGTTTAAAATATGTTTTTTGAAAACAGGAATAGATGCCCCCATGTTCAGATAGTCCACTCTCGGTACTCCTACGAGATTTAAACTGCATTTCCTGGTTAGTGGTCCTATCAGCCCCTCCTGTAGCCCAAAATCTTGATATTTAATTACTTAGTATGTATGTCAGCCCATCATACCATTGAACTATGAGGAAATTCATAGGAGAACACAGTACACATGTACACGTATTGTCAGTGGATATGGTTCGATAATAGTATGTATGAAGAAATTAAATATTTATGAGAGATGCAATAGTAGAAGCAACCACGGTGGCACAAATTTATGTCTCTTTTTGTTAGTTGTACTACAGAGTTGTAACTATATGTTGATCGCCACCAAATTATACATATAAGAAAGACCTTGTTTAACTTGACCACCCCATCCCCATCATGTGGTTAACGTTAGCCACATATGAATTTTATATGATAATAACAATAGTAAATCCATCATCCGTTGTAATAGATTCATCAAGTGCTCCATCTCTCGATCAACCCACAATATGTCATTTTATATATTATATTAGAGGTAAAACAATCTTGGGTGTACTTGATTTTATTAGTATAGTTTGCATTTATTTTGGTAAAAGTACCCAAAAACTTGATTTTAGAAAGGTAAGAAATTTAGTTTCAGGTCTGTTGAGAAGGTTTGGTGAAACTTTGAGGTCCTAAAATCGAGTAATAATCCAATAACGATCAGCTGGAAACAACATTGAGAAAAAATTATACTTATCCTTTTTTAAACAATAAAAAGATCACATTTTAGTTTAATTCTTCAAAGTTATATACGTTGTTATTTTGTGCTCGATCCTGGGGATGACTATCAGTGTATGTTGTAAATGGCCACCGGATGGTGAAAGCCATCATTAAGAACAAAGGTGGCCTTCTATTTGCTCAATAACTCTCGAAACCATTTAGATGAACAACCGGGCCCTTTTGTTTGGGCTGGCTGTGGGTGATGTGCAGGAAAGATGTTGTCGAGGAGAAGCTGCTTTTCTGAGTGGAGGTCTTTGGCAAACCAACTGGCTGTCTAACTGTAGATTGTGGAATTGTCTGAAATACCCTTTACATTCATGAAAAGTTTATATCGTTGTTGATTTACGTGTAATAAATAATAAATGCATCTGAAATTCAAGTCGAACTTCATATCCATACAATTGCATTACATAACCATCACGAATATATAGTTGTCCAAAATACATTTCCACTACATTATACTAGCTAAATCAATGAGTTCTAACGTTGTCTAGAAATGAACAACGTGTTGGCAATCTCGTCCCTTGTTCCGTTCATGCCTCTTGTGTGTAGTTCACCCCTTCTTACTCAAACAACCTCCATCTCTATTGTTTGCATTCACTTCTTCCATACAAATGTCGCAAAAAACACGAGTGTAGTGTGTATCCCACACAGCCTTATCCATTGCAAATTAACAACAGCTATGACACACAAAAAAACTACACAATTACTAAATGAAATTAATTTGGTAAGCAAGCAACAAGCATGTACCAGGCAACAAGCAACACACATATAACAGCCTAATGTTTTGTATCAGCAAGCAAGCAAGCAACAAGCATGTACCAGGCAGCAAGCAACACACATATAATAGCCTAATGTTCTGTATCCGGTAAGCAAGCAAGCAACAGCCTAATCTAGCATAAGAACATGTCAAAATGTCATCTAATGTTCTGTATCCAGCTAGCACTAGTTGGACAAATCAAATAGAGAGGCTCACCTAGCTGAACGGAGGAGCGGGGCGGCCTGGTCCTGGCTGCAGGGAACAGGGCAACACGGGAGGTTGGCGGCAGTGTTCCTGCTGCGACGGGGAACAGGGTCCTGGCGGGGCGGAGCAGCGGGGCATGGAGGGCGGCGGGGACGGGCGGGAGGATCTGCTGCGAGGAGGAGTAGCGGAGGGTGGCCGGTCGAGCAGGAGCAGTGGAGGGTGGCCGGTCGAGGAGGAGCAGCGGAGGGAGGCCGGTCAAGGAGGAGTAGCGAGGATGAGCTCCACCGGCGAGGTCGAGGACGGCGCAAATCGGTGGATCCAGCGGCGGGGATGAGCTTCGGCGGCGGGGAGGTCGGTCGCCGGCCAGTGCGGGTGGGGGTGGTGTGGCGGCCGGTCAAGGAACCCTAGAGGTGGCTCACGGGAGGAAAAAGGAAAAGGAGTGGGGGTGGGGGTACGCTCGGGCAGGAGGTGGCAGTTTGAATGTAATTAGGAGCAACGAAATGACTCATTTGGTATGCCCTTCCGAAAACCAGCGGGGAAGCTCGGGAAGTACCTCAAATCGTGCTTTTTCTCGTCTGAAGGAAAACGACTGGCTTCGGGAAAAGCCTACCGCAAAGCCAACCCCTTTGTTTCATTTGCCCGGCTTTTTTGGTGGAAAGCTCCTGGAAGCCCAAACAAAAGGGCCCTACATCCCTGTTCCCTTCATGGAAAAAATAGCACGCTATTTCGACGCTAATAGCACGGTATAGCATATTCAGAGGGTCCACGCTATATTTTACTACATTTGCTCGCTATGGTGCTATTCGCGTAATAGCACGCTATATCGCGCTAAAACATCATAATGTTATAGCACGCTATTTTTTCTAGCCCAAAAAACAAAAAATTCCACCTTAGAAAGAAGAAGTTGCTGCCTTTTTATAGTGGTGATGAACTACAATTTGTTGGTTCATCTTCTGAATAGAAATTGACATCGCTATTGTTGAGTTTCTAAATAAATAATCTATAATATATATATTGTTGCTTCCTAGGATGTTGATTTTAGGCTTCTAAACAGTTTGAGAACAATTTTTATATTTGGTTATGCATATATTGTTCCTTTATTTTTGTTGAAATCAATTTTTTTTACACTATAACTGTTATTTTTTTCAAAACGCTATTTTAATATAGCACGCTATTAACACGTTATAGCGTGCATAGCATCTCGAGGAGGCTGCCGCTATTTTTTACCTTGCTTCCCTTCAATGTAGATGAACAGCTACATCCATGTTCCCATCAATGTATTTTCTCCAAAGCTCATTAGCTTATCCTCTGATATAAATCAATGAGCTAGCAATAATATATATTTATGTATGCAGGTCTTGGTTTGCCTCCAAAATTATCAGTTGTACTGCCACCCATAATAGCTGGGAATGGGCACCTCGCCCCCTTACCTGGATTCGTCATCCCGAATTGATGCTTGGAGTCGATGTGCGGGACGATGCGATTCAGTCACTAGAACCTAGTGTAGTACGACGACTGCACTCGTGGGGTGCCAGGTTACACATGCAACAACGCCAAAGTGGTGCCTGATACGTCCATTTTGCATCATTATTTTACATCATAATTTATCTTTATTCATCGATATATTTCATATTATGATGCAATATTCATGTTATTTTACCTTATTTTGCATGTTTTGTAATTATTGGGGATTCATCTGCTGGAGCCCGGAATCAGCTGGAAAAGTACCTATCAAGATACCTGACGTCGGAAGCTCCAAAAATTCCAGAAAAAATCGGAGGATAATATTTTGGGAAATAATTCACGGAGCCAAAAGGGCGCACAGAGGCGAGCTCCAGGGAGCAGGGGCGGCCCCCTGCCGCGGGTCCACCCCAGGCCGCGGGTGGGACGCCCCTGGCCCCTGTGGCCCCCTCCGGCTCCCCTTCGGCATACTATTACCCTTTGACCTATAACCATCGGCGGTATCGACGAATAATTCTTCCGCCACCTCCACGAGGCGAAAACCAGACAGAGAGAAGAGGAGCTCCGGCAGGGAGAAAACTACCGGGGAATTTCCCTCCTGGAGGGGGAAATCGCCGCCATCGTCATCGCCATCACGCCGGGCATCATCGGGATCATCATCAACATCATCTCCGCCATCAGCACCATCATCACCGCCGCCATCTCATCTCATCTCGATGTAAGAATTATCATTGTGTTGTTATTAGTTCATCAGAATCGTATCCCGGGCATTGATTACCACTTGTAGTTGATGTTTGAGAGTTTTATCGATGAATTATCATTACAATCATATTGTTACCCATATTCATATCACCTCTGATCATGATGTATATGATGTCTTGTGAGTAGTTCATTTGGTTCTTGAGGACATGGGGAAAGCCTAGTTGCTAGTAATTGCATAATGTTGAGTAATATTTAATGGTTTGATTTATGTTGTGGTGTTATTCCTCTAGTGGTATCGTGTGAACGTCGACTACATGATACTTCACCTTTCAAAGGGCCTAGGGGAATGCATGGTGTATTTAGTTTGCCTATGGTAGGGTTGCAGGAGTGACAGAAACCTAAACCCCAATTCGCAAACTAGTGCACTAGGGAGTGTAGGATCTCGGAGTTTAAGGTTGTGGTTAGGTTTTTATCTTAATTACTTTCTTGTAGTTGCGGATGCTTGCAAGGGGTTTAATCACAAGTATGTATTTGTCCAAGTAAGGGCGGTGCATTAGCATAGGTCCACCCACACAACACTTTATCAAAACATTGAAGATTAATCACCAGCGTGCAATGAAAATGGCTAGGAAGAAATTCCCATGTGTCCTTGAGAACGTTTTAATCATCATAAGTAACACAACCGGACTGTCCTTTGAGCTGAAAAGGATTGGGCTATTTGCTGCAACTATTGTAGTGCTCTTTTCTTTATTTGTTCTTTATATCAAAACTCCAAAAATATTTCTCTTTTAGTGCTTGTAGTAAAACCTTGCTGAGATCTACTTGTCAACACCTTCTGCTCCTTGTTGGGTTCGACACTCTTACTTATCGAAAGGACTACGATAGATCCCCTACACTTGTGGGTCATCAAGACTCATTTCTGGCGCCGTTGCCGGGGAGTGAAGCGCTATTGGTAAGTGGAATTGGTAAGGAACGCTTTTATTGTAGGTGTTGTTTTTATGTCTGTTTGTTACTTTGCTTCGTTATGGAGCATTCTTCACTTAGTATGTTGTTCAGGAGTGACTCTACCACCACACCCATGGTGGAGAAGAGTCCTCCACTCTCTGAAATTGATCCATTTAAAATACCTATGGGTATTATTGATCGTGTTATGAGTAATCGTTATGCAGGATGGGACTGTCCATCCAGCTTATCATTTGCTTTATATTAAAGAACTGTGTGAGCTATTTAAGATTCCAGGTATGCCAAGAGAGGTAATCATGAGGGAATTATTTTCAATATCATTAAAGGATAAAGCTATGGATTGGTATATGCTTCTGGATAATTCTCATTTGATGGATTGGAAAGAGCTTATGTCTCTCTTTTATTCTAAATTTTATCCTCTTCATGAAATTCATCAAGATAGAAATTATATTTACAACTTTTGGCCACGTGAAGGAGAAAGCATCGCTCAAGCTTGGGGGAGGTTGAAATCTCTAATGCTCAAATGCCCCAATCATGAGCTTCCTAATGATATAATTGTTACCAATTTTTATGCAAGGCTATCACGTCGTGATAAGGATATGCTTGATGCTTCTTCTCACGGATCTTTTACAAACAAGAAGGTAAATGCTAAATGGGACCTCATTGAAAGGATTTATCGCAATGCGGAGGATTGGGAGATCGACAAAGGTAAAGAATCAGGTATAAATTATGAGTATGACTGCATTAAATCTTTCATGGAAACTGAACGTTTTAATGTGCTTAGTACTAAGTTTGGGCTAGATTCTCAAATTGTTGTTGATCTTTATAAATCCTTTGCCGATCATATTAATATCCCAAAAGAAAAGTGGAATAAGTACCATGAACCTTTTAAAGATGTTTGTAAAAAGGATGTGCTTGCTAGTAATGATATACCTGTGCACACGGTTGAATCTGTTTTACCTGCTGTTCACTTTGAAAAACCACCCTTTCCTATAAGAATTAAAGAACACTCAATTGTTGCTAATGTGGTCAATAAAAGTGAAAGAAAAGCTCATGAACCTGATGAACAACTTGAAATTGCCTCTCCAGTAGCTTTGGTTAAAGATCTTGTAACTGAGAACGTCGATGGAGGTTCTATTAATTTTTGTGAAGCTGCTACTAACATTGTTAGGCAAGATAAGAGTGCAAAAGTTGTTGGTACTCCTGTTGTTTCTGTCAAAATAGGTGATCATTGCTATTATGGACTATGTGATATGGGAGCAAGTGCAAGTGCTATTCCTTATACACTTTATCAAGAAATAATGCGCGAGATTGCACCATGTGAGCTTGAAGATATTGATTTGGAGATTAAATTGGCTAATAGAGATGTCATCCACCCGGTGGGAATTGTCAGAGACGTTGAAGTCTTATGTGGTAAGGTAAAATATCCAACTGATTTCCTTGTTTTGGGGTCAGTTAAAGATAAATTTTGTCCTATTATATTTGGTAGACCTTTCTTAAATACTTGTAGCGTTGTTATAGATTTCAAGAAAGAAAAGGTCTCTGTTCAATTCGCTGGAGAACCGTATGAATTTAATTTTTCCAAATTTGCTAGACATCGTTATGATAAAGAATTACCTAATGAGGATCTTATTATTGAAAGAATTGCTTCTATTGCTGTGCCTCCTAACGATCCTTTGCAGCAATTTATGGAGGAGCATGAGAATGATTTGTTTATGCAGGAAAGGGAAGAAATTGATGAAGTCTTCTTTAGACAGTCGGCTATTCTAAAGCATGATCTGCCTGTGAAATCGTTGGGGACGCCCACGCCTCCAAAAGGAGATCCTGTTTTTGAATTAAAAGCTCTCCCAGATACTCTCAAGTATACATATTTAGATGAGAAGAAAATATATCATGTTATTATCAATTCTAACTTTTGAGCAAGAGAAGAGGAGTGATTATTGGAGGTTCTTAGGAAACATCGAGCTGCAATGGGTTATACTTTGGATGATCTTCAAGGGATTTCTCCATCTATTTGTCAACATACAATTAATCTTGAACCTGATGCGAAGTGTGTTGTTGATCATCAACGAAGATTGAATCCAAAGATGAAGGATGTGGTAAGAAATGAGATACTTAAGATTCTCGATGCAGGTATAATCTATCCTATTGCTGATAGTAGATGGGTTAGTCCTGTTCATTGTGTTCCTAAAAAGGGAGGTATGACTGTTGTTGCTAATGATAATAATGAACTCATTCCTCAGAGAACGGTTGTAGGATATAGAATGTGCATTGATTATAGGAAGCTTAATAAGGCTACTCGAAAAGATCATTATCCTTTGCCTTTTATTGATCAAATGCTTGAAAGATTGTCTAAGAATACTCATTTTTGTTTCCTTGATGGTTATTCTGGTTTCTCTCAAATTGTTGTTAAGTATGAAGATCAAGAAAAGACTACTTTTACTTGTCCTTATGGAACTTATGCTTATAGACGTATGCCTTTTGGTTTGTGTAATGCACCTGCTACTTTTCAGAGATGCATGTCTGCTATTTTTCATGGCTTTTGTGAGGAAATTGTGGAAGTCTTCATGGACGATTTCTCCGTCTATGGAACTTCTTTCGACAACTGTCTCTATAATCTTGACAAAGTTTTGTAGAGATGTGAGGAGACTAATCTTGTTCTCAACTGGGAGAAGTGTCACTTTATGGTGAATGAAGGCATAGTGCTTGGACATAAAATTTCTGAGAGAGGAATTGAAGTTGATAAGGCTAAAATTGAAGCAATTGAGAAGATGCCCTATCCAAGGGACATCAAAGGTATTCGTAGTTTCCTTGGTCATGCTGGTTTTTATAGGAGGTTTATTAAAGACTTTTCTAAAACTTTGAGACCTCTTTAATCTTCTTCAAAAGGATGTTCCATTTGTTTTTGATGAAGATTGTAAGGAAGCCTTCGAAGTACTTAAGAAAGCTTTAATCACCGCTCCTATAGTCCAACCACCTGATTGGAATTTACCCTTTGAGATTATGTGTGATTCTAGTGATTATGCTGTAGGGGCTATTCTTGGCCAAAGAATTGATAAGAAGTTAAATGGCATTCATTATGCTAGTAAAACTTTGGATAGTGCGCAAAAGAATTATGCACCTACTGAAAAGGATTTTTTAGCAGTTGTTTTCGCTTGTGATAAATTTAGACAATATATTGTGGATTCTAAAGTAATTATTCATGCTGATCATGCTGCAATTAAGTACCTTATGGAAAAGAAAGATGCCAAGCCTAGGCTTATTAGATGGGTGCTTTTGCTGCAAGAGTTTGATTTGCATATTGTTGATAGAAAAGGTGCAGATAATCCTGTAGCTGATAATTTGTCTAGAATGGAAAACATACCTCATGATCCTATCCCCTTAAATGATAGTTTCCCTGATGAACAACTTGCTGTCGTTAAGGTAACCTCTCATGACGCCCCTTGGTATGCTGATTACGCTAATTTCATTGTCTCAAATTTTTTGTCTCCAAGCTTTACTTATCAACAGACAAGAAAAAATTTCTATGACTTGAGGCACTACTTTTGGGATGACCCACATTTATACAAGGAGGGGGCTGATGGAATTTTGAGGAGATGTATTCCTGAGCATGAACATGAGGAAGTGTTGAGGAAGTGCCACAACAGTGGTTACAGAGGACACCACGCAGGAGAAAGGACTACACATAAGGTTCTTCAATCAGGTTTTTGTTGGCCTACTTTATTTAAGGATGCTAAAAGGTTTGTTTCGTCTTATGATGAGTGCCAAAGGGTTGGTAACATTAGTAGACGTAATGAAATGCCTATGAATTATTCTCTTGTTATTGAACCTTTTGATTGTTGGGGATTTGATTTTATGGGTCCTTTTCCCACTTCACATGGCAATACTCACATCCTTGTTGCTGTAGACTATGTTACTAAGTGGGTAGAAGCTATACCAACTAAAAGTGCTGATCATAAGACCCTAGGTTTGGTGTGCCTAGATATCTTATGACAGATGGAGGGTCTCATTTTATTCATGGTGCTTTTAGAAAGGTTTTAGCTAAATATGGTGTTAATCACAGAGTTTCTTCACCTTATCACCCTCAAACTAGTGGGCAAGTTGAGTTAACTAATAGAGAGATTAAGCTAATCTTGCAAAAGACCGTTAACAAGTCTAGGAAGAATTGGTCTAAAAAACTTAATGATGCTTTATGGGCTTATAGAACTGCTTATAAAAATCCTATGGGCATGTCTCCTTATAAAATGGTTTATGGGAAGGCATGCCATTTGCCTCTTGAATTAGAACATAAAGCTTATTGGGCTGTTAGACATCTTAATTCCAATCCTACTCTTGTCGGTAAAACTAGATTGCTTAAATTAAGTTCTTTGGATGAGTGGAGAAATGAAGCATATGAGAATGCTCGTTTGTCTAAGGAAAAAGTAAATAGATGGCATGATAAGAGAATTTAATGTTGGTGACAAAGTGCTTTTGTATAGATCTAGTCTTAGAATTTTGCAGGAAAATTGCTCTCTAAATGGGAAGGACCATTCATCATTGAGGAAGTTTATCTTTCCGGTGCTATAAAGATTAATAGTCTTGACGGAGACAAACCTCAAGTGGTGAATGGTCAGCGACTCAAGCACTATATCTCTGGTAATCCTTTGGAGAAAGATGCCGATGTCATTCAAGTGGTCTCTCCGGAAGAATTTATCGAAACCAAATACCGGAAGACTCCAGAATCAGAAAACGAATAGGTAACTGTTTCAGTAAGGAAAGTGCCTCGGAAAATTCCGGAAAATTTATATTATTTATTTTTAGAAAATTAGGAAACCGTACGGAGTACGAGACGGGGTCCAGGAGGCAAGGGCGACCCTCGGCCGCGGCCCCACTCCAGGCCGCGGTGGGGACCCGCCCCTGGCCCCTCGACACCGCCTCCGACTCCGCCTAGTCTCGTTATCTTCCTTTTATTATAAAACTTTCGACTATATATTTCCCCGAATTTTTCGAGGAGCGTATCCTGTGATTCCGTCGTGTTTTTGTTTCTGGTTATTTCTGTCAGGATCTCGAAGCTCCAAATCATGGCATCTTCTTCCGGCCTCAACAACACCGACGGCAATGATCAAGACAAAGGCTTTCGAGGAACTAAAGGAAAGGATGAAGTGTTCAAGGACGTGTCCGATGATGATGGAGAGGAGTTTGAGGAAGACCAACGCCAATACCCCTACGCCACTATAGCAAGGATTGGGGTGATGAAGAATCCTTCTGTCTTTGAGAAAAGGGAGTGGCTACAAAAGGTGAACAAGGGCCCTCGTAGGAACTCGGCTGGGAGGTCCCCCTTTTCTCGAACCAGAAACCCTTTTTATACTTTGATCCATAACCACCAGCTTGAAACTATTCTGTTTGGAGAGTTACCTTCTGCTTGGGATATAGATCATACTCATGCAGGGAGTGGAAGCTTCGGCGCAGATAATAAGGACAGCTGGGGAAGAGCACAAGACGATTGGGACTCGCCTATTGGGTTGCTGAGGAGTCGAATTGAGAGCAATACGGAGATGATCTGCAACCTTGGCCATCAGCTCGAGGAGTTAAAAGAAACCATTGAGAGGCTCATAAGGATCATCGACCCATCGCTACCGTGGGATTAAAACTCGAGCATCATGGGTAACGGCACTCCCTTGGCTTGTTCCAAGCTTGGGGGAGTGCCCCGGTATCTTTATCTTTTATCTTTTATTTTCTTAGTCATGTGAGTCGTATCATGAGTTGAGAAGTTATCGTGTAGTATGGTTTTGCAGTATGTCATGTCGCTCCTTGTGAGTTCTTTATATCTGTTGGTGTGTGGTTTTCTATAATGGAATATAAATGAGAAGTATCTTTTATTCTTCTGCACTTTATATTTTATTATGGCAATCTCTCTCATCTGCTGGTCTTTTGGTAAGTGATGATTTGACATTGGGTGTATGAGTAGAAGTTTATTTAGTATTGGCAAGCATGACTTTGTTTAACTCGCAATAATTACCTTGATGCTTGAGTAGAGAAGAGGAATTTAATTGCAAATATACTATCCTTTATATCTTACATGCTTGTGAACCCTCTAGCTTGCACACTTTTGTATTAGATTTATTTCTGACAGTGATGATAAGCTTTATGTTGCATGTTTGGCATATTGTTCTAGATAACATATTTGGTTTACATCTCTCAACACTGTATGTTTGATTCAAATACCTTCTTTGATAAGCCCAAAAATTCTTACTGAGTGTAGAGTTCACTCGTGCATCCGAATCCCAAAGCCAAACTATCTTGCTAGCTAAGTCCACCATATCTACCTATGCATGGTATTTCCTGCCATTCCAAGTAAATTTGTCATGTGCTATCTTTAAAATGTTCAAAATTCTCCTTTTTGTGCCTCTGTTTTTAAGCTCGTGAGGGAGCAGTAGAGAGCTAGATATAACTTGTGACAAGCAAGGTCATCTCCCCCCTTTCACCCGGTGTCGATGGTTTATGTCTTCACTTGAATCAACCCGAGAGCAGGTTAAACAAAATATAAATATAACTCACCATTCTCCTCCGCGCAATGAAAATCTGAGAAATCGGCTCTAAACATTGGACAGTGGTGAAACCAAGGAGAAAGAGGAGCGTACTCACTTCTCTAAAACCAGCTGCTCTCACAAGTCTAAAAGCCTTGCATGTTATTGGGGACTAGATAGCTTCTCTGTTGTGAAGTCGTTGACGAAAGCATGCATCTCTCAAAATTATTTTACTTGTGTTTTATAAAAAAAATAAAAAGCACTAGCACATGATTAATCTCTGCTTCCCTCTGCGAAGGGCATTTCTTTTACTTTTAATGTTGAGTCAATTTTCCTTTTTCCTCTATCTTCCAAAAGCAAACTTACAGTATTGACCTATGATGTTAGCAAGTATGATATATACATTGTGTCTTTTATGTCTCATGATAGTTGTTCATCTTTCTTATGTCAGTTCTAACTCTTCTATCATAAGAATACAGCCTCGATGATTTGCAGTTCGTGGAAAGATGATTTGATGGTTGAAGCATTTAAATGGATCTTTCTTGAAATATGAGCTGACAAGTACAATTGCCTTTTAAGCGAAGTCTCAGCTCGCGATTGCTTAATAAGTTTTTGTTTCACTTCACCTTAACATGTTATAGTTACATTACTTGTCTTCGAGAAGCTTTATGAGAGAAAGGTTGTTGTTTTAAATGTATTTGTGTTTGATGAGTAAATACCGATGCTTCATGTTCGTATTCTTTATTTATCGACACTTCACTCCATAAACCTGTGGTCATGTTTACCGAGCTCGGTTTTCGCTTGGGGACAAGCGGAGTCTAAGCTTGGGATAGTTGATACGTCCATTTTGCATCACTATTTTACATCATAATTTATCTTTATTCATCGATATATTTCATATTATGATGCAATACTCATGTTATTTTACCTTATTTTGCATGTTTTGCAATTATTGGGGATTCATCTGCCGGAGCCCGGAATCTGCTGGAAAAGTACCTGTCAAGATACCTACGTCGGAAGCTCCAAAAATTCCAGAAAAATTTGGAGGATAATATTTTGGGAAATAAGTCATGGAGCCAAAAGGGCGCACGGAGGCGAGCTCCAGGGAGCAGGGGCGGCCCCCTGCCGCGGGTCCACCCTAGGCCGCGGGTGGGACCCGCCCTTGGCCCCTGTGGCCCCCCTCCGGCTCCCCTTCGGCGTACTATTACCCTTTGACCTAAAACCATCGGGGGGTATCGACGAATAATTCTTCTGCCGCCTCCACGAGGCGGAAACCAGACAGAGAGAAGAGGAGCTCCGGCAGGGAGAAAACAGCTGGGGAATTTCCCTCCCGGAGGGGGGAATCGCCGCCATCGTCATCACCATCACGCCGGGCATCATCGGGATCATCATCAACATCATATCCACCATCAGCACCATCATCACCGCCGCCATCTCATCTTGATGTAAGAATTATCATTGTGTTGTTATTAGTTCATCAGAATCGTATCCCGGGCGTTGATTACCACTTGTAGTTGATGTTTGAGAGTTTTATCGGTGAATTATCATTACAATCAGATTGTTACCCATATTCATATCACCTCTGATCATGATGTATATGATGTCTTGTGAGTAGTTCGTTTGGTTCTTGAGGACATGGGGAAAGCCTAGTTGCTAGTAATTGCATAATGTTGAGTAATATTTAATGGTTTGATTTATGTTGTGGTGTTATTCCTCTAGTGGTATCGTGTGAACGTCGACTACATGATACTTCACCTTTCAAAGGGCCTAGGGGAATGCATGGTGTATTTAGTTTGCCTATGGTAGGGTTGCAGGAGTGACAGAAACCTAAACCCCAATTCGCAAACTAGTGCACTAGGGAGTGTAGGATCTCGGAGTTTAAGGTTGTGGTTAGGTTTTTATCTTAATTACTTTCTTGTAGTTGCGGATGCTTGCAAGGGGTTTAATCACAAGTATGTATTTGTCCAAGTAAGGGCGGTTGATGTCTACACACGCTTCTATTCTTGTAGACAGTGTTGGGCCTCCAAGAGCAGAGGTTTGTAGAACAGCAGCAAGTTTCCCTTAAGTGAATCACCCAAGGTTTATCGAACTCAGGGAGGTAGAGGTCAAAGGTATCCCTCTCAAGCAACCCTGCAATCACAATACAAAAAGTCTCTTGTGTCCCCAACACACCCAATACACTTGTCAGATGTATAGGTGCACTAGTTCGGCGAAGAGATAGTGAAATACAAGTAATATGGATGATTATAAGTAGTAATTGCAATCTGAAATAAAAATGGCAGCAAGCAAACATGTAGCAGAACTTGTTGTAAACGGTGTTTCAATGCTTAGAAACAAGGCCTAGGGATCATACTTTCACCAGTGGTCACGCTCAACAATGCAATCATAATTGAATATAAATATAAGCACTTGAATATACTACTCCGAAGTATTCTCTGGCTGGATAACGAACACTAATTCATTCTGTAGGAATGCAAAAGCACGCCTCAAACATATATTCCCAAGTACTAATGAATACCCCACACTGGACCATGAGCATTCATAGGAGGTACTAACACACCACAATTTCATAGAGACATCCAACTCAAATAATAAATCAGTGAACAAGTATCTTGTGAAATATAGCCTAAAGACCCACACGGTGCACACACTGTCACCTTTACACACGTGGGACAAGGAGTCTCCGGAGATCACATAAATAAAGCCCACTTGAGTAACATAACAACATCTAGATTGCAAAGCTCATGATCACATATAGATCACATCATGGGAGAGAGAGATATAGACCACATGGCTACCGGTACGGCCCTCAGCCTCGAGGGAGAACTACTCCCTCCTCATCATGGGAGTCAGCAACGGCGATGAAGATGGTGGTTGAGTCAATGGAGATGGCTCCGGGGGCACTTCCCCGTCCCGGCAGGGTGCCGGAACAGAGACTTCTGTCCCCCAAAACTTGTCGGCGATGGCGGCGGCGCTGCAGATGTTTCTTTGGAATATGACAGGTCCATCTAGGTTTTATGCGTCGGGGGCAATATATAGGCGAAAGGGCGGTGTCGGAGGCTCCCGTGGGCCCCACACCACCTGGTGGCGCGGCAGGCATGGGTCCCGCGCCACTCTATGGTGTGGCCGGCCCACGGCCCTCCAGGTCCTCTCCTTCGGGCTCCGTGTAGTCCATTGAATTATAAGACTGCTGCTTTTTGTCCCGTCCAATTCCGAGAATATTTCCTTAAGTACTTTTCTGAAACGGGAAAATAGCAGAAAACAGGAGCTGGCACTGTGGCATCTTGTTAATAGGTTAGTTCCAGAAAATGCATAAAAATGCTATAAGATGTAAACAAAACATGTAGCAAATGGTATGAAAACAAGCATGGATCATAAGAAATTATAGATACGTTGGAAACGTATCAGCATCCCCAAGCTTAGTTCTACTCGTCCTTGAGTAGGTAAAACGATAACAAATAATTTCTTAGGAGACATGCTAACTCACAATCTAGATCAACATAGCAATGCAAAGCACATGATGTGAATAAGGTGATCCAAAACAATTGTCTATAGTTGACATTAAGCAAACAATGATTAACAAATGCTAGCTAAAAGAAGCTAGAACTTTTCATGAATCAGCGTGTTGGAGACAAGGAACCATACATAAGGTTTAGAAAGAAGGATAGTAAGTTGTGTCTCCAATGTAAAATGTCAATCAATCTTCAAAGCCTCATATTCAGTCAATAATAGAAATAGCCAAGATCAAGTCAAGTGTCCTTTATCCATCCACTTAACTTATCAACTGTTATGTAGTCCACTCAACTAATACAAGCAAGAAGAAGGCTTGGCACCATGAGGTTATGGCAAAGAGAATAATAATGGGGGTTTGGAAGGCCAAAAAGAAAGGCTCAAACAGTGGAAGAGGTAACCACAAGACAAGAGGAAGTCCCGTAGTAGACACTGAATGAGGAGTAGTGATTGCCATGCAACGGATGCACATAGAGCTATATGAATGGAAGCTCTTCAATGGAACTAGTGGGGGTGCATCCAACTTGCTTGCTCATGAAGACCTAGAGCTCACTTGAGGAGGCTCATCGTTGGAATATACAAGCCAAGTTCTATAACGTTTGGTCCCCACATAGTTATACTAATGAAGCATGAAAACTCACTACAATGATGTAGGTGCTACTAGCACAAGTGTGGAATAAAAGGATAGTAGTGTTGCCCCCTCTCTCATTTTATATTCTTTTTTTTCTTTTTCTCTTTTTTACTTTTTGCTTTTTGAGGCCTTTGTGGCTCTTTTATATTTTCTCTCATTGGTCTCTTTTGGACTCTTTTGATTGGTCACTTTGGACTCTTTTCAATATGCTCACAGGTAGAGGCAACACTCTATTTTACAAGATGATCATCACACTTTTTGGTGTACTCAAAACTCAAAGACTAATACATGGTGTATGGTGGATATGCAAGACCGAGCGTAGTGTGGAAAAGATGTAACACATGTGGAAAACCACGCATCACACTAACTCAAATGGTCAAGCAATACTATATGGTAATGAAGTAAAAATGACATAAAGTCATGTAATGTAAATGATGGATGTTGCATGGCAATGTATCTCGGAACAGCTATGGAAATGCTGTGATAGGTAGATATGGTGGCTGTTTTGAGGAAGATAGTTGGCTTATGTGTAGGAGAACAAGATGAAGATCTCCCACGGGGTTGGATGTACTTGCGAAGTATGCATCAATCTCAATGTGAAAAAGGGCAATGCAAAGTACCGAAGAGGCTAGCAAAATATGGAGGTGGAAGTGCCAAAAACCAAAAACTCACATAGCATGTCGTATATTGCAAACAACTAACAGTATCAAAGTTTTACAAATGGTTAGAGACACCCCGAGAGGGATCGTGGCGGCGACACAAGTGCCCCGTTGGCTTCCCCGACCGTTGCAGTAACTATACCATTAGAAACTTCTTTTCAACTAAGAGGAAATCACGACACTAAAGCACTATTGACTTAAGTTGTTTTTAGTTCAGAAAAGTACGGCTCCACGCTCTACTAACGCATCTTCACTAATCAGCTCTTAACAATATTAACCAACATATTTTAACCATTAGTTATTTTAATACCTCAAAATAATTGAAGAGGAGCAAGTTATCTACACAAAGGTCTACAAGACTATAGAGCTTTTCTCTATTTCATACCACTATCACAAGCATAGCATTTTCCAATCTAACACATCAACCAAGCAACTAAAACAACTCTCTAACAAATAAGAGTGAAATACAAGAGAGCTTAACACAAAGAACTAGCAGCTCTAAACAAGATAACATGCTAAAAGCGAGAGCTTACTAGAAAACAAACAGTAGCTAAGAATACTCAACAAATATAAGCGAAGCACAAGAGTATTCATATGAAAAAGCGGAGCGTGTCTCTCTCCCACACAAGAATGCTAGGATCCAACTTATTAAGCAAACTAAAACACACACTCAAAATAAAAACAGACGCTCCAAGCAAAATGCATAAGATGTAGTGGAATAAAAATATAGTATCACTAGAGATGACCTGATAGTTTTGTCGATGAAGAAGGGGATGCCTTGGGCATCCCCAAGCTTAGATGCTTGAGTCTTCTTGAATTTGCTGGGGATGAACCACCGGGGCATCCCCAAGCTTAGGCTTTTCACTCTTCTTGATCTCATCATATCGTCCCTTTTGCTTACTTGAAAACTTCCACCACATCAAACTCAAAGTAATTCTCATTAGAGGGTTAGTGCATAAACCAAAAATTCACAAGTTCTACTGTGACACAAGCACACCTTAATGCATTATAACATTAGCTACAGCCACTGATGCTCAAAGAATCAAAAAAATCCAAGTAAACATCGCAAAAGAAGCAATGCACAATAAAAGGCAGAATCTGTCAAAATCTGAACAGTCTGTAAAGACGAATTTTTTCGAGGCACTAGAGTTGCTTAAATGGAAAATCACTGAACTAGAAAAGGTTTCATACATATATGAAGATTCAGCACACAAAATATCAAAGCATTTCGTCGCTTATGGAATAAATGACGAATTTAATGGTGACAGACAGAAATCTGTTTCCTGTGCAGAAATCCAAATATAGCAAAAACTTTCTACTAGAGACCTTACTTGGCACAACATTGCAAGAAAATAAAGATACAAAGAAGTTGCTACAGAAGTAAACAAACTTCTTGACTCAAATAAAAGAAAAGATACTGAAAATAAAATGATGGGTTGTCTCCCATAAGCACTTTTCTTTAAAACCTTTTAGCTAGGCATGGTAATTTTGATGATGCTCACATAAAAATGAGAGTTGGAGCACAATAAGGGAGCATCAAGAAGCAACTATAAAACTCATTTAAGTCTAACCCACTTCCTATGCATTGGAATCTTGTAAGTAAATAAATCCATGAAGCATAAATTGACTAGCATAGGAAGACAAAATAGGTGCAACTTCAAAAATTTCAACAAAAGGAGAGGAGATTCAATGTTATTGTGATATATGAAGCCATGTCTCCCTTTTTCATAAAAACTTTCAGTAGCATCATTGATAAAATCCACAATATAACCATCACATGTAAAATTCTTATCATGATCCATATGCATAAAAGTGTCATCATTTTCCACATAAACAAAGTTCTTCTCATGAATAACAACTGGAGCAGGATCATCATAAAGAACTTGAACATGATAAACAGGTTGTATATTAAAGGGATGGTTTTGGGTGATCCCTCCATAATTATGACAAGTTTCATGAGGATGATTGTAATTATAACCCATGTCATAATATTCTTTATAATAATTATCAAAAACTGGGGGCATAGTATCATCATAAGGAATAGCATATTTCTCTTCCAAAGTGTGTTAATCTGTAAACATATCATCATTTTTACTAGAAGGAGATGTATCAAACATGTAATCATTAGTAGCAAAAGGATTTTCAAACACCTCATCCCCAAGCTTAGAGCTTATCATATCATCAGCAAAAATGATTTCCAAAGAACTAATACTAATTTTTTTGTTGTTTTCCATTAAGCCTAACTAGTGAAATTAAAAACAAGAAACAAAAAGATATAATTGCAGAATCTAAAGGAAATAACTTCGAGCACTCACACAACAGCAACAGTACTAGAAAATAGCTTAGTAGCCAGATGATGTGAGTACCTTTTACCTTACCTCCCCGGCAACGGCGCCAAAAAATAGCTTGATGTCTACACACGCTTCTATTCTTCTAGACAGTGTTGGGCCTCCAGGAGCAGAGGTTTGTAGAACAGCAGCAAGTTTCCCTTAAGTGAATCACCCAAGGTTTATCGAACTCAGGGAGGTAGAGGTCAAAGGTATCCCTCTCAAGCAACCCTGCAATCACAATACAAAAAGTCTCTTGTGTCCCCAACACACCCAATACACTTGTCAGATGTATAGGTGCACTAGTTCGGCGAAGAGATAGTGAAATACAAGTAATATGGATGATTATAAGTAGTAATTGCAATCTGAAATAAAAATGGCAGCAAGCAAACATGTAGCAGAACTTGTTGTAAACGGTGTTTCAATGCTTAGAAACAAGGCCTAGGGATCATACTTTCACCAGTGGTCACTCTCAACAATGCAATCATAATTGAATATAAATATAAGCACTTCAATATACTACTCCGAAGTATTCTCCGGCTGGATAACGAACACTAATTCATTGTGTAGGAATGCAAAAGCACGCCTCAAACATATATTCCCAAGTACTAATGAATACCCTACACTGGACCATGAGCATTCATAGGAGGTACTAACACACCACAATTTCATAGAGACATCCAACTCAAATAATAAACCAGTGAACAAGTATCTTGTCAAATATAGCCTAAAGACCCACACGGTGCACACCCTGTCACCTTTACACACGTGGGACAAGGAGTCTCCGGAGATCACATAAATAAAGCCCACTTGAGTAACATAACAACATCTAGATTGCAAAGCTCATGATCACATATAGATCACATCATGGGAGAGAGAGATATAGACCACATGGCTACCGGTACGGCCCTCAGCCCCGAGGGAGAACTACTCCCTCCTCATCATGGGAGTCAACAACGGCGATGAAGATGGTGGTTGAGTAGATGGAGATGGCTCCGGGGGCACTTCCCCGTCCCGGCAGGGTGTCGGAACAGAGACTTCTGTCCCCCGAAACTTGTCGGCGATGGCGGCGGCGCTGCAGATGTTTCTTTGGAATATGACGGGTCCGTCTAGGTTTTATGCGTCGGGGGAAATATATAGGCGAAAGGGCGGCGTCGGAGGGCTCCCGTGAGCCCCACACCACCTGGTGGCGCGGCAGGCATGGGTCCCGCGCCACTCTATGGTGTGGCCGGCCCACGGCCCTCCAGGTCCTCTCCTTCGGGCTCCGTGTAGTCCATTGAATTATAAGACTGCTGCTTTTTGTCCCGTCCAATTCCGAGAATATTTCCTTAAGTACTTTTCTGAAACGAGGAAAACAGCAGAAAACAGGAACTGGCACTGTGGCATCTTGTTAATAGGTTAGTTCCAGAAAATGCATAAAAATGCTATAAGATGTAAACAAAACATGTAGCAATGGTATGAAAACAAGCATGGATCATAAGAAATTATAGATACGTTGGAGACGTATCAGCGGTGCATTAGCATAGGTCCACCCACACAACACTTTATCAAAACATTGAAGATTAATCACCGGCGTGCAATGAAAATGGCTAGGCAGAAATTCCCATGTGTCCTCGAGAACGTTTTAATCATTATAAGTAACACAACCGGCCTGTCCTTTGAGCTGAAAAGGATTGGGCTATTGGCTGCAACTATTGTAGTGCTCTTTTATTTACTTGTTCTTTATTTGTTATTTATATCAAAACTCCAAAAATATTTCTCTTTTAGTGCTTGCAGTAAAACCTTGCTGAGATCTACTTGTCAACACCTTCTGCTCCTCATTGGGTTCGACACTCTTACTTATCGAAAGGACTACGATAGATCCCCTACACTTGTGGGTCATCAGTGCCCCAACCAGGACCTAGATCAGCAGGAGCGACACATTTAGGCCTCGAGTAAGTCTTTTACTTGCTAGGGTAAGGCACTTACCGGAGGTCTTTCAATACATAGCAATTGTGGTAGATGACAAAAATATGTATCATACGGATCTACGTAAGCAACCAACTTCACCGCACGTTTCCAACGGATAATTCAGAGACAGTGGACACTAGACAGGGGGCCCACTGCCTCCCCCCCCCCCCCCCCACACACACAAACAAACAACACCCGCCCACCCCCAATTTGTGCCTTGTATATTGGGCGCTTAGAGGTGGATCAAAAAATTGGGCCCACTCTTGCAGTACTAGGGACGATCTTCCTTGAACTTTGTGAACTCTTCATGTTCGATGGCCAGTGCCCATATCATATCCAATGTGACCTCCTTGTCTGCCCACGGTCGTCCAACTACCACCCATGTATGAATTGTTTATAGTTCAACATTATGACATATGTCAGCATAGAACACGTAAGAAAACAATTTGGATACAATCATACGAACGAAGAAACAACACCTCGAGTCGTCGACCATGTTGGATAAATTACATATATCTTTCAACTCTGTCATTTGACTTTGCCAGTCTTTGTTGGATGATTTTGTCGCACTTGATGGGTGACGTTGCTATTCCTCGTACTAATGCATTACTCTCGACGGACTATCATCAAGACATAACACCATTTGTTGACGTCAGGATGACAACTGTGAAAAAAGACCTATACAAAATTTGACGGTAGCACGACTCAACGGTCCTATCCATAATCATTCACCCGCCAAGAAAAACTAAATTCCGATAGTGAAATTCTATATGATCTAAAATTATTAAACCCATAGCCATGCATGGCCATATTTACTCCTCTGATCCGATTTAAATGTACGTTGTGGAAGAAAACTGATTACTTAAGACACTCTTTTGTGATCAGAGGGGTAGTTACTACTACCTCCGTTTTTTTTTTTTTGCGATATAAGTAGTTTTCTCATTCCATAGCAGCAGGGTTACAATCCGAGTTTAGGCAATTACATAGGAAATCCGGTGCACTGACATGCCAGATGCACCGTTGCCTAAACTCCATACAGTTTTGAGCACATAAAATGGGCAGCAAATATTGCCAGACCGGCGAATGAAGCAAAGCGAAAAGCTAGTAAAACCTCTGCTAATTTCCTTGATGTCAGCAAGAATTGGTCCGACCTCCGATCTTTCAAATTGGGCATCATTCCAGAGCTTAGTAATAACATGGGAATCACTTTCAACAATAATATTCTGAAAACCTTTATCCCTGGCAAGCAACAGGCCACTGCGCACATCGCAAGCCTCCATCGCGAGTGACGAAGCGGCAAAGGGATGCCAGGCAGCCTCCGCCACCAAGAAGTTGCCAAGATGATCACGCGCAATGGCGCCTAATGCACCCTCAGAAGCCGAGGATTGGAAGGCTCCGTCGACATTGATCTTGATCGTTCTAGCATCAGGAGGTCTCCATTGAACTTTGATTTTTGGTTTATTCCTCTTGTGGCTAGAGATGCTAGCATTCCAAAGATCAAAAGCGGTGTCAAGAGCCCAAAGAACAACCTTAGGAATAGGCATAGAGTTGTTTTCATGTCGCCGATCGTTCCTTGCCTTCCAAATTGCCCACATGCCACATAAGATCATGCAAGAGTCCTTCTCGGATAGGAAGGAGCCATCAATGAGGTCCGAAGCCCAGGACTGGGGGTGCAAATTTGGAATTTTAATGCCGGTGAGAGACCTCACCTCATTCCAAAACAGCAGGGCCCATTCACACTCGAGGAGGGCATGTTTAGCAGATTCAGCATCAGCTCCACAGTCCATGCAGAAGGGGATTTTTTTCAATGTGTTTCTTGTGAAGGACATCGCGGCAGGCCACAAAGTTATGCAGCACACGCCACCAGAAGGTCTTAACTTTGGGAGGGGCAGGCAGTCTCCAGAGAAATTTCCAGATTGGATTAGCAGCTCCAAGCGAAGAAGACAGAGAGTTAGCCAATTGATTCGAGCAGAGCAGGTGATAAGCAGATCGGACAGTGAAATTCCCATGCTTCTCAGCACCCCAAGCCCAGACATCATCCAGAGATTTACCACAAGGGATAGAGCAAATAGCCTGAACATCGGCTTCACTGAAGTTGGCTTTGACAGCAGCAACATTCCAGGAGGTGGCATCCTCAGCAAGAAGCTCACTAGCAACTGTCACAGTGGCATTAGTAGGCTTGAAAATAGGTTTAAACCCAGAATTAGAGGGGATCCAGGGGTCATCCCACACCCTGATGTTGGCACCATTGCCAACCCTTTTGATGAGGCCTTTCCGAAGACCTTCCCTGCCATGGAGGATAGCTCTCCAAGTGTGAGAGGAATTCCTTTTCCTAGTTGCCTCCAAAAAGTCACAATTGGGGAAGTATTTTCCTTTTAGGACTCTAGCACAAAGAGAGTCGGGTTTAGTCAGAAGTCTCCAGCCTTGCTTGGCAAGCATGGCCTGATTAAACTTTTGGAGGTCGCGGA
The DNA here is from genome assembly GCA_012064385.1 of Puccinellia tenuiflora. Classification (NCBI taxonomy): domain Eukaryota; kingdom Viridiplantae; phylum Streptophyta; class Magnoliopsida; order Poales; family Poaceae; genus Puccinellia; species Puccinellia tenuiflora. The sequence continues at coordinate 870,972 of QRDG01000534.1, read as the reverse complement.
AACCCATTCCACCAGCAGATTTAGGAACTGCTATATCAATCCACTTCTTCCAATGCATTTTCCTTTTGATTCCATCACCACCCCACCAGAAATTGGCCAAACTCCCAGTGATCTTCTTGCAAGTTTTAGCAGATAACTGGAAGCAGCTCATGGGGAAGGTAGGGATCGCTTGCGCAACGGCCTGAATTAGAACACCCCTAGCAGCACCACTCATGTTCTTAGGGCTCCACCTAAACACCAATTTCTTCACCGTAGAAGGTAAATGTTCAAAAGCTTCCGAGGTGGATCGACCCAAGGCAGTTGGAAGACCCAGATATTTTTCCACAAGAGCTTCAGATTCAATGTCCAGCCCACTATGCATAGCATATTTCATCTCCTCCGAGCAATTCTTGCTAAAGAATATGGTAGATTTGGCTTTATTCACAAGCTGGCCCGAGCCCTTTCTGTAGGTTTCCAACAGATTGAGTAACCTGGAGGCACTAGCAGCTGAGGCTTCCGAGAAGATCATGTTGTCATCAGCAAACAGGAGGTGAGAGACCCAAGGCGCATGAATCCCCACTCTAACACCTCTGGATAGGTACGCCGGTCCACTAAATTTGAGTAGACTGCTCATGCCTTCACCACATAGCAGGAACAAATAGGGAGAAATGGGATCACCCTGCCGAATACCACTAGACGGTTTGAAGAATTCAGAGTATTGGCCATTCACTCTGACCAAAAAGGAGACAGATTCAACACATGCCATGATACGGTCCCCCAAATTGTCATCTAGGCCAAGTTTGAGTATAATAGCTCTCAGGTACACCCATTCAACATAGTCATAGGCTTTGGCCATGTCCAGCTTGATAGCACAAGCACTAGTCTTGCCTTTCTTTCTTTTTAGATAATGGACACTTTCATAAGCGGTGAGTACATTGTCAGTAATTAAGCGCCCAGGAACGAAGGCACTCTGTTCTTCAGATATAATTTCATCAAGAATCAGGCGGAGTCAATTAGCCAAGACTTTAGAAGCAATCTTATATAAAACATTACAGAGAGCAATGGGCCGAAATTGAGAGAGAGCTTGAGGTTGTTTGATCTTGGGAATAAGAACCATAACAGTTTGATTCACTTCCTCAGGCATCGGACCACCTTCCAAGAATTTCCTTATAGCTTCACAAACCGCCTCCTTCAAGAGATCCCAGTGTTTGATATAGAACCCCACCGTAAAACCATCAGGGCCAGGCGAAGAGTTCGGTTGCATCATAAACAGGGCATCCTCAATTTCAGAGTAAGTATAAGGTTTGCGGAGATGCTCATTCATTTGACTAGTGACCTTAGGAGGGACAAAAGCAATGATGTCCGCAGGGTCAGTACCTTCTTGAGCACAAAAGAGTTCCTTGTAAAACTTAACTGCCTCAAGTTCAAGATCTTTTTGCTCAACACACATTGAACCATCATCTTTCCTCAGACCAGAGATGCGGTTTGACCGAAATCTCTCCTTGGCCTTGGCGTGGAAGTAGGAGGTGTTTTGGTCCCCTTCCTTCAGCCATCTTACTCTGGAACGCTGCTTGGTCATAGTCTCTTCCCTAGCCAGCAAGTCCGAGATTTTTTTCATAACATTGCATTCTTCCCTCGTTGGGCCAGTACGGATGGAGTTGGAGCGCAAGAACTCCAATCTTCTTCTCATTTCTTTCAGCTGTTTCTTTACCGAGCCAAATTCATTGATGCTCCAAGAACAGAGAGTAGACCTGAGGGAGCCAAGAGAGTTCTGGATCCCAGCAAGATCCTGGTTTTCACTTTTCCAACCATCCCTCACCACTCTTTCATAGTTTTCATGCTGTCTCCACATGTTCTCATATTTGAAAGGCTTCACAAAACCCCTAGCCTGTCCAATTTCTGAGCAGGCCACCGAAATAAGGAGGGCACAATGATCAGTTTCAGTGGTTTGAATGTGCCTAACCGAAATTGCATAATTTTTTTTCCAGAAATTCACCATCTCCCAAAGCGCGGTCAAGCCATACCTTTACATTATTTGCCCCACTCTGACGATTATCCCATGTAAAAGGGAGGCCAGAGTAACCCAGATCAGTAAAGTGGTAGTCATCAACCACATTCCTGAATCCTTCCATTGTCCATTCCTCCCTATCGTTGCCACCAAAATGTTCACCAGCACAAAGAATCTCATTGAAATCCCCTGCACAGAACCAAGGAGTGTCATACTGGCATCTCAAGAATCTCAACCTTTTCCAGGTTTCCTTCCTCTGATCTCTTTTGGGATCCCCATAGAAACCAGTCAATCTCCAAGCTTTACCACTGGTTGCTTCACAAGTTACCATGACATCAATGTGCGATTTGTAGAAGGATTTCAAAACCACATTGACATCGTTGTTCCAGAAGAGCACAAGACCGCCACTAAGGCCATCGCTGCTCACACCAAAACTGTTGTCAAAACCAAGTCGCCATTTCAAATTTTGAGCTCTCGTAGCATGCATCTTGGTCTCCGAGAGAAAAACCAAGATCTGACGATGGGTTTCCGCCAGGTGGCGGATTTCTTGAACTGTCTCGGACCGCCCGCAGCCCCGACAGTTCAGACTCAGGACACTCATTGGTTGCGGTGGGGCTGCTTGACATTGGCAGCCTCCACCTCCAAAGATGTTGTCAGCACACACTCTGACTTGTGTTTCTTTGCAGCCTCCGAATCTTCAAAACCCCTCAGAAATGCTCTCGGAGGAACTGAAGGAATTTTTTCATGGATAACTAGGGAAAGAGAAGTAATATCTTCGCCCATCGGCTGGAGGGCAGCTTGATCACCAATTCTCCCCAAAGCGCCACTGCCTGAGATAGGTTTCCTTTTCTTCAGGTGATTTGCATTGTTGCTGTCAGCAGCAGAGTCAGGGAACAATTTCTTGGCAATTTCCGATACCTTTGATCCCGGAAGGGTTTTGATACCCTTGGGCTTAGTTACAGGGGAGGATACCTCCTCTTCACCCGTTTTTTCATTGACACCATCCCCTGAATCACGGGAGGTCCTGCTTGCGGCTGATCCCGGAAAGGAGTTCTTGCTTGTCCCTCCACGGTCCTTGGTGTCACTGTTCCAAGAAGCAGAGGCAGCAGCCTGACTGAAGGATTGGGGCTTCCTCCGTCGATCCTCAGGAGCACGCAGTTTGCGGTCAAAGGAGCACTACTACCTCGGTTCAGACATAGCTGTCGTGAAAATACTAATAGGATAGCAGAAATGGCAACACAGCACGACAATCAATATCGATCGGAGGGAGTAACAAAGATATGGATCAGAGCAATGGTGTCGAGGACAAACTGGTGAGATACCCGACTCAACAACTGTGACAGAGACGGCGGAGGTAGTGGACAGCCGGAGATAGGCGGCGCGGACAAGTTACCGACCAGGCGACCCCAAGAGAGCTGTGAAAGTTCTATCGAACGGTTGACACTTTCGCTGTCTAGACCTGGAGATTTGATCGGACGGCACCAACAGAGCCCACGAATTACGGAACTTACTGGCACCCTGCCTCTTTGGTCGCCGGTTGCCTTCACCGAATGACATTTCCTTTCCCCCTCGCTCCGCCGCCGCCGCCGCCGCCGCCGCAGCGCTCGCCGGATTCCGCCGCATTTTCCCCGCGCCACGAAGATCTGACTCTTTTAGTAGGGTGAGTGGCCCCACCCGTGGTCCATGGCGTCGCTGGCTTCTCTCTCCCTCTCAATCTCCACCGCGCCGGGGCGCGCACGCCGTGCAGCGTCCGTTCGGGCCCATCGCCGGCGGCGTATGGCGGTGGTGCGGGCGAAGGTGCGGGAGATCTTCATGCCGGCGCTGAGCTCGACGATGACGGAGGGTAGGATCGTCTCCTGGACCACCGCCGAGGGAGACCGCGTCTCCAAGGGCGACCCCGTGGTGGTCGTTGAATCCGACAAGGCCGACATGGATGTGGAGACCTTCCACGACGGCATCATCGCCGCCGTCCTCGTCCCAGCCGGTGGGACCGCCCCCGTCGGCGCCCCAATAGCCCTCCTCGCCGAGTCCGAGGAGGATGTCGCCCTCGCGCAGGCGCGTGCCCAGGCCCTATCCAAAGCCCAGGGCGAACAACCCCCTCCTCCCCAATCCGCCGCCGTGGCTCCACCTACCGTGTCTCCTGCGCCGGCGCCAGTGGCCGCGCCGACGAAAGGCATCGCCACGCCGCATGCCAAGAAGCTTGCGAAGCAGCACAGAGTGGACATCTCCAAGGTCGTCGGCACCGGGCTAAACGGCCGCATCACGGGGGCTGACGTTGAGGCAGCCGCTGGCATCCAGCCAAAGCCAAAGGCCGCTCTACCTCCACCCCCTGCTGCTCACGCTGCGCCTCCGGCGGGCACGCCAGCAGCTGCTGTCCGACAACCAGTAGTGCTGCCGCCGGTGCCAGGTGCGACAGTGGTGCCATTCACATCGATGCAATCGGCGGTTAGCAGGAACATGGTGGAGAGCTTGTCAGTGCCAACGTTCCGAGTTGGGTATGCCATCACGACTGATAAGCTCGACGCACTCTATGAAAAGGTATCATTGCTATGAAGCTTCAACAAAATTTTGAATGGCATAGCTGAATTCTCGTGATAATGCTCAGGTGTTCATGCGTGTGGTGACAGTTTGATTAAAATGGATTGGACAGGTTAAGTTGAAAGGGGTCACAAAGACATTGTTGCTAGCGAAAGCCGTAGCCATGGCACTCGCGCAACACCCAGTTGTGAATGCCAGCTGCAGGGATGGAAAGAGCTTCAGTTACAATAGTAGTATCAACATCGCAGTGGCGGTTGCCATCGAAGGTGGCCTTCTTACGCCAGTCTTGGAAGATGTTGATAAGGTACATGCTTATTTTAATAGCTGTCCCTTTTATGATGGAATGCAGCATTTTAGCATCTGAGTATGTGAGGTAAAAAACTAAAATTAAAATCGGCATGGCAGTTGGATATATATCTGCTTGCGCAAAGGTGGAGAGCCCTGCTCAAGAAGACGCGCTTGAAGCAGCTCCAACCAAATGAGTACAACTCAGGTAGGGAACATGTGTTGTCATGTTTTGACATTTGGTATTCATTGACACTGTGCTTACATGGTGATCTGCTAATGTGTAGGGACATTTTCGCTGTCCAATCTGGGTATGTTTGGGGTGGATAGATTTGATGCAATCCTTCCACCTGGTCAGGTTAGTTTTTTCCCAGTCTCTGCCCAGTGAGTACAAATGCAGATAGAATTGCCTTCTGTGCAACGTAAGACCTAAGAAGTACTGTATGTAAATTACTTGATGCAGGGGGCTATCATGGCTGTTGGAGCATCGAGACCTACGGTTAAAGCTGACAAGGATGGTTTCTTCAGTATCAAGAACGAAATGCTGGTTAGTCTGCTTTTCACATAGTATATAATTTGGATATATTGAAGCTCTGCCTGTTGTTTAGAGTTATGTCATAAGCACGTAACTGAAATTGATGTGTGCGAACCCCTAGCACATGTTGCTGAAGTATATTACCAATACGCAAGCACAATAAGTTAAACATGTTGAATGTATAAGAGTATGATGTGACCTAGAGAGATTTCAGATTCATGCTATTATGCTTGTATGGCTGCACCTGGGAGTGCTGACAGGATGTTCTGTTTGCCTGATCTGGCTTTTCTGACAATTTGGTCAATTGGTTTGGTTCTGTAGTTGCAAACGCATTTGAGTCTTTGGCATCATTAGTTTAACATGTATGATACTATCACCAAGTATGCTTTGTGGCAACTATCAAGGATACTGATTGTGTCCTGATTTCTTTCCAGACTGTACATTCTTAGTGAACCTACATATGACGTGTTTATTGTGGAATTTTCCCTGATCATACTTCACAGTACCATACCATGCCGCAGTTAGACCTTTAAACCTTCAGTTACAACAATATTGTTTTGTTTGGTGGTGGTAACAAAACTCCCTTCAAGTGCAGCGCCTAACTAAGTCGATCATAACCTTTTCAGGTCAATGTCACTGCTGATCACAGGATTATATATGGTTCTGATTTGGCAGCGTTTCTCCAAACGTTTGCAAAGATTGTGGAAGACCCTGAGAGCTTAACATTGTAAGGAAAAAGCTCCTCACAAGTGTTGCCTACACGTCCGTGATTTATCTGGTTCCAATTGGAACATGATACTAATAATGGTATGGAGAATCCACGAAGGCGTTCAAAATGTAGAATAGCCACAGATAACTCCGTATACTCTTCTTTCTTGGATGTAGATACCCGTGATTCAAGGAACCATGAATAATTCTACACTCCTTGTAGTGTTAATAATAATGCAAAAGATCTTTACATTCAGAATCGCTTGTTTGTGGCTTGGATGATGCTGGTGGTTAGCAAGAAATCAAGGTTAAACAGTGCGTCAGTACAAAAATTCATTCAAGAAAACCATAGAGGACTACAGATCAAAACCATGACTCTATAAGCTTGCACACAAAAAAGAGGGGTAAATCCTCTGAAAGGTTTCAGTTCCCAGTCCACGAGTTTCAGGTAGAGAAGCTAACGCAGCAGCTTCAGAGTGCTCGTACCAGCCATACAAGGTGCGTGGGGGTGGGATCTCAAGGCATATGCTGGCCGGCGTTCTGCTCGTCACCGGCCCCTGGCCCTGCGGCCTCCCTGAGCTCCAGTATCTCGACGCGTCGGTTCGTCCGCTTCCTGATCTTGATCGCCACGTCCTGCGGGCTGAAGGCGCCCCAGACGCTCACCCGGCCATGTTTCCGGTCGATCAGGTGGCTCTCAAGCTCTGCAAAGCAAAACAAAAATTCAGATACCACCGAGGCAAAACAGACATCAACCTGATGTCTGTGAAACGAGTAGGCCGCACCTTGCATCTGGAGCAGAGCCCTCCTGATCTTCTGGTAGCACCCGTTGCAGTCTATGCTCATCCTGAGGGTCATGCAGTAGAACTGCTGCAGAGCACAAGAGACAGAGAGAGATACACCACGTCAAAACGTTGCTGCCTTCCAGGCTGCGAAGCTTCTCATATGCACATAGGAGGTCGGGCCGGCCATTACCCTGTAGTCCATGAAGACGATGAGGCTGCTCTTCTCCGGCGAAGGCGCGGCGGTGTCGAATCGACTGGCCTGAGAAAGCTTCGGGGTCTGGGGAAAAAGTTGCAAGGAAAGCAAGAACCTTAGGTGCAGACAGTAGTAGGGAGTTAGCGTGGCTTAAGAAGAGCCTCTTTATGGCCATCCGATTCTCCACTCCACTGTGGGCTCGATGTGCGTTGTCGGAATCAGATTCTGCTTCCCAGATTTCCTTTGCCTTCTATTCTTCGACTTTTAAGTCCTACTAGGTAGGGCCTGCAAACATGCTCTCGGCATTGATTTATAATTTTGGAGCAGCAAAAAGATTTGCATAAGAGGAATCTTATGCTTTTCGATCTTCTTTCTGGCTCTAGCTTGTACTCGACAGTTTAGCTTTGTACACTTTCAGTACTTTCTGCATTCTTAATTAAAATTTATGTCTGAGACTTGACACACATGCAGAGAGAGGTAGCGGTACTAATTTTTCAGCGTTCAAAAAAGAGATGGAAAACTGGAGAACTCAGGAAAAAAACGAAGATAATCCATAGATTTGGCAGCGGAAGACCTGTAAAAAGGTACACCATGTACGTAAATCTATGTGAACATCTCCGAGCTTTTCTGTTATTCATGGCATCAATCTGGACTTTGCCAGTCTAGTGTGCACACCTACCATCCAGAGGCCATGTTTTGCAAGCAGAAATGAGAATCTAATGATGGAAAGTTGTGGGCCACCAGATTAACTAGCTGGCTATTTTGACCAGCCAGTTTTGACAGGAGATTATGCAAGAATAAAAGCAGCGATGCAATGAAGTGAAACAAGAGTTTGGCCTCTAGACAGTGAAACTGGTCAGAACCTGCAGCATCATTTGCCAGATCAGATTCCTGAATCTGTTGCTCAGTTTGTGCTGAACCAACAATACCTACACTGCATGCCTGGATTCCTTCATCACGACACCATCAACATAATTTAACATAGGTAACACCAAAGTTGATGAGCAAACGGATTATGAGTTTCTCAATTTATTCTACAGAGTACAAACACCACTCTGTCTGGAAGGAAACTAAAGAGCAAACATCAAGATGGAAATGCGCGAAATATTGAGAAATGCAATTCATGCATGAATCAGAAGTCCAACTCAGCCTTCATATCCTGCTACCGATTTCATTCAAACATCTGTCAGGCCGATCATCAGCGGCGTTGTGCTGACAGAAGCCTGTTCATTGACTTTGCATTCTTCTCTGACAGGCCCTGAATTCACCGGCGCAGAGTCGGCGACGCCTTCCTGGCTGCTGCCGTCTGAATACCCCATCAGGGGGACCAGATCCTCTAGCCTTACGCTCAGCCCACTTCAGCACTTTGTCAGACTTGAGAAAATCTGTAAGATCAACTCTGGGAAGCTTGCCATCAGGTGGCACACCGTCAGTAAAATCACCCTCCTCACAGTATTGCAGGATTAACTTCTGTGCAGCTGGTTCGTCAGGACCCTTCTTACTAGACTGCAGCCTTAGTCCCTCTGAGGAGCAATGAAGGATTGCCTTCTGAGGAGCTGGTTTTGCAGGAGGTTCATCTTCAACATTCTCCCTAGATTGCAGCCTTGGCCTAGGCGCCGCCAGTTCTGTGGATGCACCTTCAGCCTTCTGGCTAGATTCCAGGATTACTATTGGCGGCAATCGTTTTGCTGATTGCTCACCCTTGATTCGCTGAAGGATTATCTGCTGCCCAGCTGGTTTTGCATGTCTTGCACTACCCATGCAGGATACCAGGCTTGGCGCTTGTTTTGGCCCGACTTGATTTCGTAGTACATCAGGATGCTGCACTCGGTGCAGAATATCTGCTCTTGCCATCAGAGTCAGCCATTTATCACCGATCCACTCGAATGAGCGTCGCAGGTCTCCCTCGCTGAAGTTCCCAATTTTCTTTTCTCCTGCAAAATTTTAAAAACATGAGAAAGAACTACATTCCATTGTGCTAACAAACTGAATGCTACAAGAGAAGCACAGAGACAGTCGGAACACACAGAAGGTAGGAATCACCTGGGAAATATACTCTTACATGACCCGGAGTTGTCGGCTTCACCACTATCCCCTCCCACCACCCGTCATGGAACCATACGTCGACAATTGTCCCGGCTGTCACCGGAGATGGGATCTTGGCCGAATTGGAAGGCCATGGGCGAATCATCGGTCTTCCAGTAAGGCGTATGCCCAGCCGGTCAGGTTCAGCAGTTCGTCTCAGTCTAAGCCATTCCTGCAAAACAAGGTCAGGCCAGGTTAGTACTTCTAACTCATACTGCATCATCAACGCATTTGATTAATTACTGCAATTATGGAAATAATAAACCAACCTTGAGATGTCCTTTCCCTTTGATGTTACGTATATCGTGGTACTTCACCTTGATGATACCGAGCTTCCGCTTCCTCTTCACGATTACGCATCTGAACCAACAGCCCCTGATGCTGCTGTCCTGGGACAGGGCTTCAATACGGGAACCGACGTTGAACAGATCATCCGCATTGTACTTGATGACACCCCCACGCAAACCAGGACCAAAAGCGGACCCTCCTGATGGATGGAGCTTCACCAGGGCCTGAGTCTTGTTCTCCAAGGTCTCAGTCTTAGCAGCATTTTGTGGAGCCTGGTCTGTGGCGGTCTGGCCATCGGTTGCATTAAAGGGAGGGAGCTTCTGCAAGGTCTGATCATTGATAGCAACATTCTGTGGAGGATGGTCTGCGACGGTCTGATCATCAGTTGCATTACATGGAAGTGGATTATGCGCGGTGTCATCACCGATAACAATAAGGGCACTGTGGGTTTCGACGACCCGACCATTCGTGACATTACCCGGGGCAGCTGGGTTTTCGACGGTCTTGTCTTCACTGGTTTCATCGTGCTTCCTCTTCTGCCCCCTATCAGTTATATCTTTATTAGGTGCCTTGGCACTCGCTGCCATGGTAGAGGGTGCCTTAAAAAGTGCCCTAACTATATCCTGGTTTGCATACCCTTGCAGCTGTGCGATGTCAAAAGGCTCGAGAGTCTCGCCCACAATCTGCCGATGGCATAAATAGGGTTTCCATTGGCTGTGCTCTTCTTCCCTTCTCTGGAACCACTCGAAGTGCTGATAATTCAGGACTGGAGCCTGTCCCTCTACCCACTGAACTCCGATATCCTGCAGCCCATAGGAGAAGAAAACCTCCCTGTCATGAACATCTGGGGGCATCTCAACACCGTGGTCGTCGTCGGGTTTGTCGAGCCATCGTGCCAGCACCATGCTGTTTCCGTTGCCGTCCTCGTACATATCTTCCACATAAGCAACGTTACTCTCTGTCCTTTCTTCACTCTTGATGTAGATAAAATCATAAATCTGCAAAGATATATAGCAGCGTACGTGACAAATTAATATAAATCGACCTCCAACCCTTGAAACAAAAACAAGGCGTACGTGAGGATGGCTGATGAATGTACCGAAATTCTCATTCCGTCGCGGCAAAAGGACCTGTAATGCTTCCGCCGTCTATCCAAGTGTGGCAGAGGACCTAACCATGCAAAGCCTTCTGAATTGTTTCCAACAATAGGTGAAGCGGCATCCTGCAGGATGAACAACAGAAATCTCGTTATGACAACGCAATCATCGTGAACACGATAAACAAAGAAAATTCATCATGAAATCATACCTTAGTTGCGGTGCTACCACCATCATGGTCAATAAGAGAACATACATCAGATGCATCAGCCGACGTAGAGTTTTCATACGGAGGATCTGCATAAACGGTATTTAAGGAAAGAAAGTCAGACTCCACTCATCCTTCAAAAAAATATTTTGCCTATGTCTCAGTTGATTGAGAATTTCTTAAGTCTCAATCACCCAGAAAAGTGCAACTGCAGTTCAAAAAACAGTGCAACTCGAACGAGTTGCACTTTTCTGACAGAAAAGTGCAATTACACATTTCTTCCAGAAAAGTGCAACTCATGCACATTTTTGTGGGTGACTGAGACATAAGAAAAAATCAGGCGCCTGAGAATTTCTTAAGTCTAAATCAGCTCAGAAAAAGTGCAACTGCAGTTCAAAAAAAAGTGCAACTAGAACGAATTGCAGAAAAGTGCAATTGCACATTTCTTCCAGAAAAGTGCAACTCATGCACATTTTTGTGGTTGATTGAGACATAAGAAAAAATCAGGCGCCTGAGAATTAGCAAATCCGTTAATTCATTATCAAAAAGGAAATTAATTAGTTCTCCTTCAAATATGAAGCCGGGATCCATTATCAGAGGATAGCAGAACAAATGTCTTAGGTCCAAACATAGAAAGAAGAAGAAAAGGAAAGCTAGATTCCTGCACAGGAGCAACAGCGAACCGACATAGTTTTCTACAAGCAAACCACATACTGCTACGATACGAACTGGCAGGATATATACAGGACCGCGAGCAAAAGCAGTCAACAGGACTTGCAGCAACTAAACATAGTATCAGCAACAGATCTATTGTGTCATGCTAGTAATAACCAACATGAGAAGGAAAAGCAATAAAAGACCCATTGTATTCACTGAACATCTAACAAGGAAGGCATGATGTTTAATTAAGCCCCTGAACTTGACATGCATCTACCAACTTATTTATCGTCCTACAGAAGAAATTGAGGAGATAAAAACATAACCAAAAAGATAGATGCTGGCATGCTGCTAATAAGGGAACACAACACAAGTACAACATTGTCTCGCGTCCATGCATGGTATTCAGTTTCCACTCATCCTATGAAAAATTGTTCATTCTCGAAAAGGAAATTAATTCATTCTCAAACAAAAAAATTCAGATCTGCATCCCTGGACCAAACATCACAGCAGATCTATTATGTCATAGTAATAACCAACATATAAGAAGGAAAAAAGACATAAACCCGTTGTATTCACCCAAAATCTAACGAGGAATATATACATCAGATCTATTGTGTCATGGACCAAACATCAGAGTAGATCTATTATGCCATAGTAATAACCAAAATAAGAAAGAAAAAAACATAAATCGTTACCCAACATCTAACCAGGAATACATCAGATCTAGTGTGTCATAGTCTCATAGATCAAAACATCAGAGCAGATCTACTGTGTCATAGTAATAATAAGCAACATAACAAGGAAAAAATAAACCCAAAAATGTATTCACCGAACATCTGACGAAGAATACATGAACCCTAAGCCCCTGAACTTGGCAATGGATCTAACAACTTATTGTTGTCTTGACAGAAGATAGCCCAGAAAGGTAGATATACTGCTAATAAAAGGGACACAAGGAGAGCATGCATTGTCTGGCGTCCATGCAAGACGATGATGTCCATCCCTTGTCCTGAATCCTGACAACAAAAGGATGACAGAACAGAAGAAGAAACTGACCTGGATATGCTATGTAGTCGGACGCAGCACATTAAACACCAAAAAGTTGCCAAAAAGAACAAGTTGCTAACCAAACATGCATCAGAAACACGAGAACAAGATCGGATCTTGTGTTCAACACATAAACTCCTTAAGACGAACCATGTATCCATATAGATCTATCGCCGGAGACGGTGATGATCGATTCACTAACAACCATTAGCTCGCATGCACTAAAACCATGCACCCGAATATTCACCTCAACGCCTAGGAATTAATGGAATGGAACGGGAGAAGAAGGCTAGCAAGCTTACCTGCGACGAGCGATGTGAGCCAGTCCATGACCTCCCTCCTGGACTTCCACCTCAGCTGGGTGGCCTCCACGGCCACGGCCACCGCCCTGGACGGCGCCTGCGACCTGGCCGCCGCCGCCTCGATGGACCGCAGAAACTGCGGATGCGCCGAGTACACCATGTTCCCCACGCCCCAGAGCTTCCCGACCACCACTATATCCCTCTCGACCTCGCCGTCAGCGTCGCGGGGCGGTGCGCAGCGGAGGTAGTAGCACACCACGCGCCGCTCCTTGTCGTCCAGCACGACCTCCTCCTCCCACCCGACCCACTTCCTCGCCGCCATCTTACCACTACCCTCTCCCGCGGCCGCCGGCGGAGGAGAGCGCGAGCGCTTCGTCATGGGAGGAGTGAGATGAAACCACCACCACCTCCTGGCGGTGGACGAAAACGAAGCGGGGAGCGGCGGAGCGAGGCTTCAAACGAGTGGGGGCCAGGGACAGGGGCTCGTTCGGGATGACTTTTTTTGGACCGAAATGGGAATCGTAATTCTTCCTATGAATACAGTATTCGAGAGGGTGGGGTCTGGGGGCTTTTTATAGGAAGAAATGCGGGTGATTTTGCACAGAGTGTCCTGGAGTTCCGAGGAATTCCATTTACCAGGGATCCTTGGTGAGGTGTGGGAAGTGGCAGTTTGGACCTGATTATGCTGGGTAATTCTCTCCTAGGGTTGCAGGTGTATTTTCTTGTGTACATCCATGGGGAAAATGACGAGCATAATACATGGAGGGGGAGGGGAAGAAAGGGGTGATTTATGCGTGGGAAATGGCGAGCATGATATGTGAGAGGGGATGGCGAGCATAGTACGCGGGGGTGATTTATGGGCAGGAAAATGGCGAGCGTAATATATGAGGCGGCGGGCGGGCGGGGGAAGGGGGCTGATTCATGGGCGGGAAAGTTGTGAGCATGTTAAGTGAGGAGAGGGAGAGGGCAGATTTATGGGCGGGAAACATTGAACTTGATATGTGAGAGGGGAGACCTATATATGGGAAGAAAAATGGCGACCATAATACGTTTGGGGGAGGAGGGAGGGAGTTATGGGCCGGAAGATGGAAAGATGATATGTGAGGGCTCCGGGCACGGGGCGGGGTTTATTTACTGGCGGGAAAATGACTATCATGATAGGGAGAGGGAGGATTTGTGGGCAGGAACTGACGAGTGTGACATGTGAGAGAGGGGGCTCATACATGGGCTAGAAACGCATGCTACAAGCACGAGCGGTTTCCGACTGGCATTGCCGCTTGTCGTAGTAGCTCATTACGGCCACTTTTCTCAGCCCGGCCCACTACCACTTTTGTCTCTCAAAATATCCAAACGAATATTTTTTTCAACTCTAAAATGATTAGATTTAAAATTTCACTGTGAAGTTTGAGTTTTCAGTTGTACAAAAAATCAAATTCAACGTCAGTCTAATCAGCTTTCAACAGAAATCTGGCTTCAATCATAGCGCCTTTGACTTCTAGCAAAATCCACACCAAAAATCAATTCAACTCCAAAGATCAAAGTAGGTTTCACAACAAATTATTAAAAATCAAATTCTTTAGTATTGGCAGTGTGTTCAGTCGAGGCGGCCATCGGTGTCGTGACACAGTAGGCATACAAAATCCCACGTCGGTGTGGCAATCAAGTGATGAGCAAACAATGACAAACAAGAAGTGATCGGGAATTGATATGTGAGAGGGGAGGCCGATATATGGGAGGAAAATGGCGATAATAATATGTTTGGGGGGGGGGGGGGGGTTATGGTACGGGAGATGGCAGGATGATATGTGAGGGCTCCTAGCTGCGTGGCAGGGTTTATTTGTTGGCGGTAAAATGGCGATCATGATAGGGAGAGGGAGGATTTGTGGGCGGGAATAACGAGTGTGACATGTGAGAGAGGGGGCTCATACATGGGCCAGGAACGACAAGAATAATATGGATTATTCTTTATAGATGCGTGCTACAAGCACGAGTGGTTTCCAACAGGCCTTGCCCCTTGTTGCAATAGCTTGTTACAGCCACTTTTCCCAGCCCGGCCCACTACCACTTTTGTCTCTTAAAATTCCCAAATGAATAAATGTTTCAACTCTGAAATGGATATATTTCAAATTTCACTCAGAAGGTTGGGTTTTATCACCTAATTCCTACTTTTATATGGTAGATGGTTATTGAATTCTAAACAAATTTCTCTATGAAGGTTCAGTTTTATCAGCTAATTACAAATAACCATCTACCATATAATTATAATTCTATCAACACTTGTATTTGATTCTAAGTGCTAGTCTATGTGGTCGCGCACGATAGGTTAAGGCAGGTCGGGGGAGGGGTCTGATCGATGGGAAAATGGTGACCATGATAAGTAAGGGACATGGTGGATTTATGGGTTGGAAACGACGAGCCTGGCGTGTGAGAGAGGGGGCTGGTATATCGATGGGAAACAGCAAGTATAGTGGGGGAGACTTGTATAGGATCTCACCTTTAGGTGAGATCATAGGATCAATTTTTTGTATTAACATACTATGTACAAAAAATTTGAAAAAAATTGACAACATGCATCTCTGCTATATATGCAACGTCAAAAATTTCAAGTTCAAATTTGATCTACAGTTGGAGAAACAAAAAAGAGAAATTTCGGCGTGAATAGTGCAAAACACTGTGTACTCAAATCTGACACTATTCACAGTATGATTTAGCATTTTTGTTTCTCAAACTGTAGATCGAATTTTGAGCTTATTTTTTTTACAGTTGTGCAAAGTACCGGTAGGTATGTTGTGTAATTTTTCACATTTTTTAACAATTCACAAATCTGCTTTTTTTCACGTGATCCTACGATCTCACCTAAAGGTGAGATCCTATACAAGTCTCCCCCCCAATTATAGTAGGTAATTAAGCGAAGAGGTGGAAAATTTATGGGCACGTGCTACACGCACAAGCGGTTTCCAAAAAGACTTTCCCCCTTGTCTTAATAGCGTGTCATGTCCCCTTTTTCTAACCATTGCCATATTTGTGTCTCAAAATTTGAAATTTAATACATGTTTCAACTTTAAATTGATATATTTTGAATTTCACTTTGAGGGTTGAATTTTTCATCTCTATTAAAAAAAGGTCCAACCTCAATAAAATCGACTTTAGTAGAAACAAGGCCAACTTTCAGTCATAGCTCCTTTGAATTTTAACCAAATTCCACACCAAAAATCAACTGAAATACCCAAGTTTTAGCCCCAAATATCAAATTAAGACAATTTTGCAAAAAATACGAAAGCAAATATGTATACCATCTTCTTTGGTACTGGCGACATGTTCGGTCGACGCGGCCATGCGATGAGTCAATGGAGACCAACAACAAGGAGAGATGTGTTGTTGGCTATGATGGAGAGTGCAAGACAAACAAAGAGATGAAGGGAGGAGAGAGAGAGGGGTTGCAAGGGATCGGTATGGATTTAGAAAGATACGGAGAAAATAAAAGGTAGGGTCCATGTGCATGTGTTGATGTCGAATTCAACCATGCTTACAGTGGCCTATGAATTAGAAATTTCTTATGTGAGAGTTCCAAGCAAATCAAAAGATAGTACCTACTTTGATGGTGACCCTCCTCAACGACGAAGATGGTGGAAATGGTGGAAATACATTCATGTTCTTACTAGTGAGATATGTTGTGTTAATGATCCTATTCTTACGAAGACATCTCACATAAATTATAAACTTCTCAAACAACCGAAAGAAATACCTTCAAAATTAATAGGAGTTCCCTCCATCATGTCTTCTCGATCCTTTATCTAGGGTTTCATGACTAATATCGGAGACAAGCCATATACTTTTATGTATAGGTTCGATGCTATCACCATCCATCGCCATTTAGCAATGTCTTCTCTTCAGTTGCAGGGCTTGCAAGTTTCTAGTCGACTGTTACTATGTAGTACTCGTATACTTTACCAAAATATGTTTCACTACGATTCTATCAAAACTTATAGTCGGTCTCGAGTGCCGGTCCACATGGTTCTTGGCATCATTGTCGTTTTTCGTACCAGGTGTCCATGAGGTACGCCACCGGTTACCACGTGTCTTGAGTCTTGAATTGTTTGTACAAATTACAAAATATTGTTTCTACATAATGTAATTTATGTATTTCTTTCTTCCCATTAAGCTAGACTTACTATAATATGTGATTGTGTTAATTTATGTAAATTCAGTTTGTTGAAATCGTAAATGATTTTTTCTATACACGCGAAAAAATACTAAAGAACCCCATGATAACTATTGGTTCTTGAATCCTAGGCCCATGAGTTTTTTTTGTCAATAAGATTAACTTGATCATATTCCATCACTGTTATGTAATGTCTTATATATTTTCCTATTATATGTTTTGTTAGATTCTGATTGTTATTGTTGTTATGCCTTTTACAATATGCAATTAACTCGAAAATCGAGGTAAATCTTACTAATGATGTCGTATGAATTAACATAGTTAAAAAAAACTAATGTATTACTTGTATATTCAAGAGTAGCAAAGAGGGCCAAATGCTAGTAAAAGGTAATAATGCAAATGAGAGAATAAGTATATATATGGAGGACTGAAGTGTAAAAGGAGTGGAGAGTTTGGATGGCAGCGGTCCTGGTAGGAGTCAAAAATAAAAAATAAAAAGACCTAGGGTGATCAAGTAAATAAGAGAAACAACGGGGGTGCTCCTGTTAATTAATCCTTTATTGTACACCTTTTGGCTGCTATACGGTATGACACTTGTATTGCATGCGCTAAGCACGGATACACCTTTTCAATTTTCGTGTCTTAATTCATACGATTTCTCTCTAGCTAGCATATATTGTGTATTAATTTGCTGCCATGTATTCGTCTCTCTCTATCTCTTACATGTCCTCTACCTTGATGCCACTCCAAAGATAAACGTATGATTTTGGCTCTGCTAGCTACGTACTTTTGTCTCCGGCCTGGCCTGGTGTCGGTCACCGTATACTTCCATCCTAGAGCTTGATTTCTCCTTTTTGCCCTTCTCTGGCGCACATGGTACTCGGTTCTGGGTTGGACCATTTGGGGAACAAAACTCAAATCTTTTCCGTATTAATTCCTGTGAGCTGTCCATAAATAAAAATCTTCCTGTAAATACGTACGCTTTAATTGGCTTCCATTATTGTATTTCTACTCGATTAATTTCGCTGCGTCATACGTTACTCTTTCCAGATCATCGTATACGTACGTATTAACGTAGGTGGGCTGCAGCCCATTTCGCGGGTCAAACAAACCGTAGGATGACGTGTCGGTGACCAGCACAGCGGAGGTCAGCAAGCCGAGGATTGTGGTCCACGCGCTGCGCACGGGGAAAGCGACGGTCCGGGGACACGTGGCGCGGGAGACGGGATGCCTGCGCCGTCAGCAGCGAGCTAGGTGACGCGTCCGGTACATGTCATGGTTGGTGGTGGCGGTCGCTAGTGCAGCGCGGACGCACCGTGGCACGCCAACGCCCACCGCACACTCGCCACCGATTTTTTTGGTCTGTTCCTCTTTCTTATTAAAAACTTTGCATCATCTGCCTAAAAATGTTTTCTTCTGATGGCGTGGCAGCAAACACAAATTCTGATGTAGCAACGGGTATCGTAGCAGCAAAGTGTTCATGGCAGCGGTGAGGAGCCTTCTACAGTTGGTGCCAGTGTTTAGTTCGCAAGTAAGAAATTTACTTAGAGTTAGGGGTGTCAACTACAAATAGATAAAAATATGTCGAAAAAATTCATTCTTACTCAGTGTCTTGTGACCCTATGGTCATATAACATGGGTACGTCCGTGATGTGAGCGAGCTAGCACTAATGGCAAAACTTTAGAACCATCCTGCAGAAACATTCCTACATACCCGCCGTTCTAGTCACAACAAATTTGCAACTTTCCATCTTCAAAGGAAAATAATTGTGCTTTTACATATTCGGATGTTCATCTAGATGGAACCTTCAAGGCTTCAAAACCCTGTCAACTCACAAGACAAAACATCAAAGCACCAGAAAACATGCCCCGGAAACAAACAAAAAGGCTTGCATCTCGAAAGAGACATCCTGCCACTTGTCTTGATCTAAATCCATGACACATGGCACCAGATGTAGATATAAGTGGTGATGTAGTATTGTATATGCTCCGACCATTTACTCTCATGCCGGTCGTATGCAAGGGAAAACGACGACACCGGCCCTACCAAATTTTGTTTTTTCTAATCACATTTAGGAGTATTTATTTACATAAAAGGGCATACACTTTTCTAGAGGAAATGATACATCTTGACAGAATTACAACAATGGCTGAAATATACACCATTTTCAATTAAGCATGTTTGACCCTTCCCCTCCGTCCCCACACGAGGATGTCTTGGACAATCTTGACCTAAATTAAGTGTCTCTCATAACTAGAAATTGCAGCTTTATGGTGGTTCGTCACAATTGAAGCCGCCCCCGTCTCTAGTGAGAACTAAGTGTGTTGCCTTGCCTCCGACCGTCAATTTGGCGTTGATGTCGACACCCAGAAGGGGGTGGGGGCATTCATCTTGCTCGTAGTATAGTGTGTTCTTGCGTAGGAGGTGGAGATGTTGTATGGGAATAAATTATTTCATCCCCTACCTCGTTATGGTGGCGATGACATGGAGCCAATGATGGGGTATTCTCATGGATGTTGTAGCTTCGTGTGCTTTTTCGTGCGACCTTTGGTCCAATGTACTATCCGACATGTTTGAGCGTTAATATCTCAAGCTTGCCAAGCTTGGGATGCGTCTGCAACAGATGTTTGAACATGAAGCCTTTCTCCCCCTGTTGTAGGCGGGTTTCTAATGCGGCGTTCAAAGTCTATTTGAGGAAATTCAACCTTGTGCAAAAAAAATTGGTCAAAGATGATGGCAGCTAGAAGGTTGTTTGTTCTCGGCTCGTATTTGATTGTTAAGTATTATTCACCTTAATGGTAATTTCAGATATGATTTATCAACATAAGTGACTAGGACCTCCGACACTAGAAATAGCCCCCAAGCTCCATTTCTCTTTTAGATGTGAGTGTGGGGTTTTGGTTCCCAGGTTATGCGGAGCCGGATTTTCTTTTTAAAATCGAAAAGTGTATTTAATAAAAACTTCTTTGCCACGGCCAAATCCACAGGGGAAATAGCATATTTCACTGCGAAGAAATATTGAGAAACAAAACTGTTGGCTTGGAATTAACTTGCTAATCCAGCAACATTTACGCCACAGATTTTGGGAGACAAACAAACTGTTAAAAGTATAAAGGTAACTCACTCATTCGCAATTTTTTAATTAGCTAGAGGACCGTGGTGGCAATCACATAAGCAGATGATGCACTTCCACGCATGTTAACAAAATTGCAGGATACAGCGACAACACATGAAGCCATCCTAACTCCAAAATCCACTCTGGCGAGCTCATATGCTCCTGGCAAAATAAAAAATTCAAAAAAAAAGTAAAATATATCAAAAAATTCTGAAGAAAATTTGGTGATGAACATATATAAATTTTGTACATACATATCAAATTTCATGATGAAACGATATTTTTTCTCTGTGTAAAAAAGAGAAAATCACTACTCTGAAAAGATATTTTTAAAATCTCATTTTGGTCACAGAATTTGTCTTTTTTGCACAGAGGAGCAGAAATGGCATTTACTCACGAATTTTGACAGAAATGTATTTCAGATTTTTTTTAAATTATTTACTATGTTATTCAAATTTTTTAATTGGTCAGAAGCATATGAACTGGGGAGCCAAAACACCTTTCTCTAACGAACTGTACTTTGCACGGTCATTGTTACTACCCTGAATCATGCACTGTTGTCTGTGGAGACATGAGTGTGTGTGGAAATGCTCAAGACAGGTGGCGGCTTATGGGCAATTTGAGTACAAGGGGGGACGTTGGAGTCGATGGCAAATAGTTAAATTAGCTGACAAAAGTAGTTAATGATTTCCAATAACCATCAACGCCATATAATTACATAGTGGGAAAGTATTTGCAGAGCTCATGTTACAACTCGAGCAGCATTGCCTCCCCTCTATAGTCGTTCAGCTGGTCATTACTAAACTAAGCACCCCCTGAGCTTGAAAATTACACATGACAGGTAACCATCCTGGTAGTTGCATTAGAGGACACTGAAAACTGCTGCAACTGGATACTAAGCTCCATATACATCTTAGATATCCCAACCATGGTCCAGCATTTCCAAGTAATGCTAATCCAAAAAGGCCTCCAAGTTAGCAAGAAAGATAAACGGGCACTCTCCACTGATTAAATAGGTCATGTAATTGATTATCCTTCCGTAGTTTGCGCCCTGGCACGCATGTGTACTTCACGGATCATGCTTAAGCTTGCTGCCTGATCTCCTTGATGATTCCCTGCCTTCACAACTCCGAACAAATCCTTAATGGTAGCAAAGTTATCCTCCTGTGCGCAGACCACCTTATCTTTAGTCGCAGAGTGTCGCTTCCCATAATTGGCCTCAAAGTCAATAGACTTCTCATTGGCCCTTTGAAGCACCGATGCAGGTATTCCTGGATTAAGACAACAATATGATCATGCGTCACTCTATATTTCCTTTGGGCTAACTTAGTGAAGCCTCAAGCAAAAAGAGGAATAAAAATCTGAGCAACTTCAAAAAACAAAAATATGGGCTTGGAAATAACCTGCTAATCGAGCAACATTTACACCATAGCTTTTGGGACACGAACCAGCTGTTAATCTATAAAGGAAAGTCACTTCTTCCAAACCACCTTCTCCAATGCCTACTTCGCATGCCATATGGCTAAGTGATACCTATTGTGATGTAATCAAATACGCAGGTTAGAACTTGTACATAACTGAAACTTAAACCATGATATGAACACTTTACCTTGTTATCCTCATGTTCCACTGCTAACCGATGGTAGTGAGTAGAAAATAAGCCTAGACACTGCACACGGTGAACTAGATAATCTAGAACAGATGCCCTGTTATAGTCCAAAAGGCAGTAAATCAATAATCTCAGAGTGTAATAGAGAATGAAATAACAAAATAACAGAGAGTATCAGGAGTACATAACAACTCGATGTTACGATCCTTAATTAAACTTACGCGATAGCTTGTCCATCAGAAGTTGATGTACCCCGCCCAAGCTCATCTAAAGCCACGAGAGAATTCTTGGTAGCTGATGACTGAAGCAAAAGTTGAACAAAGTAATCAGTAAGCAAGCATGCAAATTGGGGACAGCAATTTATAATCTGAAAGGGAAAGCTTACAAGCACAGAAGCAGTCTCCGTGAGCTCCACCAAGAATGTACTTTGTCCAGCCATAATATGATCCCTTGCTCCCATGCGAACAAAGATGCGGTCAACAAGAGAAAGCTCCAAGTTCTCTGCTGGAACATTTGCTCCAATCTGTCAAATAAATTGTGCCGTTAACAAGTAATGTTGACAGATAAGATGGTGGGTCACCTGTGCTAAGGTGATGGATTACCTGTGCCAATATTATGGTAAAACAAACTTGACGCAGGAGAGTTGATTTACCACCCATATTTGGACCAGTAAGAACAATAAAGCTGGCATTCCCTGGCCCACCCATCTTAATATCATTTGGTACAAAAGAACCCTTGCTTAACGAATCACTTCGAATAATGGGATGCCCAAGGTTTCTTGCATGGAAAATAGGAGTATTATCTGGACCATACAATTCCCTTATGGTTGGGCAGCAAGTTGGCCCCTCAAAATAATCACCCGCAATAGCAAGACTGATCAAAACATCTATCTCTGCATGATAAAACCAACATAATATTTAGTGAGCTTTCATGACAAACATCATTTTTTTTACTTGTATGTCCTCATGCCACCAAAGATTTAGCACCATAATTTACAGAGAAGTATACATCTTTCCTGCGATGGAGAATGCATGATAAAGTAGTACTATATATAAAGAAAAGTGATCAGTTGATTCACAGATATGCAAAACTAGTAACATTATCAATAAACCCATCCCTTAAAATGTGATGTCACCCTAGCAGCTAGCAATATGATACCAAAAACATAAAAACTACAATCACATTTGTAGTGGCCTAACTAAGTTACTAAAAATGGTGTACAGGATGAAACAAAATAACATCAGATGCAGTTTTACCAGCAACTACAGAAACCAACTGTCTCCACTTGCTGTGATGCTCAATAAAGAGATGAATTAGCTTCTGAAGAATGCCTTTCAATATTGCTTCTTTGTCTGCAACGGCCTTGGAAAGTTCTGATAGTAGTTGCTTTACTTCTGGTGTCCAGTACCGGTAGAAACCCTGGCCAGAAGTTAAAATTATGTTTAAACTTCAACTCTTAACATATATCTTAGTTTGAGTAAAACATCTATAAGCCTCCAGAATATATTTTCAATGTGTTAATAAAAAGTGAAAAATCACAAATGCACGACTGCTCTACTGCAGAGAGCTAATACAAGACAACATTTCCTGAACACGATGCTCATGCTGCAAAGGCCCAGGTCTTCGACGTGTTTGTCTTTGAAAGCCGCATCCACCCATCAGATGCGCAACACGTATATTTGGGAATAAGTGGTCTAAAAGGTGGGTTTTCAGATCACTATACTGAAAAACACCAACGTGAAACTAATCAATTAGAAGAATGTTTCAAGTGTTAACCAATTATTTTATGAAAAATTCATTACATCCTCCCCCAGAGCAGGCTCACATATCTCATTTTTCTTTTGTTTTTTAATTGCAAACCAATAGATGCATCAACATTCCAAATAACATGAAACAGTATCAGTACAGTTCCATACTTGTTTGATTCAAATACAAGAAAAGTCATGCCTCGTTACCTTTTTTGTAGACTGCATCTCATAGTTACTAGGAACAGAACCTTTCAGGCTCTCAGGCACTTCAATAAGGTAAGTATCCTTTCCAACAGTTACATAATCAACCTGCACCATAGTCGACCAATTATTAGGGGTTGCTAAAGAAACTAATAAACGATCGGTAGTTTGAAACAGAAGAGCGACATAGCACTACCGATGAATCTCTCAGCAGCTTCCTTTGCTCCTTCAGGTAATCCTGTAGACTGGATTCAATCTCATCTATTGCAGAGCAAGTGGTGTCATATTCAGGATCACAACCTTCAAGAGGGATGATTCGGCCATTATGATCAGCTTCTGACCAATCAAATGCAGCCCTGAAGTGATCTAAAATAGATGATACATCTGGTAACCCTTTGCCTGTAAACAGTTAGCGCTTGCAAAGTTACCTTACACATTAGAGGCAGTTAAACAATCTGACAAGAAAATAGACCAAGGAAAGCAAGAAATGAAGAGCAAAAGAGACATCGCATAGCTTAAATGAAGAAAGTTGTTATTACTACCTGGTGAAACCAAATCATTTAGCAGACCAGACCCCTCTGTGCCTGCCAACACCCTAAGAGAAGAACATGCTTCAAACATCTGCTGGCAACCACGAAGAGCAGCAGTAAACTGATGGAGCCGTCTCCTTGATGTGTCTTCATATTTAACAACTGACTTAGAACTTATCCCTTCACCACTGCAAAGAACGTGCATGAGTCATTCAGAATAAGAGTGGATTTCAAAGGTTTTTTTTTTAAACGAATTTCAAAGGTTTAAAAGTAGAAAAAGAAATGCAAACTTCTATAGCTAAACCTAAAGCAAAAAATTATAAAAGGCAAAAGGCAAACAAATCCAGCTTGTTGCATGGTATCGCTACTAATAATGTATGATATTGAATTACCAGCTAGAGAAAAGGCGTGCAAGCAGACGCTCCATTTCGGGGAGCCTAGATAAATCCTTACGCATCTGCATAGCACATTCATGACCAACTCCCTGGAAATATGAATAAAACATTAAAAACAATAACCAAGAGTAAAATGATAAGGGAAAATCATGTTAAAATGAAAGAAAAATTCTGACTGCAATATTCATATATACAGTAAAAACGGATGCACAATCAGAATATATTATTATATGGTGATCATCAGTTTGGAATTTCATAATTTTGTTCAAATATTCATAATTATGTTAAACCAAATTTGAGGACTACAAATTTCCCACTATGAATACATAACCGTCATACTTCGCAAAGCTCACATAACAGTAATTGCCCCAAGGCTAAGATAGGTGGACAGGTTTCCATGCTACTCTGAGATGAATAAATATCAACACGTGTTCTTTAAACCACAGAAGACAAAAACAAAGGAACAGTGTGACACCGAAAATTACAGCACCGCAGTTATAAGTAAACAAGCACTGCACACCTTAATCGTAAATTAGGTGGCAACAGCCTTCAAACAAACATACTGTACTGACACATAATAAAGGGACATCAGAAAAAATATAATGCTTCTAATTACTTCCATATAGGGCTGTCAAAAATATTCGAGCTCGACAAAAGGTTCGATTTCTGCTAGCTAGCCTACAACCAGGCACTACAACGAGCTCGGTTCGATAAGGCTCGATACATGCAGGCACTAACCATCTTTCTGTAGTGCGTGTGACCCAAATACTCCAAGCCCGTAAGCAGATCAATTGGATTTATCTGCAGTCCTAGTTCATAAGAAATCAAGCCTAGCATCCAAAGACAGAGGCCCAACGACTAGAGGGCCCAAGCAGTACGTAGCACCACCTAGCCCCATCTCTATTCGTTGAACAAACAACACCGGTGTTGTTTCATACCACCTAGGCTGCTGTACAAGGGTGCTATTGGAGAACTACTATAAAAGAAGGGCTCGGGGTGTGATTTGTAGGCTGTAGCAGTGGATGCCCAGCACGTTGACTTGATTTAATATAATTTAATGGTTCATCCTGAGCTCTAACAAGCCAAGCTCGAGCAGTTTCGAGCTTATGTCAAACCAAGTTTGAACCCATTATTAGGCTCGAGGTTTGAAACGAGCTCGAGCCGAGCCAAGGTATATTCGCTTGAGCTCAGCTCATTGACACCCCTAGTTCCATGTAAGTAATTGTGTTGATTGGTCTATAGTATAAATAGTAAACATTTGTGAGAAAATATTAACCATATGGAGTTTTTTTTTTTTTTTGAAACAGATAACCATATGGAGATATTTGTGAGTTCCCACACATATATATACTGAAAGATATAGTGGATGTGAGAGTACCATTTTTTGCCCATGCCCTCTTGCAGTGACGCTGCTCCCTGGGGTGGCACAAGGGTGGCCTGAACCCTCGACCCGACCGACATGGCTTCCTTTGGGCAGGCACGTCATGTTATGCTGAAATTGGGTGCTTCACAGGCGTCCCAGCAATATCACAAGGCCCCACGCAATGGTGCTGGCTTTCTCCTTTCATTCAGCTTGGGATGGATGCCAGAGCAGTGGTCCTGTGGTATGCAGGCAGTGATTAGGTGCAGTTAGGGCTGCAGGGTGGCCAGCCAGTGTGGCACGACAGTCTGCTTGCAGTTTGCCCCGGGGTGCGTTGGACAGTACCATGTCAGGCATTACTGGTGGCGTGGGATCCCGGTGGTGCCTGGTCATCTTCAACATTTTTTGCAATGGAGCCAAGGCTGGAACTGGCTCTCTCGACAGGAAAGATGATGTGCGCTACTGCCTGAGTGATGATGCACCAGGTTTCTTCCTTCTCACGGACTTTGGTACACATTTGTTTTCTGCTGGTTGTGGGTGTTGTGGTGGTGTGTATGTCTGTAGTGTATATTGTGTTTGTACGCTTGAGGGCTCCAGGACCAATTTAGCTACGTTTTTTAGCCCATTATAAGTTTTGGGCCAGCTTCCCTTGATTAATTGGCCAACGTTTTCTTCTATAGTGAAATGCAAAATAGATGTCGCCCAAAAAATAATAGATGCAGGCACTTGGGTATTTTACGCTGTATACGCTTTAACAGAAAGAAAAAATATGGCTTTGTGATGTTATCATCTAGGAGTATGTATTAATTTGGGATTAGTGAACACCACCGTATGAACCGAGAAAAACATATGGGTTTGTTATGTTACACCACTTCCTACTAGGGGTTATTGGAACTAGGGTGGCATGCACAGTTTTTCATCTCGTGTTTCCACACTCGTTTTTCTCACTATCCCCTGGTACACAAACTAATGCTGCAGTACCTATTCTCTTCTCAAGTAGAGAACAACTATCTGTCGTTAAGTAAGATGTCATTGGCAAGTATCTGAAGGGTTACTCTTGCATGTAGATCAAATTTTGCCCAAGAAAAACAATACTTCGATTAGTCTATTGCTGATTTTTGCTACGACTATGCAAAATTTCATTTTTTAAAGGAACCTACTCTAATAGCAAAACAAGTTTATGATGTTAGGAAAATCATTTACATCAAAGACAAACCTTGAAAATAGCGATGGCACCTTGACGCAGTAGTATTGCTTTGCGATCGTACAAAGGCCTTACAATCCACCGTCTGAGCAACCTTTTTCCAAATCCAGTAACACAGTGATTCAATTGTTCATACAAGGTCCTGAAAGTATAAGCAGAAGTATGTTGACACAGAGTTCAATTTCTAGACAAAAGTAAACAGATTGAAGCATACAGTACCCTGAGACACCACCAGTTGCATTCTCTAAGATCTCCAGATTTTCCAATGCTGCTGCATCGAGTATCATATGCTTCTGCATGTTGTTGATGAGCGTGGAACATGTAAGGGGCTGAAACTCAGCACATGGAAGCAATTTGTTATCCAGAAGGACTTGCTTCAAATAAAACAAAGAACCTCCAAGAGCAGAAAGCGCATATGCTCGATCACCAGCTCCAATTAGCTCATTTAATAGGTCAGGCAGACAGCCCACATTGTTTTGGGCACCATCGGTGTTTTGCGATACAGCAAGACTATCTGATGAGCTGTAGTACTGCTTTATCTCATGAATAGTTTTCTCTGCATCCCAAAATTCTGTAGATGGAAGCAAATCATTTACCAAAGGGTCTCTTGTATTGTTTTTCAATGCCCTCTCAGTTTCTGGACTCAGCATCTTAGCTGGCTTTATGATTTCCACAGGCCTTATTTCAGATAAAATTGAACATAACACATGACGTTCAGGGTCATCTTGGAACTGAAAAATAAAAATTGTGTAATGATAAGAGGCTACACAATAAACAATGTGGCTTTCGAGAAATCTATTTAGTTTGATGGTTGTTTTCTGCACGTAAGTACAATTGAAACAAACACAAGGATAATAAAACCACCAACCTGTCCAACTATGAATTTGCTTGTAGAAACATCAATTATGCAAACACCAATTGTATGACCATCTTGACTCTTCTTTGAGCTAAATTGAGAATCTTCAGCCACAGACAAGATGTATGACGGATCTGGATTTGCCAGAAGGGACTCTCCTTCTGTCAGTGTTCCTTTTGTGACCATTGCACATATTTCACGCCTCACAACCTTGAGAGAGTAAAACAGGAAAATCACAAGAATTAATATGGTCATGATTCCAACATGCAAATAACAATAGATAAATTTGCAGAAAAATTATACAACAGGATGTTGCTCGAAAGTTTCCAATCTAAATCACTATCTATATACTTTCTAGGTCATGATATGTGCAGATTGGTATAACAAAAAGGTAACTGTCGCTGACCATGGAATATAAACAAACCTTGTCTTTTGTACCCGTCTCTTTACGGCGAAGATCAAGCTGGTCCGGTGTTTCAGTCTGCTCTACAACCAGAACACGGTAACCCTGCGACGGAATGGATGTTATTATCAAGATGAAAAATATCTGCTCTTGACAAATAAAATTACATCAAATATGTCCTGACTCCTGACCTTTTGAGCTAGTTTCTCCAAATTCACTGCTAAATTCTTCTCTGGAAAGCCACAGTGAGGTTGGTCACCCTAAGATAATAGGATGCAACGCAAATAAGCAAAAGAATTCTGGATGACAAGGGAAGATAAAAACTGGAAAGTAGAGTGATAACAGAAAAGCCAATAAGCGGAAGGAAATATTCATACCTTCATGTATTGAAGATCAAGCTCCTTTGCCCCAACATGAGCATCCATCTCATACAATTCATAGAACTTGCCCATCTGTTTCAAATTCATAGAAGAATGAATAATCACTAAACCAGATGGCCTTAATTTTAGTAACCAATGAGCACTGGATGGATATAAATGTACCTTGAAGAACAGAACCTTATCCATGTGCTGTGATTTAAATTCCCACCATTGCCTCTGTTAACCAAGATTAACAGTTAGCATTACAGAGTACAGACAAGTTACACAGTAGAAAAAGGGTGTATTGTAAACATGGACATATTACCTGTCCACCTGTCAAGTTCTTCAGGAACTGGGGAGGTAAGGAGAGAGTTCGTGGATCATAGGCTGGGTTTCCAGGTTGTCTTCCTTTTGCATCTTTGCGCCTTCTACAGTTGAAAACCCATCATAACTAGTAAGAAAATTATAAAGCCCGTTAAGAATAGAAATTGATAAAGCATAGAGCATGCCTAGAATAAATCAATTTCATTAATTCTGAACACATGTTTTACCAGATACACACCTAATAATTTGAACAATACTATAAAATGTCTCCACCTAGCTTTCTAAATGCTATAATTAAAAAAAAACGGCTAGGAAACCAGTAGGACTCTAGTGCATATTGCTATAATTTAAATTGCAGGGGGAAATAATCAAAATACTCCGAAGTACTCACTCCCCAAGGAATGTGAACTTTTCCATCTGCCGCTGCCCAAAACGCTCAGCAAGCTCTCCACTAAGAGCAAGGTGAGCATTCTCTAAAATTTTCTCACCTGTAACAACAACAGCAAAAATTACAGACTGAATAACCATAACGAAACTCATCGACAATTCAGATTCCATTACTCACTTTTGTCACAGCTTGTTGGCACTTTTAATTCAGCCTTTTCAGGTGTGTTGGCTAGTTGAAAGCTGAACTTTTTAGCACAGCCCAATGTAGCGACATCCACTTTTTTCCTCTTCGTTGACAACGTTGACCCAGATGATGCGGAAGCGGAACCCAAACCAGACGTTGACCGCAGTGTTGACCCTGACTCTGAAACGGACAGTGAGTTCCTTCTTTTCCCCTTCCGCGAACTGACCGCAACAACCTCTTCATCGTCTTCGTCGTCATCCAATTCCACCTCCTCGGAATCCTCCTCCGGAGCCGCATCCTTCTTCCAGTCCTCGTCCTCGGTGGAATCCCCAGTCTCCTCATCCTCCGGCACGGCCGGCGACTTGGCCTCCGCGGTATCGGACATCCGGCGGAGACGTCGCAGCTTCCTGGCCGGCGGCGGCGGCGGCGTCGCCTCATCGGCCGCCCACTCGAACTTCTCCTTCGCGAGGTCGACCTGCTCCTCCTCCCCGTCGTCGTACATCACGCGGTGCCGCCGGGAGGCCCCGTCGTAGGCATCCACCCTCCCCTCGTACCACGCCTTGTCCAGCGGCCAGTACACCCGCAGCCGCCTCCCCACCGCCTCCTCCGCGGGGGCTGCCGCGGCATCCGATTCCTTCTTCTTCTCGTCCTCCTGCTCCGGCGGCGGCGGCGGCGGAGTCGGCTTGGGAGGGGGAGGGGAGGGCACCACGAGAGGGGGCTTCCGCGCCTTAGGGTTCAGCGGCGACGGCGAGGGCTCTGCGGTGGGCTTCGGGGTGGCGGCGGAAGGGGAAGGGGATGGGGATGTGGATGGGGAGGAGAAGAAGGCAGTGATCTGGCTCTGCTTCCGGATGAGAGGGGAGCGGCCGTTGCTGAGACGGCGCGACGCCATTGAAGGGTGCCACCGGAAGGAATGGCTGCTTTTTTCCCGCGGGGTTTAGGGCTTTGGTGGGGGATTTCGGCGGAGGGGGTCAAATAGGAGAGAGAGAGTGGGTGGAGTGGAGGGAAATGGCGCGGGGTAGTGGCGGGAAACGGAGGGAAGAGAGGAGGGAGGGTGACACCACTGACACGTCAGCGACCGCCGGGAGGCGGCGAGGTGCTGCTGGGTGCCGGCCGAGCGCCGGGATGAGGACGGCCTGGGTGCGGGCCTACTGGGCTGGGCCGTTAATGACCGACCGGTTCTGATCAGCTTGTTTCTGTGGAGCTGAGAGTTCCATGAGAGATTTTTTTTCTGAGAGACCTCTTCCATCTGAGGTGTGGCCGTGTGGGGCTGGTTGGCATTCATTTTCTCCTCGAAAAATACGTTGACTCCTCGATAAAGAGGAAACTGCTTGATGGACATCTAGCTTGGTATGGAGGGTTTTTATTTTTTTACGAAACAGAGTATAAATATAAACGCATATGTCTCACCACCACAATGAATACTCACACACTATCTCCAGGAGCACTTCCGAGAGACTGCTCAGCAACACCTCGCTATTGACAGGAACGTCGCCTCCCACTGAACTCATAAATGACTTGATGGGATGTTCACTTTGGTACAAACCACGCACGTCAGGGTAAATACCACAGTAGCGATGAAGCTGGACACTGAGGAGGCTTAAGGGTGCTTTTTTTTGCAAAGTGTGATGCACCAAAAAAAATCTGAAATTATACTTTAGAACTTGAGACATGCCAAGCAACGATGGAAATGCTTAAGGAGGGCAGCCCAAACGACACCGACATCACCAGGGAGCAGCCATGGGTTGACAAACGGAGGCCTCCTCAGCAGGCTTGTATCTTCAGAGAGGGCGTTAAGTGAGTTGAACATCTCAATTGCCAGCAGCACAGACAGCAAAAGTGTTGTCGCCTTCACTTTGCCGGCCTGAAGTACTCGCAAGGGTTGTCGAAGGTGAAAGTTCTAGCTCGAGCAGTGAAAGGCGCAACTCTGAAGTTGTCGAAAGTTGAGCATTGGCCCCAGTTTGAGAGCTGTGAGTAACTGACAAGGGTGTGCCCATCTCCAGTGAGATCAATGAGTATAAAAGATCCATGAGTGTACCAGATGACAAAGATGCCAATAGTGGCAATCCCCACATAAAGGATAATGACCTGGAAGTAGGGTATCAAACAGCAGAAAATTAATCTCAGAAAGGTATGTGAAACTCCTAAAAGAAATCAAAAGGAATAGTAGCATAGGAAACATCTTTTACCAGGTAACAGAAAATCCAGGGAGTAATACGCGAGTCGTCTCTCCTTGGTGGTTTCTTCATGATATCCTTGTCAGGAGGATTGAAACCTAGAGAAGTTGCAGGGGGGCCATCCGTGACGAGATTATAACCCACAGATGATAGAGGTTGAACATGTATCAACCCGTCAGGAATACCCAAAGCAAAGGTAATGAAAAATCAAGACAACTTCGCCAATGTTTGAGGAAATCATGTATCTGCAGGAGGGAAGCAAGGAGGTCAAGGTTTTCGAACAACTGGATGTAAATATCAAGATAAAGTATGTAAGCAGTTACAATCAATCATTACAAAATCAAGAATATCAGCTTTACCAAGTAATATAGATCAACTCATGATGCATGCAAGCAATAAGAAAACTGCAAGTGAGAAGTGGAAATAAGGCTTTCAGTGCACAAACCTTATGAAAGGCTTCACGATTTTGTAAATAGATCTTCCTTCACCAACTGCAGCAACTATGTTACTACAATTGTCATCACAAGTACCATTTCTGAAGCCTCTTTGGTAACCTGGGAAAGAACGATTTTTCAGATACTAGTTTCAAGTATAAGCTAACAAAAGCATATGTTTATAAGCTGAACAAAAGCATATGCTTATAAGCTGAACAAAAGCATAGGTCTGTAGATATTATTACTCTTTTCTTAGAAAAAAAACATAGTGTTTATCTAAAACAATGTTCCGTTCACAGAGCATCATAGTTATGATACTTGATTTACAAAATATCTTTGACATTCAACACATGATAAAAAACAAGTGAACTTTTCCTCATAGCAAACTGAACCTTACCCGATAAAATGGTGAACATCAGAACCACACTATTTTTTATTTTAATTCCAATTATCAATTTGCCATGTACTTGTACTGACCTCATCATAGGGAGGACGTGAACTCCAGACAAGAAAATATTGAACTATTTGCATCACAAAACTAAGAGGAAGACGAAACTGCATGAAACCACATAAACATTTTGCCGGTTGCAGTACTATCAGTATGCTCCTCTTGAGCCATGCGCTCCTTTGCAATCAGATGCCGACAAGTTCAGTTTTGAAGTTGTTTTATGACTGAACAAGGTATGCTACCTGTGAAGCTGCATACACGTAGTTGTTGAAGCCACTTCAGATTACCAATATCTTGTTGAATCTTTGGATGAGATCTTTTCGTCCCGAAATTAGCACGTCCAGATATTTCCAATTTGATTTGTCTCCCATGGGTTGGTACTGTAAACCAAGTGTCAAGCATGTTCAGAGTTTTTAAGGGGGGTGGTTGAACTAAATGTACATCAGAGGAAGGATAGTGAATGTAAGGGTGGTACCTACCTGGCCGGTGCAGAGACTCCCGGAGCGGCGCCCGTAGACTCCCGTAGCGGCCATTCTGGACTTAAATGGCAAATGCAGCCTGCAAGTAATCGTGCCGGCAGTGGTGGAGCTCGGGGGTACGGCGTTGAGGGCTGAGGCCACCGGAATCGTCCATGGCGGCGGGGAACATGGGACGTGTCGTGGTGGATTGCACGGCATACCCATCGGAGATGGGGAAGATTGTGGGACAAGGCAACGATGGTGTAAGCGCGAGATTGGGTAGCAAGCACACAAACACACACGATGTACCCAGGTTCAGGGCCCTCTTGTGGAGGTAACACCCCTACGTCCTGCTCTTCTTGTTTCTATTGCACAATCACACCAATCGGGCTACAAGGGTGCTCCTGGAGCTGTTTCGGGTGGCGGCCGGCTGGAGCTGTCTAGCCGGCTGGAGGTGGAAGAAGATGGTGTTGTGTGTACGTAGAAAGCATGCCCCTCGCAGGAGGCTCTAGCCCGCTTTATATAGGCAGCGGGCTAGGGTTTTGGGGTTACAAGGAAATTACATAGTTGCCCCTATGACATCATCTACGGTACCGACCGGCTGGAGCTGGCCACCATGACACTGTAGAGGAAACGCCCGACAGGAGGTACTGTTCACAGGCGACGGTTGCATGAGGCTAGCCCACCGGTACGGACTGGTCGGTTGGTAGATCCGGCTGGCCCAAGCCGGCTGCCCCAAGCCGGATGGAGGCGCCTTCACGTCAAGCCGGATGCGTCCGGCTTGACCTGGCCGGCTTGAACAGTTTTGGAGAGTGAGTGTCTTTTGGGTATCTGCGGATCATTTCCCTGACACTAGCCCCCGAGCTCGTGGAGGCTTGTCTGCTTGCTGGGAAGGCTTCGCGAGCTTCCACTGCTTCATGCGACGCGTCGTTGAGATTTTAGGTTCCAGCTGGAAGTTGCCGGCTTGCTTGACAATTGTTGAAGGCGGCTTGTCCGGCTACATGTTGCCGGTCGTTGAAGGTCTCGGCGGCTTCACTTGGACGGCTTGAGGGCGCAGATCGTGGCCAACGTCAGCCACGTTCTCCCGTCCCATCCGACTGGCGGTTTTCGGCCCGAGATTTGAGGCTTGACTCCTCGGCTTCATCGTGCGGGATCTTCTGCGACAACCGTTCATTGGTGGGATCCTTTGCGGAAGGTGCGGCAGCAACCGCGCGCCACGCGGCGTGGTGAGTGGCGACCGTTCCGCCGCACCTCGCTTTAAAAGAGGAGGAAGGGGGGAATGGCTTTGGGTACCGTTTCCCATTTTCGCGCTTCCTCTTCTTCCTCTGCCTCCTTTCTGCACTTTCGCTCTCGCCGGCATTGCCTCTTTTTCGATGGGGAATCGAACTTCAATGGCGAGCTCAGGTGCCTGGATGGGCTCTTGTGTGGATGGTTCGGAGCTTGGGAGGCTCCGCGGGAGGAGATACCTCGGCATGAAGACGGAGGTCGGGACTTGCGCCCCTGGTGCGGCGGAGATCTCACCGGACCCGGGGACGGGCGAGTTCGTGGTGTTCTCCTTGCACCTGGCGAGGGGATTGGCGCTGTCGGCAAGCCCTTTCCTCCCGGAGTTCCTGAACTTCTACGGCCTTCAGCTTCGTCATCTGGGCGCCAACAGCATCACGCTACTTTCCTGCTTCGTCACCCTCTGCGAGGCATATTTGGGCATCTGGCCTTGCATGGAGATTTTTGGTATGCTCTTCTTCCTTCGGGTGCAGACCTCTGGCAAGAGGTTGCGTGACTGCGGGAGCGTCTCCATCTATACGAAGAGCCCCCTCTTACCCAAGGTCCGTCTGCCGGATTCCATCAAGAAGTGGCAGAGCACCTACTTCTACGTCCGGAATCTCATGGAGGCGGACCGGATCGGGCTTCCCGTCTTCTCAAACGTGCCGCCTGCAGACAAGTCCTGGAACCGGAAGCCTCTGGTCGACGAGGCCCTGGAGAAGACCGTGATGGGCCGGCTGAAGAAGTTGGTGGCCGCCGGCTTGACCTCCAGAGACTTGACCTTGGCCTGGATGTCCCGACGGCTGTTTCCGCTGCAGGCTCGAGAGCACAATATGTGTTTCTACTCCGAGGTCAGGGATCCCACTCGGTCAGCATGGAGGCCCTGGAGCTGGTGGAGATGCGCGGTTGGGCCGCCGTCGTGATCACCGATCGGATCGGGCGGAATTGGCGGTTTGACCTCGAGCCATTTTCACGGTCAGAGCATGCCCCTGAGGTTTGTTGTCGTTTCTTTGCCTGTCTTCAGTTCCTTCGGCCGGCTTCGGTTTAACCCGGCTAACGTGCTTTGCAGATCTGTGAGCTTCAGAGGGCTGAAGATTTCGAGGTCATCCTCGGGGAGGACCGGGCGGGTCCCCTCTCTAAGGAGCAGACGACCTTTGTTGAAGGAGCCGCCTCCGCCGAGCAGGCGGCGGATGTGGAAGACACCGCCTCGGAAGGTGAAGTGGGTGGTGACGCCCCCGTTGCGTCTGACGTGGGGAAGCAGACGAACAAGCGCGGCGACACCACGGAATCGTCTGACGTCGATGTCGATGTTGGTGGCGATGACAATGGCGATCGGACCACGACAAGCCCCATCCCTTCGGCCGCCTCCGATTCCGACTCGGGCGCCTACCGAGATTCGGAGCCCGGGCGTAACACCCCTCCTCCAGCTCCGCCAGCTCACGGTAAGTCTTCTGTGTCCGGCGATGGCGAGCA
Organism: Puccinellia tenuiflora; assembly: GCA_012064385.1. Taxonomy (NCBI): domain Eukaryota; kingdom Viridiplantae; phylum Streptophyta; class Magnoliopsida; order Poales; family Poaceae; genus Puccinellia; species Puccinellia tenuiflora. Next base: position 835,172 of record QRDG01000534.1, on the reverse strand, counting down.
CGCCGTGGTTGTAGATCTCTCCAGTGGCTTCGAGCCGGACTCTGAGGGTTCTTCTTCCGTGCCAGCCTCCATGCCGCCCCCGTCTTCCCGTAAGACCAAGGAGTTGGAGGCGGCTGCACGGAGGGCTCTGGCGGCACCCTCCAAGCAGGTCTTGAAGGAGAGGAGGTCGAAGGCGGCCTTCGATTCAGACGTGGTCAAAGTCCCCCGCAAGCATCGAGGCTCCTTCACGAAGCGGGGCGTGCTGCCTGCGAAGAAGTTATCTTTGGGACCGAGCCGGCCGACTACAACCGGCTTGGCACCCTCTGCGAAATCGATCGTGGAGAGGAAGACGGAAGCAATTGAAGCCGAAATCAGGGCTGGAATTGCTACAGGGGAGGAGGAAGAACGACGGGAGGCTCTCGCTGGTGGGACCAGCACCTAGGTGACTGGCCACGCCCCTAGGGCTGACCTTAATTATGACTTGGGTTATGAAGATATGGAAAGGGAGTTTTACGCGTGCATGGTGCCGGCGGATTTTTCCATCGAGGCGATTAACTCCAACATGACGGTGGAGCAGCTGGTGGCCTCCAAGGAGGCCGAGGCGAAGGCGAAGGCGGACACGTCCGCCAGTGCGTTGGCGAAGGCAAAGGCTGGAGACATGGCGACGCCGGCTGCTCCGGAGCAGCCGGTTGACGTCCCTGCCGTTCCGACAAAGGACGTTGGAGCGTCCGCCGGTGGCGTGAAGCGCCCGTCGGGTGAAACGCCGGATCCACCGCCGAAACGCACAAGGAGGAGGAGGCCGGAGGCCTTGGGCACGCGTGACGGGTAAATCTTCGCGTTAGGACAGTAATTCTCGTAGTTCTTATTCCTTGTCTTGACGTTTTCGTCGTTGTGCAGGGAGCTGCTTGCGATCGGCAAGGTGAAGGCGGATGCCGTGACCACCTCTGGCTCGGAGCCCGCTCAGGAGGCCTCCGAGACACAATCGGCCAATCCGCCTGCGGAGACCGTGGAGGCGAAGGAGGACGTGACGATGGGCGGTGAGGTACCGCCAGAAACGATGACCCTCGTGGTCGACATCGGTCCTCCAGCCTCCGGTGGCGGTGACGTGATCATGGTAGAGGCTGCCGCGGCCGCTCCCCGACCGCGTGCAGAGGCTGAGGGCGGCGCCTATGTCCTTCCTTCTTCGTCCGTGGCGGAGACGGCCAAGGATATGGCCATGGCGGCGATGACGGCTTTGCTTCCCGGTCCTCGTCATGCGTCCTTGGAGAGTACTCCTCCGTATTCCGGTCGCGTGCCGGTTAGGCTGGATGCTTCTGGGAGTTTCCCGCTGGTGGCGTTGGCGGAGAAGAGGGCGAGGGAGCAGCTGGCCGACTTCTCGCTGCTCCGCTCGTCGGTGGAGTACGCGCTTGCTGATGCCGCCAGGGAGATCGCGACACTCAAGCGGGAGCTTGACGCCGCCAAAGGTTCGGTTTCGCTTTTCTACTACCTTTCGCCTTGGCGCTTTGGCTGTTTTCTCCTGTTCCTTGACTTGACGCTGATCTTGCTCCGTTAGGCGACTATACCTCCCGCGCTGGCTTGGAGAAGCAGCTGGTGGTCTCGGTCCCTTTGACGGTGCTTGATGACAAGCTGAAGCAGAGGGACGCCGCCCATGCGCTGGCTGTAGCAGATCTGCAGTCGGCAGCGAAGGTGTCCGAGGAGTGCTGCCTTGAGGCTATCCGGCTAGCGGAGGACGTGAAGCGGTTGCAGGAAGTGGAGAAGCGGAGACTGAGCGAGGTCGAAACCCTTCGGAAGAATGGGGAAGACCTGAGGCGTAAGTTGAAGGAGGCCGTGGATGCCCATGACCGTACCGTCCAGGCGGCCAAGGAACGCGAGCTCGAGGTCGAGCAGCTTGTTCATGGCCTAATTTCGGAGGCAAAGCATGTAAACGAAGTTATCCTCGGTACGGGACATCTTCTTTTTCTTCATCCTTCGTTCGTAGTTTATTTTCTGATCTCATCGGCTTGACGTGTAGGCTTTTATCCGGAGGCGGACACGCGAATCCAGCAGGCAGTTGCCTCTACGCACACGCTGCCAGAATCTTCTGGTGCTGCTGCTGGAGCTGTGCCATCTGCCGCCTCGCGCCTTCTTCTGTTTCGCCAAGACTTCCAGCTGCTGAAGGATACAGCCGGTGGTGTCCTCGAGAACCTGTGGTCGGATGCCCCCGTGCCTGATGCTCTCCACGACCTATCCGTCTGCCTTGACGGGGCGCCAGCCGGTATCGACGAGCAAGTGGAGATGGCGGCTCGAGGTGGCACCGACATGGCGTTGGCCTTGGTGAAGTCCTGGTATCCCGAAGTGAAGGTGGATATGCTGACGGGGGGCTTCCGCACAGGCACATCTCTTGAAAGCTTGTGCCCGGAGATTCTCATGGCTCAGGGCGGATAGCCAAAGTGGTTGACTTGACTGCAGCTCATCCTGCCGAACCTCTGATGTCGGGCGGCCGGCTGGAGGCGCGGAAGCTGGTGACGCTGCTGCCACCACTGGTGCTTGCGGGTTCCTTAGTTTGCTTGCTCCCCGGAATGCCGGCGTATTTGTAGAGTTGTTGATTTGGATTGGTGCCTGGCTTGAACTATTGCTTGTTGTTATGTGGATCTGTTTCCACTTTGTTGATCGCTACCTTTAGGAACATCGCCTTTGAAATTGTTGAGCTTTTGTGTAAGAAATTGTGTTTGACTTGGTGATGATATTCACCATATCTAGCCCCCCAATTTCGGGCCAGCTTGAGTATCGAGCCGGGTGGAAATTTTATGCTTTTCCTTCGTTTTGCGTTTTCGTTGGTCGTCTTGATGACGTGTAGCCCCCGAGTCCTTGGCTCGGGGTGTTGTAGATGTACGCCTGGGTGCGCGGAGCCGGCTTGGCGGCTGCGCGGCCCTCGGGTATGAATTTTCTGCCGGCTGGCGGCGTGGCAGCCCCCGAGTCCGTGACTCAGGGTGTTGTAGATATGCATCCGGGTGCACGGAGCCGGCTTGGAGGCTGCGCAGCCCCCGGGTATGTGTTTTCTGCTGGCTGACGGCGTGCCAGCCCCCGAGTTCGTGACTCGGGGTGTTGGAGATATGCGTCCGGGTGCGCGGAGTCGGCTTGGCGGCTGCGCAGCCCCCGGGTATGAGTTTTCTGCCGGCTGACGGCGTGGACGGCGTGGCAGCCCCCGAGTCCGTGACTCGGGGTGTTGTAGATATGCGTCCGGGTGCGCAGAGCCGGCTTGGCGGATGCGCAGCCCCTGGGTATGAGTTTTCTACCGGCTGATGGCGTGGCAGCCCCCGAGTCCGTGACTCGGGGTGTTGTATATATGTGTCCGGATGCACGGAGCCGGCTTGGCAGCTGCGCATCCCCCGGGTATGAGTTTTCTGCCGGCTGACGGCGTGGCAGCCCCCGAGTCCGTGACTCGGGGTGTTGTATATATGCGTCCGGGTCTGCGGAGCCGGCTTGGCGGCTGAGCAGCCCCCGGGATTGATCTTGCCATCTTGATGACGTGCAGCCCCCGAGTCCGTGACTCAGGGTGATGTTTTATGCATCCGGGTCTGCGGAGCCGGCTTGGCGGCTGCGCAGCCCCCGGGTATTTTTGCCGGCTTGACGCGTGTAGCGGCCACGTGTCGGGTTTGTCTCCTCGGCTTCTGCACCCCAGATTTTCTGTGGCTAATTGACCGTCTAGATCCTTTGCGGTTTGCATCCTCCGCATAGGTGGCCACGTGTCATTTGGGGATGCGATGGTGGCGAATTGGGTTGCTCTTCCCCCCTTGCATAAGTAGCAGCGAGGTGCGTTTGCCTCGCTCCCTATCTTCTTCTTCTCTTTCGTCCTCTCCAGTCCATGGCACCGAAGAGGGAACCTGGAGAATCCTCGAATGTGTTGGTGAAGCTGGGAGGGGTCGCCCACCGAAGCGTGGTGGTGGGGCCGTCGTGGTGGGGGTGGCGTGGTCGAGGCCGTGGTCAAGGCAAAGGCGGGTGTTGCTGCAGATGTGGCGGTTGAGGGTAGTAGGAGCCTTCTCCTGCTCCGTCTGACTCTCCCCGTTGGTGATTTCTGGAGTGAGTTTTCCTATCTCCGAGTTCGTGCTGACGATGTACGAGCCTTTCCAGCGCACTCAGTGGCTTCCTCGGGCTGTTGCCGACGCGCTGAAGGGTGAAGGTCCTTTCCGATTTCTTCTTCATCGAGTTGGAGCTCACCAAGGACCTTGGGAAGTATTCGCTCGGGTCATCGTCAGCCATGAAGGTGGAGAGGTCCGCCGGCGGACGGAGTTCTTCAGCGGCTGGAAAGGCTTCGCCAGATTTTATCGTCTGGCGCCTCCCTTCATAGTCCGCTTCCAGCTGAAGCGCCAGCTAGGTGTCTTCTACCTCAAGGTCTTCGACGGCTCCCTCTGTCTCCAGGAATGGGAGGAGAGTGATGACGATATGACGCCGCCTCCATCCTAGATTTAGGTTGCTCAGGTAGCCGGCTTCACTTGTGTGCGAGGATGTCCGCCTGTGGATCCCCTCTTTTTGGGTTCATGTACTTTGCTTTGCTTCGTAGCGCTTGTAAATCTTTGGACTACGTTGCTTGTTTGCCGGTTTAATGTTCGAAGCCAGATGTGCTTGTCTTTTCTGTCCTTGTATATGTGTGCTGGAGGTCGGCTATCGGATTTCCTGCCGTATTTCTGCGTTCGGTTTCCGGGCCTCCGCAGCCGGCAAACGGCATTTTTGTACAGAGAGTGGATGATGAAGTGGATTAGCTTGCTCAAATGACTGTAAATATTGCTTTTATTTTATCAAGCCACAATTATCTGCTTGCCTGTAGCCATCCCTGCTTAATTCGCGTGTACTTCACCGTCCGGCGGGATCATACACATTACTATGACATTAGGGTTTAGGTTTTGGGCCACGGTTTTTTCAAGTCGGCAACAAATTCTGTTCTTACGTCTTTCGCATACAATCAGCCTCCAGTTTATTCTCTTTCCGGCTTAAACGGATTCGAAGAGTTAACGTTTAGCGCGTGTAGTTAATCGTCCGTAATAGGAGAAAGGTTGCCGACTGCCTGCTTGGCCGAGTTTGCAGAATGATGTTTTTTACCAGCCGGCACTACTTTCCTTTGCGCATTTTTCATGTTTTGGCATCCTCCAGCTTATTCTCTTGCCGAATTTAACCGGATTCGAAGAGTTAGCCATTTAGAGCTTGTTCACGCTACACGGCCGCGGGAGGGAAGTTTGCCGGCTGCCGGTGCCGCTGGAAGAAGAAAGGAAAAGCAAAAACTGCGAAAAATTGGCTCATGTGTTCATCATTTTCATTCCTTATTGATAGCATGGGTGATACATACATGATATTTTCTCAAGTGTAGAATTGCGTAAGAGTGAGGCATTCCATGGCCTTTCTGTTTCATCGCCTTCCTTGTCCATCTGTCCTCCTTGTGCTCGCGGGTGTCGATCAAGTAGTAGGCATTGTTGATGAGTGTTTTGCTCACGATGAACGGTCCCTCCCAGGGTGAGGACAGCTTGTGCATGTTCTTGGTATCTTGGATCAGCCGAGCACGAGATTTCCTTCGCGAAAGCGGACTGGGCCTGACGCGCCGGCTGTGGTAGTTGCGCCGCTGCTGTTGATATATCGCAGTCCTTGACTTGGCGAGTTGGCGTGCTTCTTCAAGCAGGTCCATTCCGTCTTCGTAAGCTTGCTTGGCCTCCGCTCCGTGAACATGACGATCCGAGGTGCGTCGTGCTCGATGTCGGTTGGCATGACGGCTCAGCTCCGTGGACGTGGAAGAAAGGAGTGAAGCCGGTTGAAGCGGTTCGGGGTTGTCCTTAGGCTCCAGAGGACGGATGGTAGCTCCTCCAACCACTGTGTCGGCTGCTCGCTCAAGCGACTCAAGTAACCGAGGTTTGATGCCGGCCAAGATGACTCCGTTTGCTCGCTTGACCTGCCCATTTGATTGAGGGTGCGCGACGGAAGCGACGTCAAGCCGGATGCCGGCTCTGCCGTAGAACCTGGCGAATTTTCCCTTGATGAAGTTTGAACCGTTGTCCGTGATGATGCTGTTGGGGTAGCCGAAGCGGTAAATGATGCTTTTGAAGAACTTGATGGCTGTTGGACCATCTAGCTTCTTGATCGGCTTGGCTTCGATCCACTTCGTGAACTTGTCGACGGCTACCAGCAGATGTGTCATGCCACCGCTTGTCCTTTTCAGCGGACCAACCATGTCCAGCCCCCAGACGAGCAAACGGCCAGGTGATGGGAATTGTCTTGAGTGCCGCAGCCGGCGTGTGCTTCTGCGTTGCGAATCGTTGGCAGCCATTGCAGAGTCGGACCAGCTGGTTGCGTCCGCCAACGCAGTCGGCCAGTAGAAACCATGCCTAAATGCTTTGGCTACGATTGCCCTTGATGACGCGTGATGGCCGCATTCACCCTGGTGAATTTCTTTTAGGATTTTGATCCCTTCTTCTTGGCTTACACAGCGTTGGAATATGCCCGAAACACTGCGCTTGTATAACTCGTTGTTGATGATAGTATAGGCACTCGCTCGACATTTGATTTGCCTGGCAGTGAGCTCGTCCGCCGGGAGTTCGTCGTTGGCGAGGTATGCGAGGAAGGGTTGTGTCCATGTCGGAGCTTCTTCGATGACGAGGACCTCGACGGCTTCCGGCTGGCGAGCATCCGGTCCGTCCGGCTCCGCGTCCTGGGGCATCCGGATGGAGTCGGAGCATGGGCACGGTATGATGGATGGTTTGTATAGCTTTTCGAGGGTGACGCCGGGTGGAATTTCTTGCCGGAGGGAGCTGATGTTCGCCAACGTGTCAGCCGCCTCGTTGTTGGAGCTAGGGATGGCAATGGGTACCCTGTGCCCGCGTACCCTGCGGGTAAAAACCCTATTAGGGTAAGGGTTTGGGACTAAAAAATACCCCAGGGGTATATAAATAGGAAAAGCTTGTGCCCATCGGGCAGGGCGGGTACGGGCATGGGATTGCATAACCCATACCCGCGTGCGCTAGTACCCATATAAATTCTATCAAGTGGGACTTAGTTTAATTAAACTAACCTAATTTTCTAATCCCGTATAGGCAGTAGGTGGTTCAACTCAAGGTGAGCCACGATTGATGATGTGTCACAGATTTTTTTCCTATTACTGGATTGCTCGAGTTTATTTTGCTTGAACTTGTTATAGTGTCAACACTTTATTGTAATGCTTATTTTATGGCCTTATGTATGGTTAAATTATTTCTATATTTGTTGTGAGTTAATGAATTTAATAGTGTGGATGTGTTGGTGTTTATGACTATGTATGGTCATATTATCTTAGCCCTTTTTTTTTGTCTCAATTGATATGTGTTGTAAATGCGGGTATTTTTACCCGCTGGTATCCCTTTATCCTGTCGGGTGAAGGGTATGGGAAAATATTGTACCCGCTTACGGGTATGGGTACGGGTGATGGGCAAACTCGGGAGGCACGGGTAAGGGTATGGGGTGGCTCCACCCGCACCCATACCCTGCGGGTGCCATCCCTAGTTGGAGCGGTGGATGTGGTGAAATTCACATCCGTCGAAGTATCCCGCGAGTTGCTGGACGCAGAAGCGGTAGGCGGACATGTTGGGGTCCTTGGCGTCCCAATGCCCGGTGGTCTGCTGGACCACCAGGTCGGAATCTCCATAGGAGAGGATCCGCTTGATGTTCATGGCCTTTGCGAGCTTGAGGCCGTGCGCGAGCGCTTCATATTCAGCTACGTTGTTGGATGCCGTGAAATGGATTTGTAGCACATACTCGAGCCGGCATCCCTTGGGGAGGTGAGAGACGACTCCGGCTCCGAGCTCCCAGTATCTTTTTGTTGGGAATATGCCCTAGAGGCAATAATAAATGGTTTTATTAGCATTATGTTTTTGATAATAGTTTATTATCCATATAATGTATTAAATGGAAACATAATACATGTGTGGAATATAAACACCAGGAGTCCTAAGTGAGCCTCTACAGGACTGGTTCGTTGATCAAGAGATGGTTAGAGTTTCCTAACTAGGACTTGTTATAGTCACTTGATAAACGGAGTCACGTCATTGGGAGAATGACTTGATGGACATGACCCAAATGATAAAGAGTTACAATTAATCGTGTCACAAAGTTTCGTTGTCAACACTTTTAATATGCCAGGTATAGTTTACTTAGCCATGAGATTATATCACTCCCGTTCACCCGAAGGAATACTTTGTGGACATCAAACGTCACTTCGTAACTGGGTGATTATAAGGTGGCTTTCAGGTATCTCCGACGGTGGGTTGTTGGGTGATGAATCAAGAGTGGGATTGTCCCTCCATGTGAACGAGAAGATATCTCCAGGCCTTCTCGATAATATAGCATCATAAAGTCTATAGACATGTGATTAGGTTGTAATCACGGAGATCCTATGTTATGGACGAGTAAAGAGAACTTGCCGGTAACGAGATTAAACTAGACATGGGGATGTCAACGATTAAAACCTCGGCAAGTAAAATATCGTGAGACAAAGGGAATATATATGAGATTAATTGAATCTCGGCATCGTGGTTCAATTGAGAAAAGAGTTTCGTTGAGTGCATAGGAATTAATATGGGCATCCCGGTCCCGCTATTAATTATTGATATGATCATGTCTATGCATTCCCGAACCCGTAGGGTCACACACTTAACGCTCCGATGAAGTTAGGGTTAGCGGAATGAACGAATGGTGATTCGGAGTCCCGGATAAGATCATGGACATCACGAGGAGTTCCGGAGGAGTCCGGAGACAATATTCATATAAGGAAAGTGGTTTTCGGAGGTAGCGGAAGGTTCCCGGATATTGTATAGGGTACCGGAAGGTTCTAGAATGTTCTAGAGGGGTCTAGAAGTGGGACCCATATTGTATGGGGTCCCACATGGACCAAGGGGTGCAGCCACCACATGGGTGTGCCGCACCACCCTAGGCCCACATGGGCCAAGTCGGCAGGGACAAGGGAGGGAGTCCGACTCCTAGTGTGGACTAGGAGTCCGGCCCTTTCCTTTAGGAAAAGGCCCAAGCCCGAGTCCACTTGGGACTCAGCTGGGGGCCAAGAAAAATGGGGCCGGCCGGCTCCAACCCTAACCCTAGCCGGCCACCTATTTAAGGGGA